>JAEAOA010000767.1:225000-351681 GCA_016746295.1 Potamilus streckersoni | reverse complement strand
CAATAAGAACAGTATTAGGATGGCCCGAAGATCCACCTAGAAGTGCTGATAATTCCACGCCCGAGCCTGTAAAACCTGATTATGTCACTGATGAAATAGGACCTGAAAATCCATCAAAAACTTATAAAAAATTCGAGGATATAAACTTTACAAAACGATATCGATATAAGAATCAATATGGTGAAGATGTGTGGAGAATTCCATTTTTTAATGATTATATCCCACAGGAAGGTGAAATTCTGGAAATACATGAAACAAGTCCAACATTTGTAGACATTAAAGATCACATCCTTGATAGAATGAATAATGATTTTTTGTTGCTATTACCGTCGTTAAGATCTGGCTTTCTTACACAAGCTGAGTTTACTAGTGTAGTCGCCGCGGGTAATAAAATCATCGATGACATGGAAATATTTAATTCGAGGATTACTAATCTCTTCACTGATGAAAATAGCCCGATTTCAAAAACTAGCTCAGCTCAAGATTATAAAAAAAATATAAATGAAAATCCAAATTATAAATTACCAGGATATAATGTTCTTAAGTTAAAGAAAAAACTCAGAACTGCCATCGACGAAGGATTTAATAAAATTTATCAATCATGGAAAGATAGCCAGCCGAAGCCTATTATCCTCACTTATAATAATTCTCCCGACGGCGACGGTAGACATATCGCACCGAACAATGTGAATATTTCATCGGTGATCGCACTTAATTTAACGTGTGATGTAATCGAAGGAAGTTATCAAATTAATATGGAACAATCAAATCAAGCCCGACAAGGTTACATTCTTTATTCATTTTCACCAACAGCACCCCCCGGATTTTTAATTGTTGAGAATCCGACTAATCCAGTCTATATGCAATGTCAAAATGATTTACTAACTAGAATTAATTTTACACTCACCGATCAGTCAAATAATTTGATTGATCTACGTGGTGAAGTATTATCGATTAGTCTGTTTGTGAAAAGCTAACAAATAATTTGGTTAAATAATTTGTATTAATCAGCAGGAGGAAGGGTGAGATGACAACATATTTGCGACGTAGATGGCAGCAATTTGAGGGTGGTTATGACAATGTATTTGCGACAAAATTGCTAAGGCTCCATTTGTAAAATGGGGTCTTTAATTTTTTTTTGGTTAAAATATGAGATTTCGTAGGAAGGTTCCATTTGGCATTCTGAGGCTTTAATCGATTTTGTCGCAAAAATTTGTAGGGTTCACCCTCCCTGCTGACAACATATTTGCGACGTAGATGGCAGCAATTTGAGGGTGGTTATGACAATGTATTTGCGACAAAATCGCTAAGGCTCCATTTGTAAAATGGGGCCTTTAATTTTTTTTTGGTTAAAATATGAGATTTCGTAGGAAGGCTCCATTTGGCATTCTGAGGCTTTAATCGATTTTGTCGCAAAAATTTGTAGGGTTCACCCTCCCTGCTGACGTAGATGGCAGCAATTTGAGGGTGGTTATGACAATGTATTTGCGACAAAATCGCTAAGGCTCCATTTGTAAAATGGGGTCTTTAATTTTTTTTTTGGTTAAAATATGAGATTTCGTAGGAAGGCTCCATTTGGCATTCTGAGGCTTTAATCGATTTTGTCGCAAAAATTTGTAGGGTTCACCCTCCCTGCTGCTACGTTGCATACCAGCTATGCAAAAGTAAATTATCAATATGACTGTATTTTCATAGTGTGAATAATGAAAATACGATTGTCAGAAGAGGACAAGTATATTTGTGTGTTAACATCAGTGAGGTCAAGTAGTAGTGTCACGAGGAGGCTATGAGAACATTTTACCCCAATACATCAATCGAAACTAGTTTTCAATGTTTTAAACCCTCTATCATGCACTTTAATAGTCCTAAAAAGAAAACCATTGCTGAAAAAGTAATGAAAATTATATTTTCGTCAATACTAGTTTGAACTATTTTTTAAGCTTATAAATTATAATTTATTGCTTCTTTTGTAAAATAATCTAGCAGGAAATCTCGTTTACATCTGCTTATTTATTGTTTTCTGAGATGGTTTTAGAATGAACCGACGCGAACCTGATAATAACATTTATGATCGAAATTTATTAATCTGCTTTTTCCAACTAGATCCGTTTCAAATTATGTAATTATAATTGCATCATAATCATTTCAGCGATGTGACCTTTTTCCTCGTTAATAACATTTATGATCGAAATTTATTAATTTGATTTTTCCAACTTGATTCTTTTTTAAATTGTGTAATTATAATTGCATCATAATCATTTCAGCGATGTGACCTTTTTCGTCACCAAATAATACTAAACGGAAATCATTAAAATAGATTTTTACTACTGTTTTTAAAACTTATTTTGCCTTTTTGTTTCTTTACTTGTAACTGAACTTAAAGCGTTCATATTGCTGCGCAGACCAACATATTCAGCGATGATATTAAAACGAAATTCGTCTTTCATTTTGCCGATGACGTTTTGTTTGTGGGGTCATGGAAAGGATTATCACGAGCAACATAGGAAAGATCAAAAAGATGCCTGTTATAGATCTCCGTTAGCGCAATCCGCGCCATCATTTTCGTATACAAGCGAATCAGTGTTGGTGAATAAATATTTTGCATTAGGCCACTTCGTTTTTACAAACCCGTAATGAAACTCGTACATGAGACATTTTGAAATTTCCAACACTGATTCACCAACATAGACATGATTATTAAGTTATAATTTTGTCTTGAGGTTTTAAATCATTAAGAAAGTTTTCGCTGATGAGTTTCATTTCAGAGAACTTTTTTCAAGCAAATAATTTATGGAGCATTAGGGATCATTAACCATCTTGATATCAACCAGGTTATGGATATTCTCCATGGTTTTACCGGAAAAAAGAGTTGGTCATCAGCATAAAGAAATTTTTGTCCAAATCAGTTGTTGCTTCTGTTCGCATATTATTGCTGAATTTTATTTAGTCGGCCGGCCATTGTGATTGTTTTAGTTTTAATGCCAGATTAACAAATCCAGCGTCGACGGTTTGTTTGATAATTATGTAATTTCAGACGTAGTTTGTTTGTCAAGAAGATTCGGTACTAGATTTTTAAACAAAGTATGGTTTTCCTTGTCCAAGCGACAACTGTTCCTCTCAAAATAATGACTTATAATCATGAAGCAGCATAGGATATTCAACGTTGGTCCCAACGAAATAAGTCTGATCATCATCGATATATCAGCGGTAATTGTTTTGCTTCAGCGAGAAATGTTTAAAGAGTTACCCAATGCAACCTTATCGCATTTATTCTAACATAGCAAATACACATTGATTATTTTTATTCAAATGCAGTGTAAATTTCCATGGTTTACTAGGATCGTAGTCATTCGTATATTTGTTGCTTGCGAGCGCAGATTTGTTTCTTGCAACACTGATTCCAACGAATTCCTTTTTCAATGAAATGATGCATATTAGGGTCAGTTATTATATCTACTTTAGCGTGTATGAGTTTATATAATGGGTCATATGAAAGACCCGGTGAAGCAAAATACAAACAAGGATCTTACTTCTAATTTTTAATACTAATTCGTTGAAAACTTTGAAAGATATCATCGACTAAACTACATTTTGGATCAGATATACATCTAAATAACCACTAAGAGTTTTACAGCCGAATTCTTTCCAAACTCGACGTGCGTGTTTGTACTTGTCGACGGTTATGTGTTCCGTCGATAACGATGAATAAAACCTGTCTTTGTCAAGAATAGACGTTTCGTTGTGTCGTTTAAAGCTATTGAAGTATTCGTGTGAAAGATACATTAATTTTTCATTAATTCTCCTCGTTCACCAAATCGTTATGTAAACGACAGGACACTCATTTCAACAGCGTGTCCAATGACATGTTCATACATTGCGTGCTGTCGATGAAACGAAGTGGTCTAACCGTTAACGACATAAACTATTCAGAGTAGTTTGGAATACCATCTATGTTACGTGTTTCACACAACTCAAAGATATCAGGAAGATCAAACACGGAAATGATAAAATGACCGTCGGAAATTTTGAAGTTGTAAAAGATAATTGGAAGGAATCTTTACGCGTGAAATTTCACATTTCATCGATTATGATCGATTCTTCTGTATTCTTCTGTATAATGACAGTGAATCGTGAAACTTTTGTTTTCGTCTTTTGTCGATGTTCACAAAAGTTATAAACAGTTTTACACATGCGACACGGTGATTAGAACTCATTTTTTGCTCCGGCGAAAATTTTTTCATAGGCACAGTATATGAAAGCCTTTGAAAGATTTTCATGCATCCATCAAACAAAATTTATCAACCAAACACCAGGTTTCATATTGTTGCTGCTTGTTCGTCGATACAATTTAACATGCTCGGACAAAGCAGATCAACCGCACATGTAACCTTGTACAAGACAGCTACTGAGATATGTTAATATGTGTGGTGGTTATTCGTGGTTTTGAATTTGCTTTTTGAATAGATTCTTCAGGAAATAGTTCTTGAATAGATTCAAAATTGCTTGTGATCGTGAATGGTATTATAAAATTTATTGTGATTTTTAAACTTCACAATTATGTCTTCTTCCAACGGCATAGTTGTAAGTTGCACATTAGATCAATATCTCGTATGTTGTTCGAGTTTTTCTTTACTAAATCCCTTATAACAAAAATGTTTCTTATTTTTTATGTCTACTGAATTGTTTACTAACAAGTCCGTTGAGATTTTTTATCCACGCGTAGCGTTTTATATATCATGAAATTCACCATGTTGCCGTTGGCGAGCTTTGAAATTCGTCAGTGAAAAATCTTGTACGAATTATCTTCAACATCAAAGACGTTACTTTATCCATGCATTAAATCGTATTTGATTTCTATCTGAGAGACCGGAGTTTGAAAGGTTATTCCAGTCAAATTTAGTTTGGATTAATGTTTGTCATATTTAGAAGCATTATTTAGGTTTCTGTTGAAGGAAGAAACGCAGCTAAAATTGCCATTTTCTACACTGATCATCATCACTGATCAGATTAATGCAACATTGGGATAGCTAAAGAAAGTTTTATAAATTTAGCACCACAGAATGGACCGTATTTATGTGTATGGATCAGTATTTGAATCATTTTAATGCAAGCCCAACTAGAACCCGAAGACGTGTATTCGTCTGCGAGGTTGCTAAAAAAAATTGTATTTTATCAGCGAGTAACTCAATTTTGTCATTGGCGAGAACGATAAGAGGTTTTGAAGTTAAATGCGGTTCTATAAACGAGTCTTCGTTGACGACGTTTGTAAACATGACCTGCAGTTCTACAATCATCTTAATGCTTGAATTGTCTTGTAGAATTGATCTAATGATATTATCTAATTATATTTTGTATTCTGTGGGATAGCTGAAAGGTTTTATTGAAAAAATCAAACGATGAATCAGTCATAAATAAATTTAGTTTTCCGGTCTAAGCGCTTCTATGTCTTATTTAATTGTTAATGTTTTCAATATTTGATACGGTTTTATTGACAGACTTTCCAGTGAATGACTGATACACCTTTATTAATTGTTTCACAACATTGTCTCTGGATAATTTGTCTTTAGCAGTAGTTGGCCTAAGTTTAGGTGGGCCTTTTATTTGTTGATTTACTCATTGGAAGTGCAATCATTGGTCTTTCAATGCAGCTTTCTCAGCATCATTTTTAAGACGATCTAGATCAACATTTTTTTTTGGATACTTTACAGATTTTATTGTAAGGGTCTGGTATTCCTTCATCAATTTAGTCACCATTGTATGACGTGTGTTTCGTCTTTTTCATACTTTGCATTTAGGCAATGGCTATCCGTGGTTTCAACAAATTTAGTTTTTAACAAACATTCTTGCTCAATTTTAGTCTTTCCCATCTGCTACGTCAGATGACCATGGCCTTAAAAAAACAACTGATAACGGATTTAACAAGTGTGCTAAATGAAATTTCCAATCCAACCTGAAATCATTATGGATTTTATCAATGATCAATATGGATATATGAATATATGATATTTATCATCAAATGAAAGAAGTATCGATATATTACACATCCTTTGAATCTGACGTTTTCTAGTGAAATACCAGAGGATATTAGTCCAAGTTCATTTTGGACATCTATTATTTCCAAAAATATTTTATGTTCGTCATATTAGAAACCTTTACATTTTGGTACCATGCATAGCAAAGCAGTGTTTCGTAAAAGAATGAAGGCAGAAATAGACAATTTTATATTTAATGGTAAAGAAAATGTATTTTACCTCTTAGCTTAGATGATGCAATACTTTACTAAAATAAAAGTAACAATGAAATAAATTGTATTTAGGAATAACATTTTATTTTATTCTCAACAACAACAACGTTAATACTTATTTAAACCAGTTTAGTGATCTAATTAGTCATACAACGTAAGACCCATCACCCCAATATTTTATTATAGACTGGCGAACAAAAACAACATGTGCTACGTTTTACATGTATAACTGTCATCTAATGTAATATGAAATGTGACTACTGGCACATTTATGTTTATTCATAAACTTCATATTTTACGTCTTAGGCTCTGGCTACCCGTAGTGTCAGCATATTTCTTTTTATATAAATAAATAACATTTTTGTTAGTTTTAGTCAATCCAATCTGCTACATCTGATGACAGTTACCTCACATAATTACGAAATGATAGGTATAGAAACAAGTGTGCTAAATGAAATTTCCAAGCAAACCTTAAATCATTGTTATTTTATCAATGAACAAGATGATGTTATCCGTTACCAAAATAAATGTAATAATTAAATAAATTTTATACAGGAAAACAAGTTATATAATTTCAATAGCATTAGTACTTAAGAAGACCATTTTAGTTATTTATTAAATGTGCAGTTCTTAAATGTAGAGTTGCTTGCAAAACATTCAATATGTTTTGTTTGATTGCATAGTTGAATATTGGAGATTGGATGGACTGTGCGATTAGAGTGTTCAAACTTCAGATTGAAGAGTTTATCAATGATTGCTGACTTTGATCTGAAGTGAAAAGGAGATTGGTATTAGGGTCTGATACAGACAGAGCTTGACCACCATTAGCAATATTTTTCAAAACTGAACTAATTAGTTGTTTTTGTTCAGTGCTAGGTATTTCTTTGAATGTTAAATTTTTAGAGACTCCTTATGTTTGTTGTCTGTCATAAACACAATATTTCTAGGTTCAAACCCAGCATCACTCATAGCTTGAATTGTTGGTGCATGGAGTGAGTTACCAGTATAGTGTCGCAGTACTACATTCTTGCATATGTATGGCATGAATGAGGAGAATTGCTTTGATTTGAACAGTTCACAAGTTTACCATTTGTCAGAAAATTCAACAGATCTTAGTGCTTCTTTACTTCATTGCATAAATAAGGCCTTTGCTGCTTTGTCACATTTCTGATGGAAAATTTTACAATTTTCACTGGGCAAGTTTTTGTGCCAGTTACATACATTCTTTTGCCTGATGTTTCTTTAAGGTTCTCATCAACAAAACCTTGGTGGGTTGTTTTTTGAAGTGTTTTATGATTTAGAGTAATGTACTCCATACCATATTCATCATTTTCAAATTTTAAAGAATTTGGGTTCAGTTGATGGTGAAATTCTATACCTCTGGTCACAAAATGAATAGCCAACAGATACCATATTTTGAATTAAATGGCAACAAGGTCAAATATTTGAAGATAGACATTAAGTTTTCCTTATTCTTTCATCAAATTACTTGGTAATGCTTGGTTGGCCTTGAAAGACCTGATTTTAAATTCAATTTCAGTTTTGCAATTAACATTGAATTAGCATTTTTGAATAATTTTCTTTGACAGTGTCGGCATCTTTTATATTGTCCTTCAAGTAATTGTTTATGGCTGCATGAAGATTTTTCAAGGAATTCTTGTTATATTCTTGTGCATGTTCAGCTGTCATTTTTGTGATCCATGACAATAACAATGTAGGTTGGGTCTCAGCATAGAACCTTCTTAAGTGGTCTCTCAGCTTGTCTGGTCTAACTGTGTTTAAATCAAGTTAGTATCCTATAATTTCAATAAACTAAGCTGTAAGTAAATAGAAAAATATCCATAGCAATACACTTCTTGCACTTGGCAAGATAATTTTGAAATAGACCTAAATACAACATGTCCTGTAATTTGTACATATATTGTATACTTATGGTTGGGATTTATATATGGTAATTTGGTGACATTAGTAATTATATCCTTCATTATCCAAAGTCTTTCCAATTGATACAGAATGTTTATTTCTTCAAAATAATAATTGCAATGCAGTAAGTTATATAATTTCTTTTGCATTGAATAATGACTGCACATCCAATAATAACTTAACTTAGCAAAACAATCTCTTTTTGGGTTATTATATACATTTTTCAATGGTATTAAGTCACATTTTGGAGATATCACGATAACATTGTCAACAAACTACGTACTATGTTAATATATATATATATATATATATATATATATATATATATATATATATATATATATATATATATATATATATATATATATATGAAGGATCTATTCATCAGAGACATTTCATGCGAATAATCTGATTATCTTTTTCTTGTATTTTCACCATTAAAAATTTGTATTCAGTCTCATAAATATTTTTTAAAAAAAACCAATTTGAAAGTGGTCTTATTCCCACTATGCCATCAACACCGACACACGTTCGAAAATAAGCAATGGTGTTAAGTCACATTTTGGAGATGTCATGATAACATTGTCAACAAGCTATGTACTATGTTGATATGTATGTTCAGGATGTATCCAACAAAGATATTTCATGCGAATAATCTGATTGTCATTTTCTTGTATTTTCAATATTTAAAAATTCTATCAGTCTCATTAATATTTTTTAAATTTTTTTTCCAAATGGTTATATTCACACTTTGCCATCAACACCCACACACGTTCGAAAATAAGCAAAAAAATATAAAACAATTAAAACATTTACCATTGAAAATGCAAGTGCCCCATTTATTTTCCTTTAGTAGCCTCTGGGTATTAATTTATTTCAGTAGATTTTAAGTCCTCATAAAATTGCTTGAATTTTAGTTTATATCCTTCTGGGGCCTCACAATTGACTGTGCTTGCTTGCTTGCTTTGGCAATTATAGTCGTATATGCACGTGCGGTTGCCTGACGACTTTTAAAGTCTCTAAAGAGACCAGAGATCCCACCCGAAGGGTGGATCTCCTGTCACCTCCTCCGTGGTTGGCCGTCGGCCCGGATCAACGGGAAGGCACTTGGCCCAGGGCTGGGACTTTACGCTTCGGACCAGACCTTAAGACCCCGACATTCACACAATCTGCACGGAACGAACACCTCCCAAGCCAGCAGCAGGCCAAGAGCACAAGGACAGCCATCACCAAAGCAAGGCCCGCAGAGACCCACAATTTGAAGTGTAACATATGACAGGACAGCACAGACGAACAATAACAATAAGAGTCACAGCAGGAATTCCTTACTCAGCATAGGCTTGACAAGCATAGGATCCCACCCAGAATCGCTAGTATGTTTTCCCTAGTGCCTGTTTATGACACCAACCGTCACACGGTACAATACAACAATTACAAGCCATAATGTTAATGGCCACATATAACAGACAATGAAACAAACATGACAAGAAACATAGAGTGGGTAACTCCTCTAACCGGGGAAGTTCCATCTTGTAGTTCTGTTAGCTGGTAGTGGAAGTTGTAGTATGGGTTGTTCTAGTTGTTGAAGTGATTGCCCCAGAATCACGCACCACCATATTGGCATATTTGAAATATGGGCAATTTCGTAATTTCTTTTCTTAGTGGGCATGCCTCCAGGACGTAGCAGCAAGGAAGATATGAGAGCTGATTGATGATCCAGTTGTAGGTTGCCCCATAGCCCTGATAGGGGATTTTTTTAATAAGGGTTTTTGGTTTGACTAGGGCTCCAGGGCGTATCAGCAGTCTGTGTTGTTTGTAGAGGTAGTCGCAGTGCAGGTTGCTCCAGTTGTTGAAGTGATTGCCCCAGAAACATGCACCACCAATTAGGCAACTCTGAAATTTGGCAATTTCGTATTTTTTTCATAGTGGGCATGACTCCAGGATGTAGCAGCAAGGAAGATATAAAGGGTCGAAGTTCTGTTGGTTGGATGAGGTAGTTGTTGTATGGGTTGTTCTAATTGTTGAAGTGATTGCCCCAGAATCATGCACCACCAATTTGGCATATTTGAAATATTGGCAATTTCGTAATTTCTTTTCTTAGTGCGCATGACTCCAGGATGTAGCAGCAAGGAAGATCTGAAAGGCGAAGAAGATCTGGAAGTCAGTTGTTGATGCAGTAGTAGGTTGTCCCAGAGCCCTTATAGGGGATGTTTATAAGGGTTTTTGGTTTGATTAGGGCTCCTTGGCGTAGCAGCATGCATGTAGTAATTGTTGATTAGCACCACCGTAGTAAGCACCAAAGCTGTAGAAATACACCAGCAGCAAGCAAACGTTGTTATTGGTTAGGTATAACCAGATTTATTAAAATAAGGTAAAGCCAAACATGGGATTATCTCATACGAGTCAAAGAAACCTGAGTTGTGAATACACCTAGTTTGTTGTTGTTGTTGTTGTTGATGATTTGAGTTTAACGCCATTTTTCAGCACAAGATAGGCTATACATGGCGGCCAGTATTAATGGTGGAGGAAGAACCCTGGAAAACACAGGGAAGAACCACCGATCCACGAGAAGCTACTGGCAGGCTTTCTCCCTTACCCATGTTAGCCGAGTCTGGACTCGAACTCACGCAGACAGAGGTGAGATGGCAGTGATCCGTAACGAGCAGCGCTTTAGACCACTCGGCCACTCGGGGCCCCTCACCTAGTTTGAAGAAAAAGTTTGATGATTTGTATACTAAGAGTAAAATTTCCTGAAGGTAAGTCAAATTAATGGGCTTAATGTGCCCCTTAAGTTTTTTGTTTTCAAGGTTGGTAAAAGATTGAGTATATTAACAATATACCAATCAGGATTTTTAAGGGCCATGCAAGAGTTGTCAGCCAAAAAAGTGCTCAGGTGGGTTAAAAGTTGAGCCCGAAGTAGTAAGAATAAACACAAAACGGTACAAAACATCACATTAAGGTACGTTGACATACAAATAACAAAAGACAATACAAGCGATTGTAGGAAATCGTTCCGCACGGGCTTGCAGACTTTCTGATCCTACCTAGGTGTTTGTTAGTATATTGTACCTAGCACCTGTTGGAATGGCAACATACATTGCGTGAACAATAACACAACAAGAAAACATATAAAGGATAGACCCACTCATCGAGTAGGGTTAACGTTGTCCGGGAAAGTGGGGAATTACAAGGAGATAGATAGAGCATCCTATTTCCCTTATTAAGCAAGAAGAAGAACAAAAATTGATTAATTTGGAATAGATAGAGCTGCCTAGTTCCTATAAATTTATGTCAGTCAGTAATTAATGTCATGTGAAAGTAAAAATTAAAACAATTATAGAAATAGATTTCAATAAAAAACCTTTTTATAAATGAATTTAATTTATAGTAATTATAAATTTTAGAGTAATTAATCATATAGTTGGGTATAATTATATTAATCTTTAAAGGTTATTTAAAATTATTTATACTAATAGGAGAGCTTAAAGTAAAGTCATAGATTAAATTGATGTAGAAAGGGGTTGGGGTTGGAGGCAAGTCAGTAAGACTAAACGTATGCCAATATGAGAGGTAAGGGGTAAACACGAGATGCAGTGATATAATACAAGCCCAAGTCAGAGGGGTTGCTAAGCAACGGGAGTTAGAGGGAGAATGTACCTGTATTTTTAGCTGCGATTTGTGAGCCAGGTAGAAGTTATTTATAGAGTGTATGTGAACCAGGAGCTTGAAATTTGAAATGGATGGAAAAGGTGATGATAATTAAAGCGCCTGGTTAATGTGGAGTTACCTATTTCTGAAAAGTGTCGTCTGCTATGCGCAACACGAGAAATATTAATATATCTAATATTTAGTCAATTTAAAGGAAAATGTTTAAAGGGAAATTAAGAATAAACTAAATATTTATAGTATTAATCAAAATAATTAATTATATTAGAAAAGTATATGTACCTAACCGTCAGTCATATTGAAAGCGTGTAAAATTCCAATAGGATAATCACGCCATGAGAATAGCACAATATATTTTTTAGGCATATTGTAACATCTTAAAAAAAAATTATTGCAGGAGAGATTTATCACAGGAAGAGAAATATTACCGGAGATTATTATTTCAGGAATAAAATTATTACAGACGAGATATATTATAGGAAACAAACTATTAAAGTAGAAATTTATTTCAGGAATAGAATATATAGAAGGAGAGATTTATTTCCGAAAAGATTTAGTTGAGGAAGAAAACTATTTTTTTAACTCTCTAGAGACCGTGGCACGGTCTGTAGTGAGCATAAAAACAAAATGCGATTATTAAGACGCTTGAGTGTAAAAACAATGAAATCATCAAAGAAAATATTGCACTGCAGGATCGACTAAACAAGATCGAACTAGCGCGTGAACGGAGAATTTTTCATGATATCTAGAAACTATGAAACAAAACAACTGTCACTGATAATATTTTACTGACCACCGAAAACAAAAAATAAAATATTTTCATGAATTTTTTTTTACAGGCCATGGTCGGAATTGTACTGTTTTAGTCGGATTTGTTGACATAAAAACAATTGAAAAAGGCCCTGAGGGTTAACCCTAACTTGAATAAAAATCAGACTTCTGCAATGTAACAGTTATTTCTGTCTGCGATGCAATAGTTATTTCTTTAAAAATTCTCTTTATGTTAGATTTCTCTTCCTGCAATAATTCTTTTTCAAAATAAACCTCTCCTGTAATAATTATGTTCTGAAATAAATCTCTCCCGCAATAATTCTATTCCTGAAAAAATCTTTCCCTTCATGTAGTAAATCTCTCCTGCTTTAATTCTGTTCCTGAAATAAATTTCTCTGTAATAGTTCTTTTCCTGTAATAAATCTCTCCTGCAATAATTCTTTCTTGAAATTAAAAAATAATCTGATGAAATATTTTAAGAATTATCTGTTAATTTTTTCAACGGTGTCTATGCTTTGGTTTTTTTCTGGTGTAAATGGCCGGTGGAGTAATTCTTCTATCGCAGCCGTTGGAGGACATGATATCAAACCATCATTTAAATTCTTTCTGAATTTATCAATGATATTTACAATAAAAAATATTGTTAAGACTTGTTCTATCGATACAAGGTACTAATCTGTTACTGTCAACTGTGAAAATAAATCTTGTTCCACGTGGAGGAATGTATTATTTTTCTCATTTTGGTCCTTAAATCATTTTGTTGTAAAAATAGTTTTCTTTTTTGCTAGATTCAAGTAAATCCATCGCAATTAGATCGTTCATGGTTAGCATTTTATTATTTATTAGTTGTTTTTAATTACTGTTAGGTTTTTTCTGGAAAAAAAGAAACAACTTTTCACGCACTTGTACTCGTGTTCTTACACTTATTCTTTTTCTTTTGGGAAATTTGTGGATTTATAAATACATTTGGTGGATTCCAAAAATCATTTTGTGGTGTTCCTTGCTTGTCTCAATATCGACCGTGGAAATTACATGTTCGGCATAGTCTTCATCATCGATGAATTGTAACCTTATCATTTTATTCGCTGATTGTTTCTAAACGATTATTTCTGGTTTTTCTATTTTAATTTCGTTTTTATTTATTTATTATTTATTATTTATTTATCTAAAACTATTTAACAAACAGATGTTTGTTCTTGCAAAAATTTCTCGACTGTTGGAGGATTGTTTTTTGTAATGTTAAATCGAAGAGGCCCATTTGGAAATAAAGCAACATTGTTCCGTAATTGTTTCCACCGCACTTCGTAAATATTTTCACGCTTGCCTCGTACGCCATTTCTACAGCATAGGCACAGTTTTGGCCCCGTAGCAACCTTTTTATTGACCGCTTTTGTACACCACAGTATTCTACGTAACAATTGTTAATACATAATTCAGTTGACCCTTGAAGTAACCACTTGAATGTATTCATCTCGATTGGAAATAGCTTGATAAATATAACTGACAAAGCTTTAATAATTGTTAATTAGAAAATTAATTATGTATAAAAAATAGCAATAATGGCTACAAAGCCGAAAAACGTAATACAATGGTGACTAAATTGATGAAGGAATACCAGACCCTTACAAGGAAATCTGTAAAGTATCCAAAATCAAATGTTGATCTAGATCTTCTAAAAATGATGCTGAGAAATCTGCATTGAAAGACCAATGATTGCACTTCCAATGAGTAAATCAACAAATAAAAAGCCCACCTAAACTTAAGCCAACTACTGCTAAAGACAAACTATCCAGAGACAATGTTGTGAAACAATTAATAAAGGTGTATCAGTCATTCACTGGAAAGTCTGTCAATTATCCCGTATCAAATATTGAAAACATGAACAATTAAATAAGACATAGGAGCGCTTAGACACGAAAAACAAAACTTAATTATGACGGATTCATCGTTTGATTTTTCCAATAAAACCTTTCAGTTATCCCACAGAAGACAAAATATAATTAGAAAATATCATTAGATCAATTCTACAAGACAATTCAAGCATTAAGATGATCGTAGAACTAACTGCAGGTCTTGTTAACAAACGTCGTCAACGAAGACTCGTTTATAGAATCGCATTTAACTTCAAAACCTCTTATCGTTCTCCCCAATGACAATATTGAGTTACTTGCAGATAAAATACAACGGGAATCCAGCAAACTCGCATACGAGTACACGTCTTCGGGTTTTGGTTGGGCTTGCATTGAAATTATTCAAATACTGATCCATACACATAAATACGGTCCATTCCGTGTTGGTAAATATATATAACTTCCATTGGCTATCCCAATGTTGTAGTTATGTGATCAGTGATGATCAGTGTAGAAAATGGCACATGTTGTTAGCTGCGTTATTTCTTGTCAACAGAAACCTAAATCGAGCTTCTAAATATGACAAACATGAATCAAAACTGAATTTGACTGGAATAACCTTTCAGACTCCGGTCTCTCAGATTGAAATCATAGAACAAAAAAGAGTTGATTTATTGCTGAGTGGAAGTAACGTCTTTGGTGTTGAAAATAATTCGCACAAGATTTTTCACTGACGAATTTCAAAGCTCGCCAACGACAACATGGTGAATTTCATGATATGCAAAAAATGCTACGCGTGGATCAAATATTTCAACGGACTTGTTAGTAAACAATTCAGTAGAAATAAAGATAAGAAATATTTTTGTTATTGCTGCCTATAAGGGATTTAGTAAAGAAAAACTCGAACAACATGGGACGTACTGCATTGATGTACAAAGTACAACTATGCCGTTGGAAGAAGACATAATTGTGATATTGAAAAAACAAAAGAAGTTTGTAATACCATTCACGATCACAAGTGATATCGAATCTATTCAAGAACAAATTCCTTGAGAATCTATTAAAAAACCAAATTCAAAACCACAAATAACCATTCACACACATTAACATATATCAATAGCTGTAGTGTACAAGGATACATGAGCGGTTGATTCTGCTTTGTCCGATCCTGTTAAATTGTATCTATGAACAAATAGCAACGATATCAAACCCACTGTTTGGTTGAGAAACAAAATCTTTCTATGGACGCATGAAAATCTTTCAAAGGCTTTAAAATACAGTTCCTATGAATGAATTAACGCTGGAGCAGCAACATAGTTCAAAACAGCTACACCCTGTCGCATAAGCGTAAAACCGTTTATAAATTTTGTGAACTACGGAACCGACGACAACAAAAACGTCTCATGTTTCATAACCTCCTTGTGACCCTACTACTTGTCGGATATGTATGTTGGACCTAGCCCGTCAGTGAAACTTAGCACGGAGAACAAATGTTGTGTTTGTTTCTGTATCGAATGGATAGCCATTGTGGGGTACAGAGCAAGGGAAGGTGTGCTCTGATCATGATACTTTGGTGACAACCCGCCCGAGCAGCTGTGTTTCGACTTTATGAAGTTTCTGGAGTAGATATTGAGATGAACCAGGCAGAATTGAGTTACAGTAGTACACAAGTATTTTAGTGCATCAACTGAAATATAACTGCGAGTGTTGCTGATATTTATGTGAATGAGAAAGGATTTTGTTGTAATCAGAATGTCTTCAGTTTCATTGTCATTCATCTGCAGTTTGTTACATATCATTAATGATTTCACACCTTAGATGGTTGCATCAACTTCAGTTGGGTTGCTCGATTTGTATGTTGGGGTACAGTTGGTGAGACCGGATGATGATCTATGACAATTGAGAGCGGATGAGTACATATAATGAAGAGAACAGTTCCAAGAACAGACCTCTTTGAAGACCATATAGATCAACTGGACTGGAGTGTATTCCATTTGCGGACACAGTTTGTGTCCTGTTGACTAAGTATAACATATAACAGATACATTTCCTTTCGTGGGTGCAACATTTATTTAATCACATAGTTCATTGTATGTATGTAATGTATGTATGTATGTATGTATGTATGTATGTATGTATGTATGTATGTATGTATGTATGTATGTATGTATGTATGTATTTATGTATGTATGTATGTATGTATGTATGTATGTATGTATGTATGTATGTATGTATGTATGTATGTATGTATGTATGTATGTATGTATGTATGTATGTATGTATGTATGTATGTATGTATGTATGTATGTAATTAGGTACGTAGTTAGAAATGTATAGATGTATATTGCACATCTCAGCAGCACAGCTTTAATTATATAGTGCTAACCTATTTTAAATTTTGAACAAAATGTACTAATCAATTCCACAATAATTTAGAAAAATAATCCATTTCAATTAAATGTTCACGTACAAGACATCATGTAAATCGCAAAGATGTTAAAATTCAGCAAAATGAAAATTAATGAAAGATGTAATGAATATTAAATCTTTTTAAAAAAACTAAACATTTGGTCAAATATTGTTATACAAATCTCATTTCATCAACAACAATATAAATCAGTATTTTCTGAGGTGGTATATTTTCATATAATTCAAATAAAGACACTTGTGTTTCACAGGATGTCAAACACTTGAAAAGAATACGCGTCCCTGCTAATGAGTTATGGGATAGTATTGCACACTGGTCAGTATTAACCCTGCAGGAGATATGCATGGATCGGGTATGTGTGTCCGATACGTGATCAACACAATACCACGCATCTCTGAGTTGTTACATCTGGAAGATTTCACTCTCCAATAGTGGGTGTGATCCTCTTCATTTTATTTCTGGAGTTTGCATTCCAAATATTTTGACAAACATAATGAACAAATGAACATGCTCATTTATGCGTTATTTGAAATCTGTAAATGGACACGAGTGACTGCAAATACTCTTCGACTGCTTTACCTGTCCTTTCATTACTCATTTTTTGGTTTGGTTAGGAAACTAATAGTAAAAAATACTTGTCTCAGACATTATGTTTTGTAATCAATGTGGAAAAGAAATCCGAATTTAATTTTCAGCAGTTCCGACGTCTTTGAACGTTTTGTGTATGGCTATAATTTCTGTACTTAAAACTGAGGCTTTATGCGATAACCGGCTCAACATAGTTCCATTGGTTGTTGCATTGCCAGCTACAACTTTGTTTCTTTCTTTCGAACTAGTGGTATAGAGGGATATTTGCTACATGTTATGAGTCTTACATTCTCTTCTAGATCAGCATTAATGCCTGATTATTCACATAGCTGGCAATGATTGAGATGCATAGAATCTGAATCATAGTAAATTTGTACATAAGATTGTTATGTCTTATTTCGAAGTTTCCAGTGTATTTTCAAATAAACTTCCATATATCAAGGAATACTATACTTAAAAATGCTTTGTCTGAATAGATTATCCAGATTATTCACAATCCTAAACGAAGCCTGGTAGAGATCCGTTCACTGACAGAGTCTGTGGTGGGCAAGGAAGAGGAAGAGAAGCATCGAAAGTTCATTGCAGAGAATGATCAGATGAAAAAACAAATAGAGGAGGTATCAAACAGGATTGAAAAAAGATAATTTTGCATTTGTGGACCATGTATGTATGTATGTATGTATGTATGTATGTATGTATGTATGTATGTATGTATGTATGTATGTATGTATGTATGTATGTATGTATGTATGTATGTATGTATGTATGTATGTATGTATGTATGTATGTATGTATGTATGTACGTACTAATGTACATATATATCTTTGTATCTATGCCTAATTCTATTCGAATCTAAGATGTTTGTTGATATATAATTCTGTAGGTTTCCTTCCTTCAACGAAAGTAGTCTGGTGAGGTGTATTTTTATTGGATGTGGGTTAACACATTTACAAGATTTGAGTGATTTTCTCTACCATTATACTTTTCTTGCATATTAAATACTTGCCTTAACAGTTAAGCAAAATATATATTGATGTGCGTGTAATAAACTTGTCAGTTGGTATACATTCGAAGACAAATAGTTGCTGATAAAAGAAAAAATAATTTGAGAACGTTTATATTTTTAGATGGAGAGCAAGATAAGAGAGCTAAAGAAAAAGCTACAAGAGAAGGTTCGCCAGCGTGTCCAACTGAGTGCTAAGGGATTATCTTCGACGGTAAATAATTTATAGAACGTGCTTTCGGAACGGAACATGTCAAAAACCTGATGCAGACCAAAATGGACACTTGAGACCTCTCAAATAAACGAAAGTTAGTAGCGTGTAAGAAACTATATGTGATAGGGCATTTACATTTAAAGACGGTTAATGTATTGTGATTAGATATTTTCATGTAAATACGGTTAATGTATTGTGATTAGCTACTTTCATATAAATACGCTTAATGTATTGTGATTAGCTACTTACATTTAAATACAGTTAATGTATTGTGATTAGCTACTTTCATTTAAATACGGTTAATGTATTGTGATTAGCTACTTTCATGTAAATACGGTTAATGTATTGTGATTAGCTACTTTCACGTAAAGACGGTTAATGTATTGTGATTAGCTACTTACATGTAAATACGGTTAATGTATTGTGATTAGTTACTTTCGTGTAAATACGGTTAATGTATTGTGATTAGCTACCTACATGTAAATACGGTTAATGTATTGTGATTAGCTACTTTCATGTAAATAGGGTTAATGTATTGTGATTAGCTACTTACATGTAAATACGGTTAATGTATTGTGATTAGATAGTTGCATGTAAATACGGTTAATGTATTGTGATTAGCTACTTACATGTAAATACGGTTAATCTATTGTGATTAGACACTTTCATGTAAATACGGTTAATGTATTGTGATTAGCTACTTTCATATAAATACGGTTAATGTGTTGTGATTAGATACTTACATCTAAATACGGTTAATGTATTGTGATTAGATAGTTACATGTAAATACGGTTAATGTATTGTGATTAGATACTTTCATGTAAATACGGTTAATGTATTGTGTTTAGCTACTTTGAAGTAAATAGGTTAATATATTGTGATTAGCTACTTACATTTAAATACGGTTAATGCATTGTGATTAGCTACTTACATTTAAATACGGTTAATGTATTGTAATTAGCTACTTACATTTAAATACGGTTAATGTATTGTGATTAGCTACTTTCATGTGAATACGGTTAATGTATTGTGATTAGCTACTTACATTTAAATACGGTTAATGTATTTTGATTAGCTACTTTCATGTAAATACGGTTAATGTATTGTGATTAGCTACTTTCATGTAAATACGGTTAATGTATTGAGATTAGCTACTTACATTTAAATACAGTTAATGTATTGTGATTAGCTACTTTCATGTAAATACGGTTAATGTATTGTGATTAGCAACTTACATTTAAATACGGTTAATGTATTGTGATTAGCTACTTTCATGTAAATACGGTTAATGTATTGTGATTAGCTACTTTGAAGTAAATAGGTTAATGTATTGTGATTAGCTACTTACATGTAAATACGGTTAATGTATTGTGATTAGGTACTTAAATGTAAATACGGTTAATGTATTGTGATTAGCTACTTTCATATAAATACGGTTAATGTATTGTGATTAGCAACTTACATTTAAATACGGTTAATGTATTGTGATTAGCTACTTACATGTAAATACGGTTAATGTATTGTGATTGGCTACTTTGAAGTAAATACGGTTAATGTACTGCGATTACCTACTTACATCTAAACACTGTTAATGTGATAGAGTTCCCATTATAATTCAAAATTTGACAAGAAAGGGGATTCATGAGCCACAAAGCTTTACATTTGTAGGCGCAATTTTAACATTTTTTGTCCCAAATATTTGAAGAAATGTTCTAATTAAGTCAACATAAGAGATTAATAATTATTTTTTAAAAAGTTTATATTTGAGAAGAGGAGAACAAATACATACATTCACTGAAACGAATTATTTGTAGTTGTTTTTATATCTTCTGTGTGTGTTGCTGCTGCAAAGAAATATGCTGGGCTAGCATCGTAAATCTGTTGACATTAAGTAGTAATCGAGAGAGAGAGAGAGAGAGAGAGAGAGAGAGAGAGAGAGAGAGAGAGAGAGAGAGAGAGAGAGAGAGAGAGAGAGAGAGAGAGAAAGAGAGAGAGATTGTTTGCATTTGCATTAAATTGATGAATTAGTTAGCAGACTTCACTAATCTCAACCTTGGGATAAATTAAATATAAGCAGAGCAGAAAAGAAAATGGTTATTTGATTACTTCATGCCTACTTATTTGAATAGTTTTAGTGTACTATTTACCTAACTTTGGTAACATTAAAATAATTTTACTGCAATTGGAAATGGCGAGACAAAGAAAGGGATTGCAAAAGAAAACATCTGATGTAATTAACATATATTAAAACAACCATGAGAGAACATTTAGGGAGCATGCAGTAGTAATGAGGAATTGATGATCATTTCTCAGAGACCCCCCCACCAGACGCCCAAAACGTTGCAGGTTAACATTTTGTCAGCAACCTTTGTTAGCTCAAAATGATAACACATTTTCTGACAAAAATATGTTTTGGGGCTGAGTTGTCTCTGAGATAGGATACATCAATCCTCACTACTACTTATTAGTCGAAAATGTCATATTAAAAAAATAATATATTATATAAAATGTACAATTCTTCAATCAGACATGTCGGATTTGATCTAACAAATAGATTTTGTAAAAGATTTAATTCGATCAAAGCAGCGTCAGCATATACTGGTATAAAATCTAAAACAATAAGCGATTGTATTAAAAAGGTGGGTTTTCATATAACGCCGAAATATGGATCAGTGTGGTTATTTACAGTTGAAAGCGATGTGAGAATAGTGGGATGGGCAGATGATGTGATGACATTTATTGATAATATGGTCGATATATTATTTGATAACGATATTACTAAAGCCACACAAAATTAGTTAAACATTTACTTTTTATTATAGTCTTTTTCGTATTTGCTAACTCTCATTGGCAGAATATCTGTTAACATACTATCAATAATGCGAAACTCGCGTATTAAATCGTCCATATCATATTATTTTATACCACTCAAGTAAGATCAAATTTGATCAAGTAATTTTTTGTAAGTTATACTAGCTGTTTTGCAAGCATTTCTTTTAATCGTAAGACTAGGTTCAACTTTTTTAAACGCTGCTGCAAGAGAAACGCCGACAACAGATATTATTAACAAAAACGGATTTAATGATGCGCCACTTGAAATTATACCAGAGCCGGTCATTATCAGCGATAGATATGATATTACTCTCTGTATTTTAGTATAGTATTTGTAACATTTTTTGACGCACCAAAGATTTGTATGATAGTATCTGTAATATTGCATTAGAGCTTCAACATCTTGTTCCGGAATATTTTCTGAAATGTGATTAAAATCGACTATATTTGTTTTAATTATATAATATTTGTTTACATATTTTAAATAACTAATTCTGGATTATCAGCTACAAATTCAATACACAACCAATAAGTAGCTGCAGTTAACTTTTTATTATCCGCTATCAGCATAAACGTTTCCTCAACATCTTTGTTTAACACAATAAACAGTTCCAGAAAAATCATCGGTAGAATAACGACAAGGAAATGTTGTAAATATACTAAACTTTGCACTACTAAACAAAGACAATCTATATACACCAGTGACCTCTGCGATATATTTAAGAGTTATTTTGCTGCGAACAAGTTGCTTTTCCTGATGCTACCGTGTACACAATATTTTTAATTTGTTTGTGAGGAATTTTAACAAGATCAGCTTTTTTTGAAATAATGTTAGGAATTCCACTCAATATCGCTAAGTCTTGAGCTAATGTCAGCGAGATTAATGATAACAGTTGGTGGAGTTCCCAAAAATTCGTTATTAGTTCTGATAATGTTTCTACGAAAATTTAGAAATGTTTGTATGTGATTAGAAAACTCAGTTCTAAATGCGTCAACTCCATCATTGATTGTCGTTAACGAAGTCGTTATTGGAATTTCATTATCGTCGACATATTGTTTGGTTGTAGCATCGAAATCCGTTTATGGTTTTCTAAGATTAGTAATACCTTTGTTATTCATATTAAGAAATGCAAACATAATACCACCGCGCACTGACACGTATTTAGATTTTTGATCGTCGACGTATTTTTTTCGTTGTTGCATCTGTATCTGCGGTTGGGTTTCCAAGACATGTAATTTTTTTCCCTGACATTATTATGTCACCAGTAAATACATCGCCAGCTTTCTTAACATAATCGTTAACTGACTTGCCCAAATCTTGTATTTTACCTTGATCAGCAAAAATAACTATATTATTAACAACCGCGGTGGGAATTCGTACAAGTACATTTGATAGTTGTGTATTGCTCGTTTATAATCGTCATTCTTTATCTTGAAAAATAACAACTTCGTTTTGATCGCCACTTTTGATATTAAACAAATTAGTAATTTCATTTTTGAGCTGATTGTGGGTTGCGTATTTAGATAAGTCACCTTGTTGAGCAGGCGTTGAATCTCCTACTGTTCTTCCAAATTTTGAGTAAAAACTCATTATTTATTTACTGCTTGACAAAATTATATACCATAATAGTAATGACAAAATCGTCGATATTAAACTTTGATACAGAACCTTTGGTGAAACATAAACAAAATAATTTTAACTACAATCGAGTTTATATTTACACAACTAATCCTCAACAAGATAAGTTCGAGCTACTTAACAATTATAATGACAAACTTTGTGACGATCTTGAATCTGGCAAGGATTTCTTTATCATTGAACAACCGGACGAACTTATTAGAGTTAATCAACTCGATTCGTCCGAACACAAAAAGGTTGTTTTTGACGATATTCCGCTAAACAACGAGGAAATGAATAAAATCAATTCGTATTTTTCACTGTCACGAAATAAGAACTGTAATTCTATTTATCTCGCTCAAGGATATTATAATTTTGACAGATTTATTAGGCGAAATACTGGTTGTTTTATATTATTTCAAGGACTTGACAATATTAACGTTAGAAACATCGCGAACGAACAATGCGGCGACGTAACAAAAGATAAATTTATTGAACTCTACCGCCAAGCAACGGCAAATAGATACAATTTATTTTTATTCGATATGTTAACAAATGATAAGAATAAAACGTTTCGATGTTGTATTGAAAACTATCTACAATAATGTTTATAGAAAATAGTATATAATTAATGGAAAAACAAGCAAAGTACAGAAAACATATTGAAGATCTAAAAAACGTGCGCAATCTCAGGCAAAATTTAAACAGCTAGTACAGCAAGCACGACGCGGTCAAGTTGTTCCAGCAGAAACAACAGCTACAATTCTCAAACCAGTTACTGAGGCGTTATTTGGAAAACAACTTGAAACTAAACCACTATCAGAAGAAGAAGATAAAGGTTTACTTGGATTAGTTAAAGAACAACAAGAGGAGGTTGCTGGAAGAATTATTGAAAGATCTGATGCAGAAAAAGAAGATTAGCTGAGTCACCTGTAGCAAATATAGCTGATCCTGCCGCGAGATAAGCTACATTGGATCCGTTAATAAATAATACTCTAGAACTTGAACGAAGAGTAGCAACATCAACAACGCAAGAAGGTAAAAAACTTTTAACAAATTTATCAGGAGAAATAAAAAGATATTAAAGAGGAGCAAAAAAGAGTTGGTGAGCTTACTGTAAGGTTTATGGAGGTTAAAGAGCAAAGAATTTTTTTAGATAAAAGCAAATGAATTAATAACAGATGGTGAATATCATGATTTTTTAAGAAAAAATGATATAAATGATGTTAATAATATAAAAACTTGGGCAATGGAAAGATTTGACGCGCTCAATGTTATGTTAGAAAAGATAATAGTAGACGGTGGTGAAGCTGACAAAGAATTAGATAAAGCCATAAAACAGGAAAATATGCTTAAATTTCTTGATAGAATTAGACAAGGTGTTATAGCTTATACTTTATTCGAAACAGCGGATGATGGTAGAGAAAATGGTTATGGTAGGGCGTGGAATTTTAAAAGGAAATTTGATGTATTCAATAAAAAAACGCGCAGAAGAATAAAGAGAAGCAAAAACGGGAACAGGCGTCAGAATATTCGCATGAGTTACTGAAATGATCGGCAGATTAATGTTATTGATATTATCAAAAGAATCAGGAAATGTTGGTGCCGAAATCGACAATGAAATCATCGACATACTTGATAATTTAAGATCGAGAAATTTATTAGCATCTGACGAATACGATACTTTGCACCACGGCTTAAGTTTATAAAAATATAATAATAAATGTCAGCAACATTATTACTCGACTCCAGCCAATCTGTTAAAGATAGCGCGAACTTTTCAGTAAAGTATATTTCGCCAATAGAACTAGATCGTGAAAAACAATACGAAATTGGATTAATTTCCTGCACTTGTTGGAATGTCATGGCAAACATTAAGACAGGAGTTAATGATGAGTTTTCATATATAAATATCCTTGACAACACTTGGAGAAAAGACAGAATTCTGAAGGACAATGTAGAGGTTGCTCAAGTGGTTGCTAAAGATATTGACAAAAAAGTAAATGAAATTCGCGCAGCAAGACAAGGATCTGCATTTGTTATTGATATTAGATATCCAACTAAAACTCAACCTTAGACATCATTTAAAATTCCGCAAAGCGCCTACAATATAACTGACATAAAAACGATAAAAGAACTTATAACAGAGAATAAAGGAAATGAAGACGATTTTGAGCTAGCACCGAATTATAATACATTGCGAGCAAGAATAATAGTAAAAAATGGTTTTATAGTTAGCTTTATACCACTACAAAGCATTGCATCATTAATAGGATTTAAACATGAAAATTATCCCGGTGTTCTTGGTATTTCTATCACGTATGATCCAGTAAATATAACTGACGTAAACACTACAGTTCCAAATACCAATTTTATGATATTTTGCGGCAGATGTAATTGATTTAAATTTCATTTCCCCAGACGTTTCGAGATTTATTGGGATAACTGATTTTGGATTTTTAAATTTTTTATTACTACCAGCACCTCCTCTTCTAGTATTTTCTTGATGTGGTACTAAGTCTAGATTTTCTAAACGATTATCAGTTTTAATTTTGTTAATGTGGTCGATAACTAAATTATGATATTATTCCGTTAAAAATTTCGAACACAAATCTATGCGATCTATAACAGGCAACATCTGTATTTATCCCACGTACAACTACCTGTAAATAACCAATAATATCTGAATTTCCTATTTTTTTATAGTTTTTATATTTCGAAAAGTTCCCTCATCATTTGCCCCATATACATCAAACTTTGGGTGGGGTTGATATTCCTTTTCTAATCCTAAATTTTCGATTTTATCATCTGCAACTGCGCCATTTGCTTTATATACTCGCTGTCCTTCTGGAATGTCTCAGCAAAACAAAGTATAAATAAAATCTTTTTTAAACATTTTGATTCTTCCTGCGCTATCACTTTTAACTGAAATTAATATATCAGCCGGAGTTGTACGCCAGTAGCTTTTATGGTTGCTATGTTGATAACAGAACCTAATACATTTCCAGCATACAGGTTATATTTCAGATGTTCATGGTACGTTTCTTGCTCTTGAGCTGTCAGTGGTAGATATCTCCAGATTTCAGTCTATATATATATATATATATATATATATATATATATATATATATATATATATATATATATATATATATATAAAGAATACAAATCATATGGCGAATAAAACCCTTTCAAGCGTACTAGACCCACCAAGGAATCACGTGTGTCAAGGATTAATTAAAATAGATGCAATAAATTGACGACGAACAGTACGAAACTAGTAACTAACTAGCCTAAGCGCTTTCGACTCTTGATGAGTCTTTTTCAAAGGCAAATACAAAACATATATACGATAAACAAATAAACACAAAAACGTTGTGTTTGTAAACCTCTACATGGCTGTCTTCACATGTGCTAAAGCTATAAATACAACCAGCTTGTATAAACTAGATGTGGAAACTGAAAACGTTGTATAATTCCCTAAAAGTCTACAAGCCAAAGCGACATCTATTTTTACTTTTTGTACATATGTAACGCAGATTATATCCCGGATATTTGATTCTTTACCGTTTATTCTTATAGTAAAAATTGAAGGATAATAAGAAGATTTAGAAAATGTTAAATTTTACTAGTGCATAGTTTTCATTTTCTAGTCTTCTTGGTTTAGACCGCTTGGTTTCAATGTTCTAAGGCGGCGTATCCAGTATGATTCCTTTTCCTTCCTGGTTTCGGAACTCCAGTTGTGGTTATTAGCAATAGCGATAAGTATTATATTACTGAAAGTGTGGCCAGGGGAGGAGAAGTGTTCTGCGACCGGACTTCTGTATAGCTTTTTTGTCATCCAATCAGATCTATGAAGGTTTATCCTTTTGTGTAGCTTTTCAGTTTCTCCGACGTACTGAAGGCCCCAGATCTTACATGTGATGAGATAAATCACATTCTCTGTTTTGCACGTTTTGTTTGGACCATGTATGTTTAGTTTTTCTTTAGTCACTGTGCTAGTGAATGTCTTGGTCTCTATCATATGTTGACAGGTTTTGCATCTTTTATCGCCACAGGGTCCAGATTGACTAGGTTGGTTTTGACTAGCGATTGGCGTTAGCTTTGCCCTGACTAGGATGTCCTTTAGGTTTTTTGGTCTCCGGTAAGCTACTACAGGTTTGTTCAGAAGTATTAGGTTTAGTATGTCTGACGATTGCACGGTTGGCCAGTGGTTTGCGATGATTTTACCTACTTTGGGATTGTCTGGGTGATAGGTCAGAATAAATGGTATCCTATCAACCTTTTCTTTCTGTCCATATCTGAGTAGGTCATCACTGTTTGTTTGTTTGGCCCTTTGGATTGTCTCCGCAATCAGGTCTTTGTCGTAGCCTCGGTAAATTAAATGTTTAGCCAGCTCTTTAGACCTTTCTAGGAATCTTTCATCGTCGGAGCAAATTCTGCGTATCCTCAGTGCCTGGCTATATGGAATGTTTTTAATGCAGTATTTTGGATGACATCTGGTTGGGAGGAGATACTGGTATTTGTCGGTTGGTTTCGAGTGTGTCTGTGTGTAATTTGTTTTCCACCAGTCTGGTTGTTGTGTCCAGGAAAACATGGTTTGAGTTGGAAATTTCTGCCGTGAATTTTATTGAAAGATGGAAGCTGTTTGCCTTTGATATGAAGTCATCCAGACTTTCTCTTCCATACTGCCACTTCATTTCTATATCATCGATAAAGCGTACCCACTGGTATGATGTACGCTCAACCGATGCTAAGAGCTGACCCTCAAGTTTTCCCATGAAAATGTTAGCATACGAAGGGGCCATTTTAGTGCCCATTGCAGTTCCATTGATTTGTTCCATTGATTTGTAGGTAGTTTTCTTCATTAAATTCAAAGTTGTTGAGCTTTAGGACAAGCTCCAGGAGTTGGACTAAGAAGTGTGTTGGTAGATTGTTTACAGTTCTTGTTTCCCATGCTTCGCTACATGCCTGTAACCCTTCGTTGTGCGGTATGTTGGTGTACAAAGATGTGACGTCTAAGGAAGCAAGTAATGTATTTGGCAGTAATGGTTCACTAGCTTTGCTTTTTATGAGATAATCTGTCGTGTCTTGAAGATATGATGGTAATTTGTGGACATGTGGTCTCATAAAATGATCTAAATATTCTGATATCCTTTTTGTGGGGTGCCCGTTACCTGAGATTATAGGTCTGCCAGGGTTTCCTTGTTTGTGGATTTTGGGTAGAAGATAAAGTCTACCTGCTCTTGGGCTTTCTGGGCTTAAGTAGTGTTTCGTTTGCTGGTCTATGTGTCCGCTTTTGTACGCCTCGTCAATAACATTAGTGATGATTTTTGCATATTCCAGCGTTGGATCATGGTCCAGTTTTTGGTAGAACCTAGCGTCACTTAGTTGTCTACTTGCTTCACTAATGTAGTCTTCCCTATTCATAACGACAACAGCGGAACCCTTATCTGCAGGCTTAATTATAATGTCTGTTCTGCTTTTCAGTGAGTGCAGGGCATCTGTCATGACTATTGTTATTGACGAGGCGTACAAAAGCGGACACATAGACCAGCAAACGAAACACTACTTAAGCCCAGAAAACCCAAGAGCAGGTAGACTTTATCTTCTACCCAAAATCCACAAACAAGGAAACCCTGGCAGACCTATAATCTCAGGTAACGGGCACCCCACAGAAAGGTTATCAGAATATTTAGATCATTTTATGAGACCACATGTCCACAAATTACCATCATATCTTCAAGACACGACAGATTATCTCATAAAAAGCAAAGCTAGTGAACCATTACTGCCAGATACATTACTTGCTTCCTTAGACGTCACATCTTTGTACACCAACATACCGCACAAAGAAGGTTTACAGGCATGTAGCAAAGCATGGGAAACAAGAACTGTAAACAATCCACCCACCCACTTCTTAGTCCAACTCCTGGAGCTTGTCCTAAAACTCAACAACTTTGAATTTAATGAAGAAAACTACCTACAAATCAATGGAACTGCAATGGGTACTAAAATGGCTCCTTCTTATGCTAACATTTTCATGGGAAAACTTGAGGGTCAGCTCTTAGCATCGGTTGAGCGTACATCATACCAGTGGGTACGCTTTATCGATGATATAGAAATGAAGTGGCAGTATGGAAGAGAAAGTCTGGATGACTTCATATCAAAGGCAGACAACTTCCATCCTTCAATAAAATTCACGGCAGAAATTTCCAACTCAAACCATGTTTTCCTGGACACAACAACCAGACTGGTGGAAAACAAATTACACACAGACATCTACTCGAAACCAACCGACAAACACCAGTATCTCCTCCCAACCAGATGTCATCCAAAATACTGCATTAAAAACATTCCATATAGCCAGGCACTGAGGATACGCAGAATTTGCTCCGACGATGAAAGATTCCTAGAAAGGTCTAAAGAGCTGGCTAAACATTTAATTTACCGAGGCTACGACAAAGACCTGATTGCGGAGGCAATCCAAAGGGCCAAACAAACAAACAGTGATGACCTACTCAGATATGGACAGAAAGGAAAGGTTGATAGGTTATTCTGACCTATCACCCAGACAATCCCAAAGTAGGTAAAATCATCGCAAACCACTGGCCAACCGTGCAATCGTCAGACATACTAAACCTAATACTTCCGAACAAACCTGTAGTAGCTTACCGGAGACCAAAAAACCTAAAGGACATCCTAGTCAGGGCAAAGCTAACGCCAATCGCTAGTCAAAACCAACCTAGTCAATCTGGACCCTGTGGCGATAAAAGATGCAAAACCTGTCAACATATGATAGAGACCAAGACATTCACTAGCACAGTGACTAAAGAAAAACTAAACATACATGGTCCAAACAAAACGTGCAAAACAGAGAATGTGATTTATCTCATCACATGTAAGATCTGTGGCCTTCAGTACGTCGGAGAAACTGAAAAGCTACACAAAAGGATAAACCTTCATAGATCTGATTGGATGACAAAAAAGCTATACAGAAGTCCGGTCGCAGAACACTTCTCCTCCCCTGGCCACACTTTCAGTAATATAATACTTATCGCTATTGCTAATAACCACAACTGGAGTTCCGAAACCAGGAAGGAAAAGGAATCATACTGGATACGCCGCCTTAGAACATTGAAACCAAGCGGTCTAAACCAAGAAGACTAGAAAATGAAAACTATGCACTAGTAAAATTTAACATTTTCTAAATCTTCTTATTATCCTTCAATTTTTACTATAAGAATAACCGGTATAGAATCAAATATCAGTGATATAATCTGCGTTACATATGTACAAAAAGTAAAAATAGATGTCGCTTTGGCTTGTAGACTTTTAGGGAATTATACAACGTTTTCAGTTTCCACATCTAGTTTATACAAGCTGGTTGTATTTATAGCTTTAGCACATGTGAAGACAGCCATGTAGAGGTTTACAAACAGAACGTTTTTGTGTTTATTTGTTTATCGTATATATGTTTTGTATTTGCCTTTGAAAAAGACTCATCAAGAGTCGAAAGCGCTTAGGCTAGTTAGTTACTAGTTTCGTACTGTTCGTCGTCAGTTTATTGCATCTATATATATATATATATATATATATATATATATATATATATATATATATATATATATATATATATACATACATACATACATACATACATACATACATACATACATACATACATACATACATACATACATACATACATACATACATACATACATACATACATACATACATACATACATAATTTTATGTATCTAATTAAAAATATTTTAAAAATTTCAATTAAATAAACAATAGTACCATAATACATATAATGCTGAAAATGCGCAACATTGCTAAAAAGAGCATTATCAAATCCGAAGAAATTGCTTTGCCATTTTCAGGTTCTGATGACAGTTACTAACTTGAGGATCAGAATATATTAGCTAATTTTACCTCTACAAATTTATATCATCTTTTACAACCCGTTATAGCTCGAGAACTAAAAAAAAAGCATAAAAAGCATAAAAGCATCAAACTCTTTGTCTAATATCATACGATTTTATCAAAGTTGCACTTGGTCGAAGAAACAAAAACGTTTGAAAGAGAAATCTCGGAACCCTATTTAACAGCTAAATCGAGCAAAACTATTAACTGGAACAAACATTGCTATGGTCGCAGATGAAATACACCAGGAAATACAGAAACAACTAGAAGAATTTACCTCGTCTGGGTCAGGTTCGAAATTCGAAATGATAAAATTAGTGTTATTTCACACAGCAAACTATAACGTACTTCCCGGCGCTGGGTACGTCGACCTTCATAAAAAAAATGAAGAACAAAAATTGATGTATAAATGTCAAAAAGAACGACAACAAATGTTTCCAGTGGTCTATTCTTTCCGCAATGTTTCCCAAGGAACAGAATTCCGATCGTCAACAAGTATTTTCCGCACAAGATCGAATTCAATTTTGATGGTATCAACTTTCCAGTAGCAGTAAGTCATATAACAAATTTCCAGTAGCAGTAAGTCATATAACAAAGTTCGAAAAACAAAACGGTATCTCAGTAAATGTTTTCGGACTAGACGAACGTGAAAATGTTTACCCTAGATACATCTCTGAAAGTGCTTCGCAAAAGACAATACATTTATTATATTTTCAGGAACATTACTGTTGGATAAAGAACTTTGACGGCTTAGTTGGCGGACAGTACAGTAAAAACAAAAACAAGAAATGCTTCTGTTACAGATGTTTGCTCGGTTATTCTAGCGATGACAGACTGCAGGTCCATCTCAGATACTGCGTTAATGTTCAAAAATAACTATGCCTAGCGAAAAAGAAAAAAAATATTAAAATTAAAAAACTATAATCATAAGCTGAATATTCCCTTTGTTATTTATTCCGATTTCGGGTGTCTACTCGTTCCCGTAGCTGGAGCAGAAAAAATCCGAATAAATAAAGTACAAGAAAGATACAACAGCATCTTGCTTGTGGTGTAGCTTACAAAGTAGTTTGTTGCGCCAGCGATAGATTTTCGTCTCCGATAAGGTTATACAGAGGTGAAAATCCTGCCGTCTGGTTAATAAAAAAATTAATAGACGAAGTTAATACAATTTCTAACAGATTACTTAGGACTGCTCCGATCAGAATAAGGTCTAAACAACAACTCGACTTTGATGAGGCGGTTAATTGCCATATTTGTGAAATCCTCTGGCGGACTACAAGGGGCGAGATCACTGTCATTTGACCGATCAGGATCGCGGAGCAGCTCATAACAGCTGCAATTTGAAATTTCATGCTCCAGATTTTATTCTAGTAGTTTTACATAACTTTCGCGACTACGACAGTCACATCATTATAGAAGCTTTTGGTGATAAAGACATTAAAGCTAAACTAAAACTAGATAACGTGATAAAATGTATTCCAAATAATTTTGAAAAATATATGTCGGTGACCCTCGGCAAATTACGCTTTATCGATAGCTTGCAATTTATGGCGGCATTATTAGACGAGCTCGTGAAAAGCTGCAGTATTTTCAATAATCTGCACAGCTGCTTCTGAGAAAATTATGTCCATCTGACAAAAAGGTACCTTTCATGTGAAAATTGGAGCAGATTTTGTGAAACTTCTCTGCTTGACAAAGATCAATTTAACTCGCAGTTCCAAAACGAGAATATTAGCGACGACGAGTATAAATATGCGCAAGATATGTGGACTAAATTCGGCTGCAAAACATTTGGCGATTATCACGATTTATATCTGAAAACTGATGTGTTATTGCTAGCAGATATTTTCGAGAATTTTCGTCAGGTTAGTCATGTAAATTACGGATCAGACCCAGTTGGTATTGTTATGCTCCAGGGTTGTCTTGGGACGCTTTACTTAAAACTAGCGAGATAGAATTAGAACTCTTAACAGATATCGATATGTTTAACTTTATTGAAAAAGGCATCAGATGTGGAATTAGCGTCATAACAATAAAATATGCAGCAGCTAATAATAAATATTTAAAAAGTTATGATAAAAATCTTCCGTCGAGTTACATTATTTATCTAGATAAAGTGAACCTTTACTGGTGGTCTATGGGGGAGCCAATGCCTTGCGATGGGTTTCATTGGGTAACTCCAAACCAATTTCTCAAAAAAAAATGAAAAACATATTCCCAAAGATATTTCATATTTTGTTGAAGCTGCTGTAGACTACCCCAGTTCGTTACACGATCTACATAACGACTATTCATTTTACGCAGAAACAATGACGATTGATTACTATTTATTATCACCTCAACAACGAGCTGTGACAATAGCAAAAATGTTTTATCGTTAACAAGTTAGTTCGAAATTTGTTAGATAAAAGAAATTATGTCATGCATTACAGAAACCTAAAGCAAGCAGTATATGCTAGACTAATTCTGAGAAAAGTCAATCGTGTGCTAAAGTTTAATCAATCGCAGTTGATGGCGGATTATATTGACCTAAATACGAAACGTCGTGCCGTAGTTAAAACCGAATTTGAGAAAAACGTTTTCAAATTATTGAACAACTCAGTGTTTGGAAAGACTATGGAAAACGTACGCCGTAGAATTTCAATTGAAATTGTTAATGATATAAATTTGAGAAAAACGTTTTCAAATTAATGAACAACTCAGCGTTTGGAAAGACTATGGAAAACGTACGTCGTAGAATTTCGATTGAAATTGTTAATGATATAAATCTCAGAAATAAGTTAGTTAGCGACGATGGTTTTGTTAGCATGACAATATTTAATGAAAATGTTGCCGCAATAAAACGACGAAAGACAAACTTAAAGTTAAATAAGCCAATCTATGTTGTTACAGCTGTACTTGATATATCACAGTGGTTGATGTACGGGTATCATTATAAATTTACCAAACAAATGTGGCCAGATTCGGAGTTGCTTTTTACTGATACGGAACCTTTAGTATACAATATAAAATGTGAAAATGTCTAACATGATATTTACGATAATAAAGATCTGTTCGATTTATCAGATTATCCGACTTGTAGTGGATTACATGATAATTCTAACAAGAATGTTATAGGAAAAATGAAAGACGAGTTTATGTTTGCACCTGTAAGAGAGTTTGTTTGACTTAGAAGCAAAATGTATGCTGTCATATTTGACGACAATAAACTGACAAAGAAAGCTAAAGGCATCCCTAGAGGATATGTAAAAAAGTTGATGCATTTTTGAGGACTTCAAAGCTGCTCTTAACAATAGCGTCAGCTTTATTAAAACCAATGCCATTCGGACTAACTATGATAAGCTTGAAACGAATACAATTATAAAGCGTGGACTAAGTAATTTTGATGACAAAAGGTATTGCAAAGACGGAATTAATACTCTCACTCTTGGACATTATTTAGGTAATATTGTCTAAGTATTAGAAATAATGTCTGAAAATTTAACATTAGCAAAAGGAGTAAATAATAAAATAAAACATATTATGGTCCGTAACCAACAATTGTCATTTGAGTTTGATGACGAAGTTTCAGGTATTTGTTTTAGTAAATTCGATAGAATAAAACTTTCTCTCATTAGAACAGACGATAGCAAGTATTTCCCATATCTCAAAAGTTTAATAGATGCTCTTTCTTCAAAATATGAAAATCTACACAATCCAATTAGCCAAGGTCAGGACACTAAAGTTATAATAGATTTGGACAGGTCAAAAGTTTTTGCAGAAGGTAGCAAGTATTTATTAAGCAAATTAGCAATAAAAGAACTGTTCGAGAGTCGCCGCAAGGTATCTGGCAGAATTAAGTTTATGTTATACAATCAGGAAAACATGCGGTACCTAATAGCAAATGTTGGTATCATTTCAATAGGATTAGAGATTTAGCTGACACATCCTGCGATTCTGTATTACTTGTTTTTTTTTTTAAAAAGGGAGACAATAACGCTGGGTTTAGTTTGAAATCATTCGCGAGTTGTCGAACATATGTCTAGACTTGGAAATGAATCTGTCAAAAGGTTGGTAATATTGACGTATTTGTTGCTTATATCTGATTTTAATCAGTTTATTATTTCTTAGTGAAATATAAATATATAACAGAATTTTTAAGACCTGTGCAGATCTGTATTTGTTTAAAAATAATTAGAAATGCCCTTTACGTAAATTAAACTTATAGCATTATGTAACTTAATAATTTGCCTAAATCTGGTTATTTATAACGTGGCATAGATTTTAATCTGAGCAGTTTTGTTATTAATTAATTAGTGAAACAAACAGAGAAATCTATGATATGCTATATTCACATCTGTATCATTTTGTTTGTAGCATATATTTTCATATTTGTAAGAACACATATACATCTTCATACGACTTATTGATTTTCTTCTCTGCAGTAGCTCAGTCGGTACTTCCCCAAAAGCCTGCAGATGCAGCGAAACAGTACATTTATGCCTAGTTAGGTCATATAGATGGCATTGGGAAAATCCGTTTTTATATAAAAAAAAATGGTCATGTATATAACTTGTAATAATGAGAAATTCGTTAATATATTCAAAATAAAATCATATATTTGTAGATTTTATTTATGTTTTTAAGATAGACATTTTATCACTTTGTTTAGCCTTGACTTTGTTAGCGAGAGTACTGCATTACATTTATATTTTATATTGCAATGCGAAATCAAAAATTCATTTTGTCTATAATATATCGTTTTAAAACAGAAAATATAATGCAGAATTACGTGTTTTCATAATCAGAAAATGTATAATGCTGTTTTTGTTACGTGTATATTAACTAATTTAATATATTTATATAATGCATCGGTGGCTCACTTGGTTAGATGTACAAGTTGTGGTAATTGCGCTTGGGGTTCGAATCCTATGAAAGGCAAACATTTGTCTATGGTAGTGGGCAATTTTATGCTCACAAAAATTATCTATTTAGTAGGGGGGGCCCGGTGAAGATCCTTGAAATTCAACAAACAAATCATACTTCTCACTATGTAGATCACATAGTGAACGCTATTTTGCACTCCTAGGTGTCGCCATAGTAGGGAGTGTGGTGCGTTTGTTGGACGTAGACAAGGTTCCCCCGCCTTAGGTGTTGTCTTGTGTATATGTTATGCATTGTGTGCCGTCTTGTGCCGTCCAAAAATAGACCAGTTGGAGGTAATTTAACCCTGTGACCTGCTAATGGGTACTCACACAGGGGCCATTTCAAAAACACAACTAAAAATAAACCTAAAACAAAGACCATTAAGCCTTCTGAGTTTCTAGACTTTCGATATGATTAATCTAGAAACTCTGCAAGGGCAACAAATGGTCGCACAATGAGACATACACCGCATACAGCCCTCTCAAGTTTCTAACATTTTGTCTTATAGTTAGAAACTTCGCCTTGGAGGCAATATCTAAACAAAAATTCAAAACCTCATTAGGTTTATATCTGATCTACTGAAGGTTCCTCCACCTTGTCCCTAATTAAAAAATTAATCATAAAACCATCTGTATATATATTCATGTGGGCCTAAAATCAGTTTATGTGTAACAGTGCCGTCCCTAATTAAGTTTAAAAAATCAACCACATCAGTCCATTAAATATATCATTGTATCATCTTTAAAAAGTATTCTATATGAGGACAAGTAATTTTTTAAATTGTTTTTCTCATATCATTTTAAACTACTAATAACCACACTTGCCCATATTTCGGCGATATATAATAACCCACTTTTCACTTTTTTAATACAATCGCTTATTATGTTAGATTTTATACCAGCATATGCTGACGCTGCTTTGATCGAATTAAATCTTTAACAAAATCTATTTGTTAGATCAAATCCGACATGTCTAATTGAAGTATTGTACATTATATATATATATATATATATATATATATATATATATATATATATATATATATATATATATATATATATATATATATATATATATATATAAATTATTTGTTTAATATAGCATTTTCGACTAATAAGTAGTAGCGAGGATTGATGTATTCTATCCCAGAGACACCTCGGCAACAAAACATATTTTTTTCAGAAAATGTGTTATCATTTTGAGCTAACAAAAGTTGCTGACAAAAATGTTAACCTACAACGTTTTTTTGTGGGGGTGGCTAAGAGTTCTCTGAGAAATGATTATCAATTCCTCATTACTACTCATTCTATGGGGTCATGGAGATTAATATAAAATTAAATTGCCAGTATCGCAAAAGTAAGAAATAAAACAGCTTCGTACTTTTGGAGGCAAACCTTTTTGTCTACTCTGTATGCATTATCTAGACAAAAAGGTTCAAATAAAACATTATTCATATTGTAGCAACAACAAAAACGCTGCTTGATAATGTGTTAATTGTCCATTTCTCCTTATATCCAAGACCAGAGACATGCCGGATTATAGCATGGATTGCAACACAATATAAATAGATTGTTATTGGATTGCGATGTATATGGAGCAACAGCAAGATTTCCTCGTAGTATTTTTGTCGCTAACGTTGTTTTTTAATTTTTCAAGAAAGTACTACCAATCCTTTGCTGGTGAAAATCAATAGAAGACTGAAGTTAGTGTCAGAATAAACGTTCTTGTATTGATACTTAACAATTATTTAGCTAGTCTCAAAAATGTTTTTGCAAAATATCCTCCCCAACTCAGCGTCTATTTTGTTTTTAATAAGCTTGAAATGTTTGTATTTTTTTCTTCAAATAAGTGTTAATGCGGCTTAGAGTAAAATATGCGTCCAAATTCACGTTCTGCATATTATGAGCCAGTAATGTTAGACATAGTTTTATTTATTTATTTGCTTTAATTGAAACACGTAATAGCTATGTAAATAAGCACGACATTTTTGGCCAACAATACGAGGTATAAATTCAATGTGTCTATTCTATTTCAATTTTATTGTCATCAGAAGAATTCGGGTTTTAATTTTCCTTAACAGAAAACTTTATAACTTTACGTCATCATAATCTAGGACAAGTTCATGTAAAAGATTTTGCCAAATCTTTCTCGCAGCTTTCTATTTTTGTCGCCGTTGTTTTGTTTTTTGTTTTTTTGCGACTGTGTTTTTCTTGTGTTGCGTTCATTTCTCTGCGTTTTATTTTTTCTGTCCCAATGATCGTTTGTAGTATTCATTATTTAGCTCACTTATAATACTTCGTACTGTCGTGACTGCTTGGTGACCTAGAGGTTAGAGCCTCCGCCTCGGATGCGAAAGTTCGCCGGTTTGAACTCCGACCGAGTCATCACAAAGACTGATAAAAATGGTACTAGTAGCTGCCTCGCTTGGCGCTCAGCATTAAGAGATTAGTGTTAGGACTGGTCGGCCTGGTGACAAAATAATGTGACATCGGTGGAATATGATGCTACAAGTCTGCGGCATGAAGCCACAGTGCTAGACATCATATAAAATACCACACTATAAAATTGTTAAAGCTACGTTACAATTCGAACACACACACACACACACACACACACACACACACACACTCCTCTATATTCAAAGCGAGTCCAGCCAATTCATTTACCATGCCTTAGTTAATTTTATTGCAGCTGATTTGCTCTCATAGAAGCGACAGAATAATTATAATAATAATAATAATAATAATAATAATAATAATAATAATAATAATAATAATAATAATAATAATAATAATAATATTATTATTATTATTATTATTATTATTATTATTATTATTATTATTATTATTATTATTATTATTATTATTATTATCAACATCCACCCTGATCGCAACTGGATCCAGACTAAATAGTTTACTCGGATTCTTTTGCAGTTCCTATGCTGTCATAATATGCTTTGGCAAGCACATATCCTAAGTTAGTTCTCATGATGCTCCTCAAAAAACAACAACTTATTAAGTTCAAGCGCAATCTGCACAAATTCAGATATGATATATTGTCCATAAAGTATTATTGATCTTGAATATTTGAAAGAAACTCATGCTGTATTTTGTTGGCAATGTAAGAACAGAAATGTAACATGAAATAAGAAATTAGACTTTGCTAGGATTTGCAATGTCATATGTACCCACTGCAAACTACTACTGTATCTGTGCCAGCATGAAGAGTGCTCTAGTTGTTTTGAAGTCGTTACACACCATTTCGCCATACAGTATGAAATTGCCGTTGTGTGACTGCAATAGTGCACCTTAATTTATGCAACAGTTATTGAAACCACCTGCTATTGCCCAATTGCTGTTATCAATATTATAGGCAATTACTTAAAATGCTTTCAGTGTATGAGAGTATTATGATGCAGCATCTACCTGAAATGCGCCTTTTGTGTTATTTGACAGCAGCATTGGAACGTATCTGGTGTAGCAGTAAAAACCAGCGGCTTAAAACCAGTTTTTTTATATTTTCTTTATATAGACCACGATATTCTATCCTTCCATACATTTTGCTCATATAAGTAAAAAGCCATTATGTATGTACAAATCTACAATTTATAATCATAAAGTGAAATTGTTCTATATGCGATCAAACAAGAGAACAGTCAGAGATCAGAGAAGGTGGTGACATATTTTAACGATATGTCAGTAACAAAAAACACTACTATGGTAAACGCATTTCAGATATCTATTTTTTCTATTTACGTTTATTTTGGTTTTTATTCGACATTTATTGTTTGTAATTCCGCTAGCCCCACGGTTCTTTATTTGTACCTGGATTTGTCAGATATCTTTTATTTCCGCCAACATAATCTCGAATTCTGCCATGCTAATTCATTTATTCTTTGATAGCCGGACTATTTTGTGCAACAGTAAACAGGTCTGAATAAATATGTGTTTGTGAATGTAATCGTATTGAAATTATATTGCTAGCACCACCAGAGACTTTGGATACTATCGATATAGCTCCAACAATAATTAGAATTTGTGCTTCTACGATAATTGTTGTTGTCGTGATTCCAGTCACACTAGGATCAATAGTTAATGCATAAGACCATATATATAGTAAGACCATATATAACACCTCCGACAATACACACGCGTTTCTATTTCATGACTAAGGAGGTTCTCTTTGTAATTTCGTTTCACATTCTTTTTACCGTTTCGATTATTATCATGTCGGTAACACTGGTTTCCCATTTTAGGTTTTTATTAGTAATGTGATATCATAGTATAATTCAGCATCGGTAGGCCGACCTTGATCAGATGAACAAATGCACGCACTTCTAATTAATTACCCTTTTTAACTGGTACAACTATCACATTCTTTTTAAAATCATATAAAATATTAACTTTGTGAATAATTAAATTCTGCAATTGTGCGTTCAGGTATCTATAAATCTTTTCATCTAAAACCATACAGATTACACAACTGAATGATGTTTGAAAACAGAGTGTTGTTTTTTTTGTCTCCCAAAAACTGTTACCCGAACAAAATATTTCCTTCTTGAAATCAGTTTTGCTTCAATAAACTAATACAGGCGTACACAATTATTAAATGCGGGATCTAATGTACCTTTAAATTGGGCTATGGTAAAACTATCGATATTTTTTTTGTCGGTCTAATTACCTTTAAGCGCCACTTCAAAAATATCAAATATGCAATAATGAAATCTACTTTTAGTTTTTAAGTGGCTTCTTTTGAGCCAGACAATCAACGTTAAGCGGTTCATTACTAATTTTACGCAAGGCAGCCGGTATTGTTACTGTTGATGGTAATTAATTTGTTTTGATGGTTGATGGGTCACTAATTGTTTTAATCGATCTTGAAACGCCCGCGTTGCCAAATTCTTTAACTGATCATTTGTGTTGTAGTGTTATCAGTGACTCGCATTACGACTCTTTATAGCAATTGGTGCAGCGCTTGATGGTGACACCCAGAGCACTTTTGATGCACGTGCATACAACCGTTGAATGTAACCAAGGTCGATTCGGCAATATGTCATAGAGACGGGTTTCTAGAGTTAGCAAGAGCGTTAATAACAGCGTACGAAAGTCATTATCTTTAAATGTTAGGTTAATCTTTAATGTATTATTGTATTGTCAATATTTCATCACAAAGAGCTACAATGTGACCGGATTTAATCACCAAGTTGTAAAGCAAATATTCTGTTTTGATCAACAAGTTGTAAAGCAGATATTGTCATCGGATTATTTTGACACGAAATGTATACAGGAGACGCAGGAATAATGGATATCAAATCACCTGGATCCACATTTGGTTAAAATCAAAACAGTTTAAAACCATGTGCACCTACGCCGGATGTTTGATACCTTTTTCATACCTGCCACTGATAGAATTAACAGGATAAATTGAATTAAATCGTTGAGGCAATCTTGACAATGATTATTATGATACTTGCAGTATTTCCCGCTCTGTACCAATGATTAATGCGGGAACTAAATTTGGAAATATTGAATTGAGTCGCTTCTAAAGAATTTGAGACAGATTGCTTCACGTTGCTGTATAATTCTGTAGTTGGAAAGAACATGGAAAGCATAAGGAAGCGAATATCTTAAACAAGTTAGGGCTATCTGGTCCAAAACAATACCTTAGCATGAATTTTTCAGATTGACCACAGCGTGGTAAGTGCTCTTTTTGAAATATCTGGATATGATGACAACATATACATTGTTAATCGATGTCGTAAATATGAGAGCGCATAGGCATTTTAAAACAAAAATCGGATGACGTGGCGCCAGATACTCGTGAGATGCTAAATTTAAACTGAGTATGAAAAGATAATACGCTATTATCTACAAAATACTGTTTAAAAAATTGATGACTGTTAGGAAAGCTTGAACGTATATCTCACGTGTTTAATTTTTGAGTGATGGGTCTTTATGATTCACCTAAAGCAAAACTATATGAATCCTGTATTTGTACCCAAAGTCAATACCGCCTTAGCCATGTAAGTAAATCTTTCTTTCCTATGTGTTTCCAAATTTGTAGCCTCCACGGGTCGCACTTTTTTAAAGCTCCAATTATCCCCGCCAGAACCTCTTTTTGAATGTACCAACTCCATACTTTCAAATCTATTGTCAGCTCTGTTTCCATTTATGTGGCCAAAAAGAAGAAAGTCAGGAATGATATAGCGAAAATATTCCCATAAAAAACCATTCCCCCGCATTGCTTTGGGTCTTTGGTGCTGTATCAGATCCAGAATCGCTGACCGTGATGTAACCATCTTTTTTAGCAATTTGGAAAAAATGCACTCGAACTCATTGTGTCTGTCTGACTAATCCCAGCTTGCTAGCCTGGTATTTATCAAATACAAGAGGCTAAAAAATTATTTATTATTTCCTCAGCATAACCATTAGATTAGAGCGCCTGCTTGTGCATATTGTTATTTTCTATGCGAACATGGAAATGAATATTTCCTGTTCGTCAGAATCAACATTTATTGGGCAGACTGAACAGCGCCTAATCTTGAAAAGCTTAAAGCACTTTACATCATTAGATAACCCATATAAATATATTGAACAGTAACATTACAAAAACAAACACCATGAAATTACAAACAGAAACAAGCTTACAATAGTTAAGGAAGTATACGTTATTAAACGTTTAAGTTCGTTCTTATAGTCGAATGAGTTTTAAGAATACACTTAAATGAGATCGTAGTTTTCTTGTGTCTATGATCTATGGGAAATTTGTTTCGAGAATCAGGGGCCCTGGTACGCAAAAGATCGTAGTCCGTATTCTTTCGTTTGAACAGTGAGAATGCAAATGTCAGAAGAGGAGTGAAAGTTTCCAGATGGGTGAGGTCAAATAGGTATATTGGATTGGCCCAGACGGCAGCATGTAGTATAGTGAACATATTTTCTGTTTTATTATGAATAGAACGGGTAGTCAGTGAAGACATTACAGAGCAGTGTGTGCGTGCATGCGTGCGTGCGTGTGCTCAGTTCTTTGTATACTAAAGATGACCAGAGCAGTCGAGGTTTGAGCTTTTTAACGTTTCTATAGTATATACCGAGATGAACGAGATAGAAGTGAATTGTAATAATTCAGTCTTGAACGTACTAAGGAGCAAATGAATATTTTAATGCCATCAAGCGAAAGATAATTGTGAATGGAACTAATGCACTAATGATTTAATGGACTGCTTTGGCCATCTTTAGTGTGCAAAGAACTGAGCACACGCACGCATGCACGCACACACTGCTCTGTAATGTCTTCACTGACTACCAGTTCTAGATACGTAGCCGTGCATATATATGTTCATTACATTTTGGTACAATGAAAGCGCATTGTCAACAGTGATACCTAGGTTTCATAGTGACTGTGTAAATTTCATGTTGGTATTGATGATATTTATTTTCTGAGGTAGAGAATGTACACGATTAAGTATTTGTGTAGTGATCTGTATGGCTTCAATTTTATAATCATTCATTTCCAGCTTTGTATCATGTCATCCATGAATTCTCATCGGAAATGCACCTATCTAAGCACTGGATGGTAACCTCAGCTTCAGCTGAGAAACTAAATTTGTAAATCTTGAGTATTGCCAGCGTAAACTTGATTAGATATTGACACTTGAGAGCGGCTGAGGGAATGGAATAAAGAACTGGGCCGAGAATAGAGCCTTGTGGAAAACCAAAACAACAACTGATTGGAATGTTTTTATTTACGGACATAATTTTTGTCCTGTCGACTAAGTAGGACTTGAACAATAATAAGGTTGTATAATAAAATCAAATGCACGTTAAAGATGGTGATATATATATATATATATATATATATATATATATATATATATATATATATATATATATATATATATATGGCCTATTGTGTCAAATTCCGCAGAATATTCAAATCAATGAGGGTGAGGACTAAGTTTTACAAACAAAAGCAGAGATAATTCACTACTCTCAATGTAATTTTAGTACTATGGCGAGGGAGATGTGCAGATACTTTATAATGCTTAAAAGTGTTTTATTCAAGATAAGATACAAGCTGGGATAGAAGAGGTGTTTCTAATGTGTTTTAACTGAAGAGGAGATGGGAAACATTGCAGTAGCTCTTAAAATCGTAAGGGTCCTGTGTCGATTTCTTCAACAGAAGCTGCACAATGGCCATTGTGAAAAATTATGTGAATACCCTGGAGAAGAGAGTGATATTGATAACATTGTTTACTAAAGGTAGTATTAAATAAAAGTTCTCAAGCAGCACTCTGTTGTCAAGTTTGTGGTAAGAAACATTTCCATATTTTATATCGCTAATAGGAGAATGTTGACTGGTAAGGCAATTACAGTGTGCATGCAGGAAAGGTAATGTTCAATTAAAGGAAGGTTCGTGTTGTGTGCTTCAGACATAGGGATGTAACTGCCATGAATGTTTTGTCAAAAATCGTTGCATAGTATCATCTGCCATCAGTTTTGTCGCATTGTCTCAACAAGAGTAATGAAAACTTCAAAGAGCAGTATAAATACTAAATAGTGGTATAGATAAAAGAGAATACTGAGCTCACCCCGTATACTGTTCCTGTGATTTCTTTTGAGCTTTTTCCCATAACAAAATTTTACAAAGAAATTGCGTTTCCTCTAAAGTAAGTCCATTGGAGGCATTCGATATTGATGACGAAACATGACCATTGTCTTCTTCACTTAGATAACAATTGAAAAGCGTGAAGAGAACCATATTTAAAAGTGCATAGTCTCTTTTACTTATGCCAATAATGTTACGTGACAAGGGCTCGTATTCAGTAATAAAGACAAGAGTGAAAGCCAACAAACTTTGTAAATATTAACAAAACAATTATTTTCACTACACAACAATGTAAAATTTGGTAAATAGGACTTACAGTTTGTAAATATAATCCAAATATGATTCTAAGAATAAAAGCATCACTAAATAGTCCTATAAGAATCCAGGTTCGAATCTCGACGACTCACGAATATGGGGGGAGATGACGTCAATGTATGAACATCAACAATTCCTCACTTGAATCACTATCTTTGTTTCTGAATAATTCCAGAATAAACTTCCATGACTAACTTTCAGAATTTTTTATAAGAAAGTCTAATTGTTGAGTGTCCAGGTGAATAAATTATTGAATTCAAATCTCAGACGAAGAATAAAATATTTTGGCAACAAATTCAAAAACAACACCTTGTTCCTTAAAGGTTTTGAATGACTCTGTCCAAAACAATATTATAATGCGTATTTAATTTCCCTAAACCTCATTTCAAGTCTCGTGAGATTAGTTATGTGGTATCTTACTACACTATTTTTGTCACGTCGTCCAGTATAGACCCACTTAAAAACCAATCATAAAAAGACTTTACAAACATTAATCACGTGAAGAAAGTATGTTCGTGATGCTGACCTATCATTTTAGCTTCCTGTTAATTTTGTTACCAAGGTAAGATGGACTCAATGATTATTCGCACATATTACTATTTCGTCTTAAGTAAACAACTTTGTGATAAAAATATATCACACTACTAAAAATAGAATCCTGAATCCGAGAAAAATATTCATTGCAATTAAATACAATGAAACAAAAATGAATTAAAAAGAATTGTAAACTATATATATATATATATATATATATATATATATATATATATATATATATATATATATATATATATATATATATATATATATATATCATCGGCTTAGCAGTACACGCCAACAATATCCGTACTATATTTACTTAAAAGTACACATAAAAAGGACACTACAATTGAAACTTTGTGCACAAGACTTACCGCTCTGTTGTCCCTGATCCAATGTATCAAAATAAGAAAATAAGGTTGATCTGATTGCATTACGTCTGATATATTGTCGTTCATCTTCAAACATTAACCGATGTATAGATTGAGGTGGGAAACGCTTATGATTTACATGCTTTTATGTCCTAATTTTCTTCGCATATGCTAATTGAAGACTCAACGTTTCCGATATTATGTTCAATGGTAATTTTCAACAACAAATAGAAACTAAATATGTGATCTAGCCTTTAATCTGCTACAGTGTACATTCTGGGCACCATGAATCGAATAATGGATACTCACCAGTAAATCTGATTTAGAAGTGTTGATGATGAAAACAATTGACCAATAATTCGGTTAATTCATACCTGCCCCACCCTAATTGAGTTGGTTTTTATCTTACACTAGAATAAAAACAGCGTATTATATAACTTTGAACTTCTTATCTTTTACTATATACAACATGCAGCATTCAACAAATCTTGTTGAAGATTGGCATCGTGAAAAGGAAAGTATGACTGTATAACAAAAATACACAGAAATATCACAATCTCTATTCTGGTACATGGCGGGAGAACGAACGAAAAGCATCAGCCAACTGACTTACATATAGCTGGCAATTTGCATGTACCACATTAATTTTGCTGTCGTAATTAGTGATCCACCTCAGGCAGCATTGCTGTAAGAAGGTTTCTGTTCCATTCGAGGAGTTCTTGCGCAATACATAAAGTATTTTCGATTCAAGAACTCGTGCAAGAGGGTGAACATCGTATCCATGACGATTAAGTCCATTGAAAAGGATATCTACTCAGTTTTCATTCTTGGATTTTAGGTGCAGAAGTAATCGAATATAAAAAGAAGCAGCACGGAGGGCGAATCTTACAACTTTTTAAGAGGGTTATTTCGCGAAAATAAAGCTTCCTACAAAAAATGAAAATGCAAGGTCCAATAACGCCAAATCAAAGAATCTAACCGACCGAGACTTCTCTAATTTGGTTAGCTCATTTTGTTATTTTATCTTTTGACGTTTGTGTTTTTGTTTATCGTGCGTGCCCGTTTACCTACCCGAACACTCGATGTTTGTCGTCAACCTCCCTGCTGCTTTGTCTCTCAAGAAAAAGTGTTATCGAGACCTATACGATATCGCGACCGAGCATCGTGTAAATGTATCGTGATAAATCCGTGTGCGATAGCTTGTGTATGCGAGAAAAAACTTTTCAAACTTAATCATATCAATGACTCCTGAACAACGTCTGATGGATTTTTCGCAGAGTATGTGGATGGACTCTATTAAGGACAACCAGAAGATTGCGGTTTTTTCTGATCACTTTTGGTATTTCTGCATATCGCTGAGTAACATAAATTACGTCAATATTTTTGTGTGAACCTTTAGAAATATCCGAGCTGGGTTTGATTGTTTGTCCAGGACCACATAATTGTTTACTACGAGATTATTAATAAATCCATGGAGGTCATCTACAGACGGAGCTTTATCAATATAAGTGATAAAATCAATAATACCAATACCATTACCGTCTTCATCAAACGACTTCGCTTCTTTATTAAAATCTTTAAGCACATCATAGCATCGCTAATCATCTACTGATGGTGCCACCGAATACAATTTATCGCACTTGAGCCGTCTCATTGTCAAATCAAGCAACAATTGCGTCTTACCAGGCCCAGATGGACCTATGATTATTGCTCTGATAGAATTTGGTAGCGCTGCGTGATGCTTGATTGGCTCTTGCTTTCGTGTCGCTGAGAATTCAATGATATATTGTAGACATATAATTAATAAAATGGATTTATAATGTTTTTGATGCATTGCACCTACAAGCATAAGTGGATTAACAACAATAATAAACAAAAAATAAAATGTGTGCACCCGCAGGCAAGTGTGGGAAATGTAGTAGTACAAATAAATACATATTTATCTGTAATAAAACAGGCGGTGATATCTCTGCTTTACTAGGAAAATTACCAGGAGCTCCATGGTATAAATACCCAAGAAAAAAATCTTCCTGGATATAAATATTGTGGTCCTGGAACCCGACTTGATATCCAACTTAACGAGAAAGATTTACCAAGATCTGTTGAGTATCCAATGAACACAATCAAGCACGCCACACTCATGATGTCGCATATAAAAATCCAGATTTACAAGAACGACATATCGCAGACGTGAAGTTGATTCATACATTAAAATCTGTGTCAAGATTAAGTACCTCAAAGAATCACTAGCTAATTCGTTGATAAGATTTGCGATGAAAGGTAAACTAGTACTAGCGGCCGGTAATTGGTCAGTCCATTATTATTATAGTAATGGAATCGATTTATTATAGCCCAAGAGGATATTGGAGGGGTAGAGCAGCGATTAGTAAACTTTCTGTTGCAACTAATGTCACACGTCCTTTTGCTACAAATTGGTTAGTAGGATGACAGGTAATATGGAAAATTTGTCTAACACCGCCTAAACAAATTCAGTTTTCGCATTTTATTGTCAGCGCTCCCAATGAAGATCATCAGGAGGATATTTTGTTTTTACTACATGATACTATTAAAACACATAGGCGTCAATCACGGACATACAAATATGCGCTAACTGTCGTTGATGTTGCAAGTAGATATAAAGAAGCAGAACCACTATCAACCAAGTCAGCAACTGAAATTTCATCTGCATTTGAGAAAATTTATCAACAAGGATCCGGACCACAATGTGGTATACGATGGCCACAGCTATTACAGGTTGATGCTGGTAAAGAACTTAATGCAGAACATATGATGAAACAAAAAAAGTCTAAATCAGACGAGGACACATTGTAATTTTTCGCGATTGGGCAATCGTTCAGAGATTTAATCGAACACTTGCTAAGCAATTGTTTGGATATCAATAAGCGAAGGAAATATCCACTGACCTTAGCTCCAGGGATAAAAGATCTCGTGAATGGGTTGCAAGACTACCAAGTGTGATAGCTGCGTTAAATAATGAAATTACTCGTGCAACTTCTATGAAATACATCAGCACAATCACATAAAGCATATGACAGAGCAGCAAGGAGGATGAACCCTACAAAGTGATTTTTCGAACAAATTCAGTATATATAATAAAGATTAGAAAAGGTCAATAACGCTAAACCAAAGTCTCTAACTGATTATATTTCCATACGGTTAAGAACCGGTATTACAAATCGTTTTGGTTAGCTCAGTTTTGTTATATTATTATTGACTTTTTTCATGATTTTCTTTACTTGTAAAGCGACTCAATTGTTGTCCTTCGCCCTCTCTGCTGCTCCTGACTGTCAGGGAATTAACCAAAGATTTTATCCAGACCAACACGATACCTTGGTCTTGGATCATGCAGATTTATTGTTATAATTCCAAACGAAACAGCTTGTGCTTTAGAAAAGAAATTTTTAAATTTAATTATATCCATATCCCCTGAATACCAAGTATAATAAATATTCTGTAGAGTATAATTATCTACTCCATTAAACACAACTAGAACATTACAGTTATCTCTAATCACTTTAGATATCTGTGTGTATCACCGAGTAACATAAATCACGTCTGTGTTTTTATATGTACCTTGAGAAAATATTCTAGCTGGATTAGATTGTATATCCACATTACATCATCATATACCACGAGATTATTAATGAATCCATCTAAGTCATCTACAGACGGGGCTTCATCTATATCTGTGAAAAAATCAATAATATCGTCACCGTCTTTTTTTAACTAATTTTGCTTTTTCGGTAAAATCACTAAGTACTTCGTAACAATGCTAATCATCTACATACGGTGCTATTAAATATAGTTTGCTCCATCTCAACCACCTCATTATTAAATTTAATAATAATTGTGTTTTACCTGATCTAGATGGACCTATTATAATCATTCTTATCGAATTTGGTAATGCTGGATGGTGCTTCACTGGTTCCTGCTTTCGTGTCGCCGAAAAGTCAATTATTGTATCCATATTATTAACAACATGAGTCTACATTGTGTTCGATATAAATCATCTACACCCACCACTGGATTGACAACAATAATAAAGAAAAATAAACGGCTAAGTGCGTTGGTGAGAAACATCTTCCTGGATATAATTACTGTGGTCCTGGAAATAGACTTGATATCGGAATTGATAATCAAGATCAACCAAGAGCAGCAGAGTATCCAGTAAATAAAATCGATCAAGCATGTCATATTCACGACGTTGCTTATAAAAGTAAAGAGTTGCAGCAGCGGCATCTTGCAGATGTTAAATTGATTCATGCATTAAATTCTATACCTAATAAATCTGTCAAAGAAAAACTCGCTAATTTTATGATAAAATCCGCTATGAAAAGTAAAATAATGCTAGGGGCTGGTAATTAATTATATAATTTTTATAATAGAATCTATTTATTATAGTCCTAGAGGGTATTGAAGAGGTAAAGCAGCGATCACTAAACATGCTGAAGCAGCAAAAGGTTCACGTTCTGTTGTTGCAAATTGGTTAGCACGACAGGCAATATGGTAAATTTATTTACCACCACCAAAATAATTCAATATGCATATTTTGATGACAATTTTCCTAACGAGAAGAGGATATTTTGTTTTTACCACACGATACTATTAAAACACGTGGACGAAAGTCACGCACGTACAAATACGTATTGACTGTTGTTGACGTTGAAAGTAGATATAAAGAAGCGGAACCATTATCGTCAAAGACAGCATCTGAAGTCGCTACTCCGTTTAAGCGAATTTATCAACGTGGTGGTCTACGATGGCCACAGCTATTACAAGTTGATCCTGGCAAAGCATTTCTTTCTGCAGTATCATTTTTGATGAAAAAACTAAACGTTAAAATCGGACGATAACATACTGAAATTCACCGTGATGAAGCAATCGTTGAACGATTTAATCGAACACTTGCTGAGCGGTTATTTGGATATCAATATGCGAAGGAAATATCTACTGACTTTAAGTCCGGTGAGCGATCTCGTGAATGGGTTGCAAGGTTACCAAGTATGATATCTGCATTAAATAATGAAATGACTCGTGCAACTTCCATGAAACCTTCTGATGCAATAACAAAAAATTATATACCACGTATCGATGAATACGGACAACGAGTTCAGCAACCAGTATTAGGTAATGTAATTGTGAGATATTTATACGAACAAGGGGAGTCGGAGGGTGGCAAAAGACGAGCTACTGACCCCATTCCTTCATGCTTTAATTTTTTTAATATCAGAAACAACATCAGCAATATTTTCACTGTTCATTGTATATATATATATATATATATATATATATATATATATATATATATATATATATATATATATATATATATATATATATATATATATATATATATATATATATATATATATATATATATATATATATATATATATATATATATATAAGAAAATTTAATCAGTAAAACATATAATCACATCACAACCCCATATGAAATCCTAGCATGTAAGTTCAGGGTCATTTGAATAGCAGCAGGCAGGGTGAACCCTACAAAAGTTTGCTCGAATCCTTATCGAAAAATAAAGGTTCCTTCAGAGGGCTGAAAAAAGTCAATAGCACTGAACCAAAGTCTCTAACTAATTATATTTCCGTACGGTAAAGAACCGGTAATTTAAATCGCCTGATATTAGCTCAGTTTGTTATACTATTATTGAAGTTATTTTGTCCTTACTTTGTAAGGCTATTTTGTTTACTCGTAAAGCGACTCAATTGTTGTCCTTCCACCCTGCCTGCTGTTATTGATGGTCAAGGGGAACTAACCAAAGATTTTATCTAGACCAATCTAGGATCGTATGTATAAATTAATATATAGAGTTTTGTTTCTTAAGTCAATTATATTTCCATCCTGATTTGTGAGTTTGAAATTCATTCTCGACAATAATGGATTATGTACATGCAAGTAGACTTGATTTATTGGCTCAGATACAATCAGCCATCCCGGAGGTGATTGGATACTAGATGAATATAATATATACCCCTGCTGAGCCTGATTAGACTTAGAGAGGTCAAAATGGTAGCTATTATCAATCATATCGCAAACTAGATTCAGTGCGATGGTGGATGTTATATTAACAATATGAGGTGAGATATGACGACCAGTTCCATATGGATCATTATTATATTTGAGAATTACTGGGGGTGGAATTAATTTTTTTCCAGGAATTACATATTCTTTTAAAATGTTCATCAATAAGATCACTAACTGATTTTTTAGCTCCTCGTAGTCAAATCCGGATATTATAAATGTTGGTAGCTGTTCTTCTGTGATTCTGTAATATTTCATAAATGCTGTCTTAAATAATCGCTTATGACTTACACTTTGGATTTGGCCATCTTTATTAACTATATAAGAGCTAGAAAATCTATCTGCCGGTATGTTTATTATTTTCTCTCTGTCAACAATAGCCTTATTTACGAATTCTAAGTCTGCTACAACTTGATTTAGATGTTGTATTGTTTCAATTATTTGATTTTTTAAATCATAATTATAAAAAGTATTGATGCTGGAAAGTAAATTTTTAAGATTTTTAAACACGTGTTCGTGTTCAGATTTAATCGGTCTTGATAATGAGTTAATTTGCTCAACATCAAGTGTTGATATTCTTGCTAAACCCCTCCTACTTTGAATGAAACTTATAAAATAAGTATGATGCATATAATTACGATAAGCTGCTGTAGTGCACTCCATAAATGGAACTTTGTTTCTATATTCTGGAAGTTGTACAAATTTCTTAACATCTATGTTGAAGTCGGATCTCTGTGGTTCTGGTGGAACTTGATAATCTGGCGCGACTTCAGGCCAACCTAGTACTGATCTAATCGAACTTTGATAAATATCTACAGCATAATCAGGAGAATTTATTTCAATCACTGACGATAATGTTGGTTCGTAAACAGTAATTGCTATTTTAGACTCTTTCCCGGTTAAAGACTTAATTCTGCGCTGGAATTCCTCATTAATCTGTTCTAACTGATAACTACCAGTTGGAATACTATCAACTTGCCAATCGGGAGTTCCATCAGATTTATTTTTATTTGCGAATACTAATGAATTATTTGGTTGTTGTCCACCAAATGGTTTTGATCTAATATTAGGCCAGCTATAATAAACACGTAACTGAGCTAATGCTATCTCTTTTACTGGAATTGCAGTTGGAAAGTTATCGCTAAATTCAGGATTGGTCGAACTTATCGATATCATAGTAGTTTTTGAAGGAGTTGTATTAGCGACGATCTGCTGTAATAACTCTCTTGACTCAATATCTGAACGATGTTCAGACACTAACATTATTGTTATTATTATTGTTTAATTCTCCATTTATTTTGTCAGCAGAATCACTAACAATTTTGAATACTTCATCGTAGGTTTTAATTATCGTTACGAACTCCTCGTCAGATATTTTACCATCACTGAGATAAGTGGAAATATATCCAGATAGTTTAGAATATATTGCTGTTACTGTGTGCAATTTTATCATATACTCACGCAATTTATCATTCGTACATGTAGTTATCTTTTTATCAATAATATTAAAAATACCTGCTATAGTCGTTGAAGTTGAAACAATAATTGTTATAATTACTGGAGCTGTCATCGTTAATGTTGATAATATTAATCCGGATCCAGCAACAATAGCAGAAACTGAATACACAATTATATCAATAAAGACCATACATCTACGATATTTCTTAAGTTTTATTGTATAAACGTCGATGGTATTTTTTAGTTTGTTCAGGCATTCACATGCTTGATTATATCTATGACGTTGAACGTCGATAGATGATGTAGTTATTTGATCCATTATACTATGCTGTTAAATAGTTAATTCAGCTACAAATTCCAAACACCAACTATATTCGGCTTCGACTGGAATTGTGTCAACCAGTTCAAGTATAAGTTCTTTTTCAATATCTTTTAGTAATAATATAGTTACAGTTCCAGAAGACCTATCAAAATTACGTAATGAAGATGATGTGGTATATATTTTAAAACCTGTAACGCTAATCACTGTGAATCTATACACACCAGTAACTTCTGCAGTGTGTTTGATAGAATTATTATTTTGCCTTATCCATGTACCAGACCCAGAAGCAACAGTATACACAATATTTCTTATCTGTTTGTGAGGAATTTTAATCAGGTCTGTTTTTTGAACAATAACCGGAATTCCTCCAATAATATCATTAAGTTTTGTATTAATATCAGTAAGTTTTATATTAACATTTGGTGGCTTTCCAAAAAAATCCTTATTAATTCTGTTTTATGTTTTCACGAAAACTCAAAAACATATTCACGTGACCGGTAAATTCAGTTTCGATGTTGGTTATTTCATTAATGATTAGAGTCTGTTTATCATCGACTTATTTTTTTTGTTGTAGCATCATTATCTGCAGTTGGATTTCCAAGATCTGTAATTTTATTTTTGTTCACAATAACGTCTCCATTAAATTCACCGCCAGCTTTTTTAACAAAATCATTAAATGATTTACCGGAATCCTGTATTTTACCCTGATCAGTAAAAGTTACGATATTATCATCAACTGCATTATGAATTCGTGTAAGTACGTCTGGTAGTCGTATATTGCTTGTCTTTAATCGTCCCTGTTTGTCCTGAAAAATAACTACTTCATTTTGATCCACATTTGTAATATCTAATAAATCATCAATCTCATTTCTGAGTTGATCAAGGGTTGCATATTTAGATAAATCACCTTGCTGTTGAGCTTTACCACGAGCAGATCTTCAATAAATATCTATCATTATATTTTACTGATGTCTGTTTAAATGTGACATCATGGTATATTCATGCACGACTTTATGAGGTGATTTTCTTGGTGATGCCATGGATATAGTATCAAGTACATTAAGTACTTCTTGACCACATATTGGTGGATCCGTTAATGTTTGTGTAGGTAATGTTGAATACCAAATTGGCACAGTATTATTACTGACATAATGAATAAATTCTTTTGGTGGCGCTAATCCATATGAATCAAAATAAATAATTCCACGTGGATCAATTGCATACGCTACCCAATGGATACCTGGTCCAGAGTTTTAATCGAGATTAATAATACCTGTTTAAATATTGTTAGGTTGTTTTGGTAACTGATCTCGCATAAAAACACCTCTAAAGTTTTTTTATTTTTAGCTTTCTAGCAGTATCCAATAAATCAAAATTAGACATAGGAGAGATCAGTAAACTGTCCTTTGAAGTCTTAGACCTTTTCCGTACCATGAGGGTCGGGTCCCTGGTAATCTGAGACCTTTTCCTTTTGTTTATTCCTTGTCTGTTGCTTTCTTTAATGCCATTTCAGCAGCAGTTCCTACAGCACCTAATGCAGCAGCTTTTGCAACCGCAGGGGCTGCAGCGGCTATTAATGCTGGTATAGCTGCGAGAAGGGGAAATATACCACCCGTTTTAAAAGCATCTTTGATAGCGCCTGTAGAAAGACTAAGTTTGACGCCTTTATTTGATTTTTTTGCTTAATTAAAGCTTTTAAATTGACGACCAGTCAACGATAATTTATTTGAACCGCTCATCTGTTTCTTTTTTAACGATATTTTTATTCCACAATTATTGTTTGATGCTGATTGCAGTCTTTTTATCTGACCAGGAGTCAGAGTAACATTAACGTGATTATATGACATTTTTATTACTCATGAATGATTTAATTACGTGTTACATATTTTCTACTGGGGCATCAATGACTCTCATTCGTCCACCAACACCTTCAAGGAGCATTGATTCATCGCTAAGTATAACAGCAATACAGCAATTGCTATATAATTATCGATAGCTCCTCTTGTTACACTAGCTCGAAAATATATATCGACTACCGATTGTCTGGCTAAATCAAAATGGTCGAGTGAAAAGTAATAAATTGAATACAAGGATGTAAAATCTAACTGAGATATTTGTAATCAAGTATCAACATTTTGATCACGGCCCATAAACGTCATAAGACGATGATATGCACGTGCTACATGATTTTGATCAAAATTTAGTAATATATCCTCGGATGGTTCTTGATGTCCGTTTATCTTTAATGAAACCTCAGAAACACCAAGCGTATCAAATATCATGTGACTACGCGTTTGGTCATTTAATCGTGCAGTATTTTGAAATGCAATAAATATATGTCTAGGTGCAGAAACCCCCAGCTGAGAGGCTATTTGCCATGTAAACAAACCGTTAATATTACTCTGGATAGCATCTGAGGTCATTGTCATCCATGATAGTATTTATTTACCCCCTTGACTCATGAAAGATAGTAATCGTTGCTCTCCAGATATTGAAGGAACTAAGACTACCATCCACAATGAAAGTTTTGTAAGAATTACTATACCAGCATCACCGGCGGGTCTCCATATTGCATCATTATCTGCAGCCTTTCGCACTAGTACAACTGTATGTTTGGCTCCGAAAATGACTTTTATGACATTTCTACAGAATCCAAAGATATGTGATAGTGGAATTGCACATGAAAATATTCTTCTATTTCCTTTTAACATCACTCGACGTGATCTAAATCCTAAATTTAAATCTGGATCTATATTAATAATCATACTTTGTACATCCGCATTGGCGTTTCTAGCAAAATTTCTTGGTTGTCCTATTTCATATTGTTCGTGCTCTGGAGAATCAGAAGTGTCTTTTACAAACATCATTGATGGACCAGCTGATCTTGAATAATCGTCACTATGTCTTGCAAGACCAAGTATTGTTGTAGCAACGTCAACATCTTTCTGAATTGATTGAATATTTGTTCCGTCAATCATGTACGTAGCGCTATAAAACAACGCCATTATACCATTATTAACAAATCCGACGCTCACATTAGCATCATATTCAGTGTTATCTGCTTTTAATATCTCACCTTCGATTTCAATACATGCTTCTGAGGGTAGGAAATATCTACTTTTATCATGAACCTGAAGTTCAATCCTTCCACCCTGATTTGGAATTCGTGTGTGGTAAGAATAATACTGATAATCACGTATAGACTCATCTTTGAGGACTGTTGCGTCCATGTCAAATGCAGGATCACTTATACGTCTGAACATATTTATTTTAATTATTATCGTTTAAAACGAAGTCCGCTTCCTGCTATCAGACTAGCGGTTATATTTTTTTCCTTTTCCGACATTGGGACATCAACTAACTCCGCTAATTTTTGATTAGCAGCTTGATTTATTATTTTACTTACACTTGCGGGCATCACTTCAGTGCTAGGTAAATTTACTGGCTGAGGTCGGACCGCTTGAGGTCTACGTATTAATTGTGCTAGTCTATCTTTGATGGCTGAGAATGCTTTGCTAGCAATATTACCAAAATCAGCTATACTTTTTTCACGAACAACATCAATAGCTTTCATTCCTATCTGTTTTGCAATTGGTATTGCTTTTGGGGCTATTCTTCTAAATAGACCCTGTACAATATCACCTAACCCATCTCCGTAGGTTGTCTTGTAAATCGGTATTCGAGAGTTAATTGCCCTGACCATGATAGGTCCACGTTGAGTACTATGTACTATCATTTTATTAAATAGTCATTATATTTAATTACATACTTAGTTCATTGATTTAGTCGCTATAATAATCATCGGCAATTTCATTAATAAGAGACTGATACACATTAATATCCATTATACCGCCTGTAAGTAATCTTTTACAAATATCTGCAGCTTCATTAATGATTTCTGGGGAATTATTACCAGCTTGTTTTCCTCCAATCAGAATTTCTAGTCGTTCAACATCAGCAAGGACATTATTTGGACACTGAGTAATAAGACCACTTCCCTGTGCGGTAAGGCCACTTCCAGAAGAGGCGTCCGATGGCAAATATTCTTCCTCCTGTTGTTGTGCTGGTGCTAATAATTGAGGAGTTGGTGGTGGTGATTGTTGTGCCAATGATGGATGTCCGGGTGACTTTGGTAATTTATATGATGGTATCCTCGGTCTTCCTTTTTCCCGTTCCTCTGCCATTCTTTGTACTTGTTGTTGTTGCTGAGGTGTTAGTCTGATAAATTCTAAATAAGCATTGATAGCGTCTGTATATTTCATAAATTTTGAATTATCGTTTCTGGCCTGATTAGTGTTATGGCGAATTCTGAAAAGCCACTTATACCACGTTTTACGACTAATGTTCTCGTTGGCGTGTTTTTGTTTTAGTATTTTTTTTCCTGCCATTAAAACTATCAACTGCATATTTAGCTAAATTGACCTCACCCTTAATCGAGTTTATCTCATTTATATCAACACCACATATTCATCTGTATATATTTCATGTTCATACAATCTTTAATGTAACCTCTTGAACCTGCTCTGATGTCATAGGGCAACAGAGGGGTTCAAAATGGGGTTTGTCTTTCGTCTTTCGAATTTCCTCCTGGTCTCACTAAGATGTTATTTGGCACCTTAGGAGATCACACGGGGATTAATTCAAATGCCCCTGAGCTTATCAGCATGTTATATAACAAGCTGAAAGTTCATATGGGGTTGTGTTGTGATTATATGTTTTGATTTTTATTTTAAGTAAATATATATATATATATATATATATATATATATATATATATATATATATATATATATATATATATATATATATATATATATATAATGAACAGTGAAAATATTAATGATATTATTTCTGCTATTAACAAAATAAAGCATGAAGGAGTCAATTTATCCGGTAACCTTGACCCTGAAAAAATCATATATGACTTTGAATTATTACAGGAGAGAAAATTTTCAAAATAAGTTTACGTTAAATTCCAATTAAAGATTTATAAAGTCGATATATAATTCTATGTTAGAATCCTTAGCTGTCGTAAGTGACAAACTGGTAAGATTATTCTCGAATCTTATGCGTTCAATCGAAAAAATAAAAAGTGCATTATCTCACGAGTACGAAAGAAAGAAAAGGATTGATAATCGTGTGACTCAACTTAAACGATTATATTATTTGATTCTGTAATACATGATAGCGAAATTGAGAACAGTGATAATGAAAGTGATTCCCAGACACAGTCAGGAAATATGATTATTGCTAAACAGGATCCTTGGTAATATTGATAGAGTCGAATTATTTATAAAGTAAAATAATATTATTCTGAGTTAAGAGTACACCGTTATTATACGTATTCAAATATAATATTTTGGTCATACTTTATTGAATATGCAGATTTATATATATGATCAGCTACACGTTTTATTGATGCTGAATTGATACTGAAATATTTGGCAGCTTTACTTATCGAACTGAATATTATTGTTTGGTCTGTCTGCACATTTATAGATTTAATAACTCTTGCTCTCTTGCAATGATTATTAATGCCATTTTTTCCTGCCTTACAGTTTTGACTCTGTGTGGTAAGTCGTAAATTTATCAAATTATTATTTTTTGAATCTGAATTTATGTGATTGATTACAAGTACATCTTTGATTTTCCCATAAAAACAATCAAATATAAACTTATGTGATAAATATCTTTTATTTCCACTAACGTTAAATCTAAAATAACCAGCATTATCAATAGTACCTACTGGTTTCTTTAGTCTACAATGTCTAATAATACCATATCTGGATGCCTCGTAATTCGTATATATTGGATGTCTCACAAATTCTTTTTGCTCCATTTGTATATAATATTTATTTGTCTACATCATTGTTTTGAAATCTGGTTAGATAATCCTTTTCTGTTTTTATAAGGGAGTTATCTGTCGATGTATCCTTTTTTGTCATAAAAGCGTTTAAGTTCCCTATATTTTTTGCCTCCACAATTTGCACAAATTTGCGTTTTCCCCCTAATTCCAATATCACATTGAATTCAGGGTTTTGGTCCAGTACTTTCATGTCTAATACTTTGCATATGGTATCTACAGTATTTGTTTTTGTTTACGCATGGTTTATCACAATGAGAAATATGTCCAATTTTCAACCAAATACACTTATTTTCAGTTTGAATCATTTTATATATCTATATATACTAAATTTCAATTTGAATATTTGTCTTAATTATAATGATGAAGGAATTATTAGCAATTGAACCATCTGCTACTAGATTTGATCTTGACAGACTACCAGAATATAAATCTAGTGTTTCGATGAAAGATCTAGCTTTAACAAATACAGATATAACCAAACGTATCCGTGAGGCTAAAAAGGAATTTTGTAAAGAAGGTGCAAAATATGTATGGTCCACTTTTAGAGTTGAAAACGTTATTAATGTAATGAACGACAAACGGGGGAAAGTAATTATTAACCACCTTGATAATCAAAAATATCTTATTTTAATAAACTTTATTGTGAAGACAGACGATAATATATGGATGATTCGTGACAAGAGGAATCCTATTCTTATACAGTCTGGAAAAAATAAAACGATATTATTAAGTAACAAATCCAAACCTGGAATACTGACTGTATTGATAGAGCGTATTTTGAGCGAGGGTATCGTGTTACTGCTGTGGTATATGGATTGTTTTTACTAAATGATAAACCTAATATTACGGATCTCAAACCGACGAGACTCTCAAAATTAAAAATAAATTGCGTGGCTGAACGCTTTACTGAACATTTTACAAATGCGATGCGTGGCAAGGGCTTAAAAGACTTAAGACGTAAAAAAATATATGAATGGACAGAGACCGTTAAAGATTCAGGTGCATCTATTAAGAATGTTGCTAAGCTAGAAAAGTCATTAAGATTTCCAATAACAGTAAAAACGTTAACGGGAGAGATATTATACAAACCAAAATATACAAAAATGGAAGCCCTATAACAATCATTGATCATAATGCAAATGCATGGACTGATGCTCTAACAATATTCCCACGAGACAGAATGATTAAATTTTATAATGGTCATGTATTTGATTTTATTAAAAATATAAGTAAAAAAGACCCTGTATCAATTTGGTTATTTCAGAGTTTGGAACACGGTTATCATGATCAATTTGTACGACCCAATGGTGATATTTATCGTACAGAATCTCTTTATGAAGAAATGAGAAATCTTGCACTAAAATATACTTCTGACGATGACAAAATCAGACAACTACTGAATAATGGTTTTACCGTACCATCAGTTGCGGCCCATTTCGCTCAGGAAACAAAATTCATGGAAACCTACAAGATCAGAATTTATTGAGGATATACAAAAAAGTTGCATAGAATAGGGACACGGAGGATTATGGAATACTAAATAAGATTACAATGATGTTATATCAGTCGATATGGCTGCATGTTATCCTGGAAGTTTTCTTGGATATGGTGAGTGTTCTAAATATTTTAACAGATTCGGACATCCTAAACATGACATGGCTAGAGTTTCAATAAATGGACCCTTACCAGATTTTGACATAACAGGATTTGCATATATAGAATCATTCGAGTTCGCAAAAGATCTCCATCCGATTACTTATATTTGGTTTGGTAAACACTTTTTAGAAAAATGTTGGGCACCAATAGTGTTATTAAGATATATGATTGATGCTGGAGTATTAGTATCGTTAAAAGTAAATGAAGCGATTATATCCTATAGTCCACAAAAGCAAGTTTGGTTACCAGAACCGGACAGATTTAATATAGAAGATGCCAGGAAGGAATTTCCTGATCTTGCCGAAGATGACATTATTAAAATTAATAATAATATACGTAAATACAGAGACGAGCACGATGAGAAGCGTGCAAAAGATCTCGGTAGAAAGATAATTGGTAAGTTTACTCAAGGTGGTTCATACGGTTATAAACGACACTGTACAAGATTGATTATGGACGATGCTGAGTTAGATTTTTATAATCGCTGATACAACAGAGAGAAACACATTTATAAGCCGAAATAATGCTTATTTATCGGATGGAACCAAACTAGGTACTATTGTGAGCTATCTTGATGGCGACTCACCGCAGTTTACTCATTTGAGATCTTCAATGTTAGCCTATGTTTCTATAAATCTACTGTCTATGATAAATAGATTTCCTCGTCACGCTGTTAGAGTCGCTACGGATTCATTTTATATAAACAAAAAATATAAAGATTTAATAAATCCGCTACTCGGTAATGGTGAGTGGGGAACATGGAGGATAAAGCAAGAAAATATACTTAGTTATTCTGAATTTGCTGACGTTGAAATTAAGGAAATATATTACATAAATAATAATCAAATATTAGAATCATTTGCACGATATATGTATGATCCTGTGGTTAGACATAAGACCGTTTATCTTAATGGGTGTGGAGGGTCAGGTAAAACAACTCGTGTGATTAAATTATTTATGAACAACAATTCAGATATGATCTTTTGACACCTACACATAAACTAGCCAGAGAGATAAAAGAACGAGGGGTAAACACTTGCACTTATAGTTTTTTTAGATGGTGTGGAGATACATGGTCTTCTGAGCGAATGGGTGAGAAATATATACCTAAGTATATTGTATTGGACGAGATAGACACGGTGTCGTTAGAAACACTAAAAACATTCCTTGAATGGTTATTAACAAAAAACACGACTGTGATTATGTGTGGTGATCATGGTCAACAACATCCTTTTGTTGGACAGTCTCCACATGAATGGATAAAGAATAATGTGGATTATTACGAAGAAATACATGATGATCATAGAGCTATTGATGAACCGCTGAAAGAACTTAAAAAATTATTTTGACTACAACCAGATAAAATACAATGTGAGATAATGCGTGAGGTAATTCCAGAAACTACCATGAATGATTTTTTAACTTTATGGAGACCTACTGATTTGATAGTCGCAAGTAGAAAGATAGTTCGTGATGAATTGGAGAAGAAATTATTTACATTACATAAAGAAAAGTTTTCACATCTACCTGTACCATTATGTTATCGCCCAGCAGATACTCGACGACAGAATATTGAAGTTAAAATTCCTGGAGGCGGAGTACAAAATCTAGTATTGAATGACATTATTTTGGTAAATATTAATATAGTTGAAGGAGCATTGAATATGGATAAATCACCGTGGACGTTAGGATACGCTATAACAATTCATTCGTCACAGGGATTAACTATTTCTGATACAAATATCTGGATTGTAGATGACCGGATCGAGTGGTCAAATTTAGTATATCTTGCAGTATCTCGCGTCAGACGAATAACTCAACTACATAGGGTTATTATAGATTATGTGATAACTGAAGAAATTACTAATGACGATGTTGTAATAAAGAAAAAATTAGCGTCTTATAAACAATGTTACAAAAAAATAAACGTGACTTTGATATTGATACTTAATCTATTATAAAACTAAAACAATTACAGAATAATCACTGTACAAGTTGTAACAAAATAATGTTATGGCAATATTCGAATAATAATCCAAGACAATTTACCGTAGACAGAATAAATAGTTATCTTGGTCACACAGGTGAAAATGTAATGTTGACTTGTCTTGAATGTAATCGACGTAGGGGTTCTAGTTTACATAATTGAAGTCGGCGGTAATTGTGTATCTGCAGGAATTACTTGCATTTGTTCACGCACAAATCCACGTTGAGGCGCAGTAGAATCTAGTCTGTATATAGCAGGTCTTCCAGTAGATCTAACCATGCTAGAAGTTGTATGTGTGATCAAACTCCAAATATGGTCAGTAGCTCGTCTTTTGCCACCCTCCAACTCCCCTGGTTCGTATAAATATCTCACAGTTACATTACCTAATACTGGTTGTTGACCTCGTTGTCTGTATTCATCGCTACGTGGTATATATTTTTTGTTATTGCATTAGAAGGTTTCATGGAAGTTACACGAGTAATTTCATTATTTAATGCAGATATCACACTTGGTAACCTTGCAACCCATTCACGAGATCGCTCACCGGACTTAAAATCAGCAGATATTTCCTTCGCATATTGATATCCAAATAACCGCTCAGCAAGTGTTCGATTAAATCGTTCAACGATTACTTGATCACGATGAATTTCAGTATGCCCTCGTCTGATTGTAACGTTATGTTTTTTTCATGAAAAATGATACTGCACCAAAAAATTCTTTACCAGGATCTACTTGTAATAGTTGTGGCCATTGTAGACCACCACGTTGATAAATTCGCTCAAAGGCAGTTTCAAATTCAAATGATGTTTTTGTTGATAATGGTTCAGCTTCTTTATATCTACTTGCAATATCAACAACAGTCAATGCGTATTTGTACGTGCGTGACTTTCGTCCACGTATTTTAATAGTATCATGTGGTAAAAACAAAATATCTGCTTGATGAACTTCGTTAGGAACACTGACATCAAAATGTGCATATTTAATTTTTTTGGTGGTAGTAGATAAATTTGCCATATTGCCTGTCGTGCTAACTAATTTTCAGCAACAGAATGTGAAACTTTTGCTGCTTTAGCAAGTTTAGTGATCGCTGCTTTACCTTTCCAATATCCTCTTGGGCTATAATAAATAGATTCCATTATAATAATTATACAATTAATTACCAGCCCCTAATATTATTTTACTTTTCATAGCGGATTTTATTAGGAAACTAGCGAGTTTCTCTCTAACAGATTTATTAGGTATAGAATTTAATGCATGAATCAATTTAATATCTGCAAGATGCCGCTGCTGCAAATCTTTACTTTTATAAGCAACGTCATGAACATGACATGCTTGATCAATTTTATTTACTGGATACTCTCCTGGTCTTGGTTGATCCTGATCCTCAAGTCGGATATCAAGTCGAGTTCCAGGACCACAGTAATTATATCCTGGAAGGTGTTTCTCACCAATATACTTAGCCCATGGTAAATCCAGGTAATTTTCCTAAAGAAGCAGCAATATCTTTGTTTTCCCTGAGATAAATTTATATTTTTGTGTACCACATTTTACACATTTGCCTGTTAATGCATGTCGTTTATTTGTCGTTATTATTGTTGTCAATCCAGTGGTGGGTGTAGATGATCTACATCGAACACAATATAGAATCATGTTATTAATAATATGGATACAAAAATTGATTTTTCGGCGACACAAAAACAGGAACCAGTGAAGCACCATCCAGCATTACCAAATTCGATAAGAATGATTATAATAGGTCCATCTGGATCAGGTAAAACACAATTATTATTAAATTTAATAATGAGGTGGTTGAGATGGAACAAACTATATTTAATAGCACCGTCTGTAGATGATCAACATTGTTACGAAGTACTTAAGGATTTTAATGAAAAAGCAAAATCAGTTAATAAAGATGGTGACGATATTATTGACTTTATCACAGATATAGATGAAGCCCCATCTGTAGATGACTTAGATGGATTCATTAATAATCTCGTAGTATATGATGAGGCGATGTTGGACAAACAATCTAATCCAGCTACAACATTTTCTCGAGGTCGTCACAAAAACACAGACGTTGTTTATGTTACACAACGATATACACAGATACATAAAGTGATTAGAGATGACTGTAATATTTTGGTTGTGTTTAATGGAGTAGATAATCATACCTTATAAAATATTTATTATACTTGGTGTTCAGGGGATATGGACATGATTAAATTTAAAAATTTCTTTTCTAAAGCTCAATCTGTTCCATTTGGATTTATAACAATAAATCTACATTATCCTAGATCAAGATATCGTGTTGGTCTAGATAAAATCTTTGGTTAGTTCCCCTTGACCATCAATAGCAGCAGGCAGGGTGGAAGGACAACAAATGAGTCGTTTTACGAGTAAACAAAATAGCCTTACAAAGTAAGGACAAAATAACCTCAATAATAGTATAACAAACTGAGCTAATATCAGGCGATTTAAATTACCGGTTCTTTACCGTACGGAAATATAATTAATTAGAGACTTTGGTTTAGTGCTATTGACTTTTTTTCAGCCCTCTAAAGGACCCATTATTTTTCGATAAGGATTCGAGCAAACTTTTGTAGGGTTCACCCTGCCTGCTGCTTGAATTAATCCCCGTGTGATCTCCTAGGGTGCCAAACAACATCTTAGTGAGACCAGAGGAAATTCGAGAGACGAAAGACAAACCCTATTTAAACGCCTCGGTTGACCTTTGACATTAGAGTAGGGCTAGAGGTCACATGAGACGATTGTATAAACGTGAATATATATATATATATATATATATATATATATATATATATATATATATATATATATATATATATATATATATATATATATATATATATATATATATATATATATATCTATATATATATGAATATGCTTTTTGATTTTTGTGGAGGGCACAAACATAAACTTATCTTAACGGGGAATTTACCTACATCCAGCTGATTGAATACACTCACCCAACATAAACCCCGTAAGTGATACAAAAACGTACCACGCCACTTGATGTATGGTTTCTGAGTGTATTTAATCTTTCTGGACTTCGTTCCACTTTAAAAGAAAAATTGGCATCAAATCGTCTAAAGTCGTCATTATTGACTGTCACGGAATTCGAACGTGTATCTGCATGTACCACAGTCATACGATTACCTCATTAGACTATGGATTTGTCTAACATACTTCTGTTCAAATGGTTAATATATATATATATATATATATATATATATATATATATATATATATATATATATATATATATATATATATATATATATATATATATATATATATATATATATATATGATTATTGTACGAGAATGCACTGCAAATTATGTACGACAAGTAGATACTGAAGAAAAATTATAATTATTATAGTAGTGTAGCATGAAATTCATTTAATTCTCAAACATGATACAGTAAATATACTATACATATAATCACATTGTATTTTCTGTTCGAGTTATCGTTCGTTAAAGGATGTTTACGAAGATATAAATATCTTGTGACCTTGACACTTAAATTAACTAAAATTTTAGGCTATAGAGACAAATATATGTACCAGAATCTCTTTGTGTTACACCTTTGTTATTTGCTAACACCTAATTGTTTGTGAATAACAGATAATTAGGTAATAATTGTCAGGAAAACGATATGTTTTGTCGACAATATGTTACATTTATATACAAAGGGAAATAATTATCTATTGCTCAACATAGATTCAGAGCATAATTATCGCGCTTTGTTTACTTGTGAATCAGCTCTCAATTCAATTAAATATCTTTTATAAATATTATTAATAATGAATAGTGGAGAACCTCACTCAGCTGGATTAGCTCGAGAACGAATAGAAACAATTATAAAATATTTACCTGTTCGTGATGGAGATAAAAATCAGCTTCAGTCGCGTCAGGAATCTCAAGTTGAATTTGAAGAGGCCAGAAAACAATTTTTAAGCCTATCACCGAGACTACTAAAGATATTCAACCTGTGTTAGAGAAAACATTTATAGCCACCGGAAAAATAGCAGAAAGAACTAAAGAAACAGAAATGATTCTTAGAAAACTTTCTGCTAAAATAACTGCTGCTCAATCAATACAAGAAGCTCTTGAAGGCGTTAAAGCACCACCTCCTGAACAAGGGATTAACACATTTACTAGCACTGCTGAATTGATAAATAAATTTGATGAAGAAACTGTTAAAGTAATTAAGAACATTAGCATACAACAATTAGCTGAGTTTGCTATAGACGGTTTTTCTCGGCGAGATAAATTAATGAAACCTGCACACGCGAAATATTTTAAAACCCGTAACCAATTTCAAAAAGCATTAAATCGCATAAAAATAAATGTTGAAAAAGCTAAAAATGATGGTCAATTATATCAGAGTTACATAGAGAAAATTGATGAAATGATTATATCAAGAAGAGAAGAAGAAAAAGAAAAAGCAAGACAAGAAAAAGAAGAAAAAGAAAGAAAAAGAAAAGCAAAACAAGAAGAAAAAGAAAGAAAAAGAAGCAAGAAAAGAAAAAAGAGAAGCAATACAAGAAAGAAAATAATTAAAAAAAGAAAAAAAACATTAAAAGCTATGATAGAATCAATGGAAAGTGAAAAAGAATAAGAAAGAAAAAGAACACCACCACTTCCTGAAGTATTTGAATCATCATGGTCATTACCGCCATCTCCTCAAACAAAATTGGAACTACCACCACCATTATCATTATCACCACCGCCACAACAACAACCAGTACAAACAAGATATAATGTGAGAGAAAGACATTGGACATTTGATCCCTCTACTGGAAGTGGTCTTACCACATAGGGAAGTGGTCTTTTTACTCAGTGTCCTAACAACGTCCTTACTGATGTTGAACGACTGGAAATTCTGATTGGAGGAAAACAAGCTGATAATAATTACCCAGAAATCATTAATGAAGCTGCAGATATTTGTAAAAGATTATTTACAGGCGGTATCATGGACATTAATGTGTATCATTCTCTCATTAATGAAATCGCCGATGATTATTATAGTGACTAAGTCACTGAACTAAGTATGTAATTAAACATAATGACTATTTAATAAAATGATAATACATTGTACTCAACGTGGACCAACTATAGTCAGGGCAATTAACTCTCGAATACCGATCTACAGGGCAACCTACGGAGATGGATTAGACGATATTGTACAGGGTCTATTTAGAAGAATAGCCCTAAAACCAATACCAATTGCAAAGCAACTGGGTTTGAAAGCTATTGATGTTGTTCGTGAAAAAGATATAGGCGCTGTTGGTAATATTGCTAGTAAAGCATTCTCGGCGATTAAAGATAGACTAGCACAATTAATACGCAGACATCAAGCGGTCCGAACTCAGCCGGTAAAATTACCTTGCACTGAATTAATGCCCGCAAATATTAGTAACAAAAATCAAGTCGCTAATCAAAAACTAGCAGAGTTGGCTGATATAACTTCATCAGAAAAAGAAAAAAAATATAACCGTCAGTCTAATAGCAGGAAGTGATCTCACTTCGTTTTAGACGATAATAATTAGAATAAATATGTCCAAACGTATAAGTGATCCAGCATTCGACATGGACGCACCAGGTCTCAAAGATGAGTCTGTACGTTATTATCAGTATTATTCTTACGACACACGAATTCCAAATCAGCGTGGAAGTATTGAACTTCAGGTTCATGATACAAGTAGATATTTCTTACCCTCTGAAGCATTTATTGAAATAGAAGGTGAAATATTAAAAGCAGATAATACTGAATACGACGCTAATACAAGTGTTGGTTTTGTTAATAATGGTATTATAGAGTTGTTTGATAGTGCTACATACATGATCGACGGAACCAATATTGAATCAATTCAAAAGACGTCGATGTTTCTGCAACAATACTTGGTCTTGCAAGATACAGTGACGATTATTCAAGATCAGCTGGTCCATCAATTATGTTTGTAAAAGATACTTTTAATTCTCCAGAATATCAACAATATGAAATAGGACGAACAAGAAATTTTGCTAGAAACGCCGATGCGGATGTACAAAGTATGATTATTAATGTAGATCTAGATTTCAACTTAGGATTTAGATTACGTCGATCGATGTTAAAAGGAAATAGAAGAGTATTTTCATGTGTAATTCCACTATCACATATTTTTGGATTCTGTAGAAATGTCATAAAAGTCATTTTCGGAGCTAGACATACAGTTGTACTAGAACGAAAAGCTACAGATAATGATGTAATATGGAGACCCGCCAGTGATGCTGGTATAGTAATTCTTACAAAACTTTCACTATGGATGATAATGATGACTCCGCCAATATCTGAAGAGCAACGGTTACTATCTTTCATGAGTTAAAGGGGTAAATCAATACCATCATGGCTGGCAGTGACCACAGTTGCTATCCAGAGTAATATTAACGATTTATTTACATGGCCAATAGCCTCTCATCAAGGTGTTTCTGCACCAAGACATATTTATTGCATTACAAGATGCTGCACGAGTAAATGACCAAACGCGTAGTATTATGATTTTTGACAGTCTTGGTGTTTCTGAGATTTCATTAAGTATAAATGGACATCAAGAACCATCAGATGATATAACACTGAATTTCGATCAAAATCATGTAGCACGTGCATATCATCGTCTTATGACGTTTATGGGCCATGATCAAAATGTTGGTACTGGTTTACAAATATTACAACTAGATTTTACAACCTTATATCCGATTTATTACTTTTCGCTCGAACATTTAGATTTAGCCAGACAATCGGTAGTCGTATACATTTTCGAGCTATTGTAATAAGAGGAGCTATTGATAATTAGAGAGCAATTGCTCTTATACTTAGCGAAAAATCAATGCTCCTTGAAGGTGCTGGTGGACAAATGAGAGTCGTTGATGCCCCAGTAGAAAATATGTAACACGTAATTAGATCATTTATGAATATTATAAATGTCATATAATCACGTTAATGTTACCCTGGTCAGATCAAAAGACTGCAATCGGCATCAAACAATAAATGTCGAATAACAATATCGCTAAAGAAGGAACAGATGAGCGGTTCAAACAAATTATCGTTGACCTATCGTCAATTCAAAAACTTGAATGAAGCAACAAATCAAATAAAGGCGTCAAACGTAGTCTATCGGCAACCGCTATCAAAGATACTTTCAAAACGGATGGTATATTTCTCCTTCTTGCAGCTATACCAGCATTAATAGCTGCTGCAGCCCCAGCTGTCGCAATAGCAGCTGCTTTAGGCGCTGATGGAATTGGTGATGGAATGGCATTAAAGAAAGCAACCGGACATGGAATAAAACGAACATCTAAAAAAAGGGAAAAGACCTCAGATTACCAGGAACCCCGCCTTCATGGTACGGAAAAGGTATAATACTTCCAGGGACAGTTTACTGATCTCGCCTATGTCTAATTTTGATCTACTCGATGCTGCTAAAAAAAATTTAAAATAAAAACTTTAGAGGAGTTTTTATGCGCAATAAATTACCAAAACAACCGAACAATACTGAAACAGGTATAATTAATCTCGATAAACGACGTGACACATACTCAAAATAGCCAGTACAAAATTATGTGACTAAGATATTTATATGAACCTGGTGAACTTGAAAGGATAAAAGGAGGAAATGATCCTATTTGGAGTATGATCACACAGCGTTGTAAGATCTTCAGGTTGACCTGCAATCTACAGAATAAGTTTAACTGCGTTAAACTTTGATTTGTACGCGAACAATTACAAGTAATTCCTGAAAATACACAAATGCCACCTTTACTTTTGTGAAAGCAGGACACCAGCCCCATGGATTATTATTCGAATACTGCCATAACATTACTGCGTTACAGCTCGCACAATAATTGTTTTGCTGTTGTTTCAGCGCTATGATAAATTCAATATCAAGATCAAAGTCACGTTTACTTTTTTGTCTGATCATTGATAACCAGCTAATTTGTTCCTTACTATATTGTCGCAATTGCGAGCAATGGTTTCATGAGTCATTGTGCAGTCTATAATAAATCTCCGTGGCTGACACATTCTTCTGACTCTAAACACCTCTAGATAAACCACATTTGACCATTTGATGCAATCATCAACAATCCATGCATATCCCTTTCATCGGAAGAAGCTACGGAAAGCTGGTAAGTTAGAGTTAGTGCAACCAAATAAAAATTCAGTAATAATTCAATTTCACTTGCTGCTTTACCAGAATCTCCTTGTCCACTGAGATAAACTGTAATATGTTTGGTCGTAGGATGATATACCGCTGGAACCAAGGAAAGTCTTCACATCTGTTTATGTTTATATGATTCCTTAGATTGAACGTCGGCAGATTCATAATAACTTAGTATCTTTTCTCGTTTTATTCTCCATTCTCCCCATGATGTATCAGCGCTGTTATGTAATTGTTTTAGTAATCCTGCGTATTTGTTTATATCAAATGAATCTTTTGAGACTAACCGCGCTGTAGAAAAATCTGTTTATACTCGATAATGAATTTATCGAAACATGCCAGCATATGTGAGTGTGTTTCTCTCCTTTTTAGCAGCAATTATGAAATCAACTTTAGGATCGTCGATAATTAATCTTTTACAATGTATTTTATGACAATATGATCCTCTTGTGTAAATTTACCAATTATTTTTCTGTCGAGATCTATTGCGAGTTTACTTTTGAGATTTGTATCGTCTAGATTTTCACCAGGGGAATATTTCTTATGTTGTGGTAACAAAGCTTGTTTCTGTGGATGGTATGATGTAATTACTTCACTTACAACCCAACCAACGATATTAATATTTTTACATCAAGCATATATCGTAATAACACTATTGGAGCCAAACCGCGTTCGCTAAAATGTTTTCCAAACCAAACAGCAAGAACCGGATGAAGGTTTTTTGATACAAGCTCAAACCACTCAATGCAGGCGAATCCAGTCAAGTCAAAATCTGGTAAGGGTCCATTCTTTGGTCATCTCTTGTATTGGATGTCAAATCATGGAAAATACTTAGAACATTCAACCGCAAAAGAAAATTTCCAGGATAGCGTGCGACCATATCAACCGATATATAATCCTTATAATCGTATTTAGTATTCCACAATCCACCGTGTCCGCATTCGACATAACTGCGTTGGACATCTTCAACAAATTCCAACCGTGTTTATTTCCATAAATTTTCCTTCTGAGCAGTGTGGGCTGCAAATGACGGAACGGTGAAATAATTACTGAGTAATCGTTTGATAACATTAGCATCATTTGTGTATATCAATGCAAGATCTTTCATTTCGTCATCTAAAGATCTTGTACGACAAATGTCTCCATTAGGCCATACAAACTTGATCATAGTTCATAGATTCTGAACTTTGAAACAACCACATGGATGCGGGTCACTTTTACTGATATTTATGATAAAATCGCATATATCACCGTTATAGAATTTAACAGCTCAATTTCGTGGAAATATTGTCCGAAGTCCATGAGTTTGCGTTATGCTCAATAATTTCTATCAAAGTATTTTTATTAATATTTCGATGCGTACAAAATCTGTCAGGTTAGTGTCTTCACATTTATTGGAAATCTTTTCTTTTCCAGTTCAGCAAAGTTTTTGATAGAAGCTCTGGGATCACTAACTATTTCTGTCCACTCATTTGATTTCTAAGCCTTAGATCCGTTAAACTGTTTCCACGCATCACATTTGCGAAGTGTTCTCAAACTCGCTCAGCAACACAATTCAAGCGATAAATTTTCATCTGCAGTAGATCATTGACCTTCGGTCTATCATTCAGCGGATATGTTGCATAAACACCTGTCGTCACAGGATATGCTTGTTGATAATATGGTCTATCAGTTACAGTCAGTATCCATGGTTTTGAATTCTTTAACGCCACTATCACTAGTGTTGTGTAATAAAGCAGGGTCATGTTTGTCACGGATATTCTAGGTATCTTCTATCGTCACGATAAATTTTATTCTAAAAAATAAATATAATTTTGTTCGTTCGTTCGCAGGATGTCAAGATAATAATCGTTGCTGCTCTCTTGTCAGGTATTGTAGCATCGAAGTCTTGCATAACTCTAAATGTTTACCGTACACCAGCCGCGTCAACATTGCGAAATTCTCTTTTGGCTTCACGGATACGATTGATTAAATCAACCATAGCTCACCTCGACAATTAAGGGGTTCTAATACATACATACATACATACATACATACATACATACATACATACATACATACATACATACATACATACATACATACATACATACATACATACATACATACATACATACATACATACATACATACATACATACATACATACATACATACATACATACATACATACATACATACATACATACATACATACATACATGCATACATACATATTTATAATGATTCAAGCAAAGAATAGATGTAAGTTGTTGATTATTAGTTCTGCAATTCCTTGTAACTGAACTTGGTAAATGAATTCTGTGAATATCACATGCAAAACGTGCGTTGCGAAAGTCTGGGACCAAAACCGTCTTTACTATGTGGCATTTGGGTTAGAGGAGAAACGCAGATTTGTATAAAATGTGGAAGCAACAAATAGAGAGAGCTGAAACGATATTATGATAAAAAATATAAACGCCAATAGCGTCGCTAATGAATCTTACATAGAATGGCAGAAAACTATTTCGTCATGTTTTAACGCTAGCAATAAACTATTTATTTAGACAAATAATATTATATAAATGGAGGAAAATAAATTTGTGAAACATCCCATCATAAAGAATTGGTGTGGCATCTCGTGATAGTGTAGTTATGAAATGTCGATTAAAAATAGTCTTTGTTGTTACTAATGCTGTTTATCTCAGATTTACAGTCGAAAAAAGATATCATTGTCATAAATCTCTGTACAAGTGTTTTCACCGATTAATCGAAAAAGGATTTGTGATTGATGATATTCATTGAAACTCGAAAAAAAATTATTAAAATAATTTTAAAGCTATTACACAGTCAGAATTGCACAACTGGTTGCACTGGTAAGCTAAAAAAATTGTAAGGAGGGCGCTGAAATATGTGAACGTGACAACGATTTAATAAAGACTTCCCATCGATACGTGCAGATGGCAAATGTTTTGATATTCACACAAGTTGAGTACTATCGTCAATTCAAAAACTTGAATGAAGCAACAAATCAAATAAAGGCGTCAAACGTAGGATATCGGCAACCGCTATCAAAGATACTTTCAAAACGGATGGTATATTTCTCCTTCTCGCAGCTATACCAGCATTAATAGCTGCTGCAGCCCCAGCTGTCGCAATAGCAGCTGCTTTAGGCGCTGATGGAATTGTGAAATAAATTTGTGAAACATCCCATCATAAAGAATTGTAATACTTGTAATTGTAATATCCCCAAATCAGAAGTTTCAAAGAAATATAATCGGCGAATAATATTTTAGTTTATTCTGACAGACACCGCCAATCCTGAATCTTCTTTGATTCAATTGTAGTCTGCGAAAACACTCCAGATCAGATAAAGGGATATAACTCTGTCAAGCAAAGCTTTCTCGGATAGAGTGATTAAGCAGTAGCCACGGTTTTTTGTTTTTGTTTTTTTTTTTGGTTTTTTTTGGTTATTGTTGCTTGCACGCTGCATTTCTTGTCCTGCTTGACTTCGTTACTGACTACGTCGGGGGAGGAAGGAGACTCTGTCAAAGTTTGTTACAGCAGGACTGTCCCTTTCTCTTGTATGTTACACCACTTAACTTGGTCCCCTAAATAAATTCAGGAAAACAAGAGGTATTGATAAACCAAGCACCGTGTTTAATCTGACGTCTAGCAGATTTATATGGTGTTTGGAAAATTAAAATAAATTTATTTATGAGTGTGTTTATGATTTTAACGTAGCTTTTAATAATTTTTCAGTCATATCACTACGATGTGTGCAGTGTGGCAGTTTATAGTGATGTCTAGCACTGGGGCATCATGCCGCAGACATGTAGCATGATGTCCCACCCAGTCACATTATCCTGACACCAGGCCGACCAGTCCTAACACTAACATCTTAATGCTGAGCGTCAAGAGAGGCAGCTTTTAGTACCATTTTTTTTAAGTCTTTGGTATGACTCGACCGGGGATCGAACCCACGACCTCCCGCATCCGTGGCGGACGCTCTAACCACTAGGCCACCGGAGCGGTTGATAAATAAATAATTTTTTTGAATAAGTCCAAGCTGCAGTTAACACAATTATGCAACAATTGTGATTTAATTCAGTACTTTTGGTGATCGCAAATATGTTGCCCTTTATCAAGGTATAGGTAATTTCATAACAATTTCTGAAACATATTTGCAAGAACTATCCGTGGTTCAGCGCTAACGTGGTAAATTCTCATATTCGAGGTCTGACGTTCTAGCCCGTGACTGGCAAATTTGTCAACGGTGGGCGATGTTCGCAATTATCATTATTAATAGATGGGACTCCGACCGAAGGAGAAAAAATAAAATTCATGCACACCTTCCCACAAAGTGGTGGATGCTGTTTTGCTCTTCCTATGGTTTGATTTGGGAAGGGAGTGCACGAAATTGAATCCCAGACTACCCTCTGAATCTCTAAAATTTCGTTTCGCATTTAGCAATTTACAATTGGCTAGTGTCTACTATGCATTGATAAAAATCTAGGCTCGTTCATAGTAACAAAAGAAAGAGGGAAGCCAACAAGCTTTATAAATTGTAACAAAAATAATTTATTTCCCTACAAAACACAGTAAAAATATGAAAATGGACTTACAGTTTATGAATATAATCCAAGAAGTAATCCTAGAATTGAAACACAAGTAATATCACTAAATAAATCCAAGTTCGAATGCTGGCGAAGTTCAGAGATGCCGGACGATGACGTCAGATGAATGAAGTATTGATGTAAAAGGTTCTATGTTGAATTCTATGTATCAATAGAATTGACAAAAGTTCCGCGTTGAATTTTATAAATCGCAGAAGATTATTCCGGCTTTATCATTCTGGATAATTTCCACTGAATGACTCTGTTCAAAGCTTTGATGAAGAAGCACTTATTTTTCAGGGAATATAAATTATTGTTAAATTACAAAAGTAACTCAAATTTGAAAACAACAGAAAATATTTTTGATCTATTGAAGGTACGTTTACGACCCAGTCAAAATCATTAAAAACATTAGTCTTAAACACAATTTTAGATCAGGCAATAGGTCACTTACTACAATCCACTTGACACGTGCTCCCAAATGATGACACAAGGTGATTAAGCAAGTAATATATATATATATATATATATATATATATATATATATATATATATATATATATATATATATATATATATATATATATATATATATATATATATATAACCTTGATACTGACCAATGATGTAAACTTCATGTAACCACGTGTCTGAACGAGGTCAACTTAAAATGCTAAAGAAATACTTTTCAGTTCTGTACAAACAGAATATACTTACAAAAGTATCAAATCCCTAGAAAATAATTACTATAAAATGTAATAAAAACAGAAATAATAAAAGAATTTAAAACTAACACAAAGGTGATTTAATTACAAATACGTAACATCATGAAATTTTGAAAACTGGATCCCCCAAAGATAAACTGTAGGGATGATGGGTTCTTAACTTCATTGAAGGGTGCCCCATAAACAAATGTCAGAAAAATATTGTATGCCAAATAAAAAGAACTGTGAACTAGAAAAATAAAGTCTCAACGGCAAAATACTGACCAATGACGACGCGATCCTATGAAAGGCAAATAATGGCAAATGAAGGGACCCCATGAAACGGTAATTGCTTATCAGTCCCACTGTTTAATTTTTTAAATTCTGATTCAGAAATGTTTTTATTTTTTTCAAATTCAGAAATGATTTATTCCGAAATATCTTTATTTTTATCCCAATTCAGAAATATTTTATTTTATTCTGATTCAGAAATACTTCAATTTTTATTTTAAAGAAATATTTTTTATATAATAATTCCGAAAATAGTAATGCAACTATTTTTGCGATTAAAAAAATTAATTATAAGGATATATAATTATCTGAACAAATGGATCTTGAAAAAAATCACAAATTATTTTGAATTGCTACGGGGACGGAAACAAATTGTAAGATACACTCTAGCATTCGAATACAGATTTATTAAATTGATACACGAATCCATCAAGTAATCGCTACTTTATGTCGACGATAAGGATATTCGAAAATTTGTTTGACTCGCCAACGCAATTGTTAAAGTTAGATAAAGCGAATACAAAACAAAAAAGATTACGAGTTCTCGTGTGCGACAAATAAAAAACTATATGATTGTAAACTCGGTGACAAGGTCACTGACGAAAGTCAAGAGGGATTGTGAAAGTGGAAGTTATATTTATTTTATTCTGATTCCGATATAGATTTATTTATTCCATTAATATATAACTTTTACTATATAGGTTACCTCATCGAGGATGTTTGTTTAGACAATGATAACACCATCAATTGTTGTGCATGGTTTAGTTTAGCTATCTCTGCAATTGTTCCATCCATTATATTTATTTGTGTGGTTTAATATAGAAAGAGATCAGTTACATTCTCACATAAAAAATATTGTCAAATCTTCAACTCGCTAATCAAGAAGGTGTCCGTTCTATTCAGAGATATTACAATATATCCGTGATAAAAGCGGACTATGATATCGCAGATAAACTGGATTAACAGGTACTGACGCATTTAAAATACTGGTCAATGAATATAAGATATATCCTTGCCGTACTTGCCTGGATTTGTCAAGATCTACCTGATAACTAACATCAATCGAATCACATACAAGATTGCGATTGTTGATATACTATTGACAACACCAGGTGATATATGAAGACCACCACCTTCTAGATCAGTGTTATATTTTTAAGAATAATCGACGGAGGAGATATTTTCTGGGGATAGTAATCATCGATGATAAGCGTTAAATTCAGGAAATTTGTACGTTGGCAGATCTGCCTCTGACAACAAATAAATGACAAGGAATATTTCTTTATACAATAAATTACTGATTTTATCAACGTCGTTGATTTAGTCACTGCTTGTATAAGTTTTGTATGGTAATTCTCGAAATCCGATGTTACTTTGTTCAGATGCTCTATTTGCTCAATGATTTCGCTAACGGGGTATACTCGTTAGTACAACTGGTGAATGACTGGCGTCCTTTGTCACTCATTCGCTTCTGCTCAGCATTAATGACACCGAATGATTTTTTATATCCGTTCTTTTAAGCGAATACATTCTATGTTTCCATGACAAGGTACTGGACTCTCCTTCCTCTTGATGAGATTCGATTCATGCTCCAAGTTTAAATTTTGGTATTAGTGTCCTTTTTGTAATCTGAATTACATCCCCAATAATCTTGTTTGTCTGTGATAAAATCATCATGTTGAGGCTCTTTGATAAACAAGACCTGTTTAGATTTGATGACTGATATATATCTACGGCGTAGTCGGGTGTCTACATTTATATCGCGGCTGATAATGTTGGCTCATGAACCATACCAGCGATTTTGGATTCATTTTATGTGATATACTTAATCCTGCGTTGGAATTCACTAATAATCTGTTCTATCTGATAACTGCCCGTGGGAATACCAACAGCATTCCAGTCTGGAGTTTCAGCGGGTTTATTTTTTTTTTAAAGAAAACTCTAATGAGTTATTTGCTTTGAACCCACCGAATGACTTTGGTCTCATATTTGGCCAGTTATACCCACGATTGTGCTATCACTCTTTCTTTGGCTGGAATTACCGTTGGAAAGCTAACATCGAACTCAGGATTGGTTAAGCTCGCTGATATCAACGTGGTGTTTGATAGTGTTGTATTGGTGACGATATGTTCTGGCAATTCTGATGACGTAGTCATTGGTGTCATTATTAATATTTACTTCTTGATTTAAATTAAGGGGACTCTGCCCTTGACTCTGTCAACGGTGTTTGGTTTCTAGATTCATGGTGAACCTTAATCATATCTGTAATTTCCTGATCTGATGGTATTCCATCATTCAGCCCTGATGATATCAGAGACGATAATTTGGCATGCGCATATGTTTCAGCTGATAGCAACGTTGTATACTCGTGTAATTTATCAGCCGCGCACGTATATATTTTTTGTAATGATTTTGTGAATACCAGCAACACCGGTTATATCCGCAACACCAATTCTTATTACTTGTAAAGTTATATATGATGCTGATAATTATCAGATTATAGTTGCAGTTTCAGCGACTAGGGCGGATGCAGAGTGTACAATTATGTCAGTAACAACTATACGTCTGCGGTATTTTTTTTTTAGATATGCTGTATACTCATCAATGACTTTTTTCAGTTGAGTCTGAGACAAACACTTGTTCGCATCTGTAACGTTGCGCTGCAACATCGCGTGAACTTCAATCGATTAGTTCATTATATAATTTAATTAGGTGGTAGTTTAGCGACCAATTCAAGACGCCAATAGTAACTCAAGCAGAGGTCTTGTTTTTCGGGTGTCACCGAAAACGTTACTTTTTCGTTTTGATCTAGTACTGCTGATAAAAGTCCAGAAATTACACTACCTGGAAAACTATGCATTGAAGGATTGGTGTATACTATAATTTTGTAGTTCCGAGTGTTGTAATTTTGTATATGCCGGTGACATCAGCGCGATGTTCATTACAGTTAGTACTGATTTGGTCCGATAATACTGATCCAGAAGCTACAGTACACTGTAGGTGATCTTTTTATGTAAGAAAGTTTAATGTCGACGACTGCTGGACTTCCAAAGATTCAGTAATGGCTCTATTTGTGTTTCTACGAAAATTTGTAAACTTTTTTAAGTGAGTAGCAAATTCGGATCTAATTGTGGTCAATCCCTCATTGATTGTCATAAACGAGGTCATGATATCGGGATGGATGCAGATATCATAGACGTATTTATTTGCTTCAGTGTCATCATTTGATTCCGGTTCTCAAAGGCCAGTAATGTTATTATTAGCCAAATTGAGAGAACCATTGTATCACCGGCGAATAGTAAACGATCATTGATATCAGTATTGACCTTGTTGTTGTTGCTATATTTCTTTTGTTGCCACATCATCGTCTGATTTTGTTTCTCTCGTACTGGTAATTGCATTTCCGCTTATACTGAGATCGCCATACACAATATCTTCAATTCTTTTAACTCCTCCAGCAATGTCTCCTATCAGTGTTATAATTGATTCATCTCAGTTTTAATTTGAAAGTTTAAGCAAATACCGCAAAGTTACCTTCGGTCGCATATGAAACTTGCAGAATAATATCTGTATACTGGATATTACTCGTTTCTTAATCGTCCATGTTCATCCTGAAAAACTACAAATTCAATTTGGTCTACATCAACGCGACACAAAAGATTAACGAGTTCATCCTTGACATGATCAAGTGTTGCGTATTTGGGTAATTCACCTGGAACCTTGAGATTTCGAGAAGATATTTCCCCTCCCAAAAAACAACATTGTGTATTCATTAAGACACGTTTAAAGCGACGATGGATGGCTATATCGTCTGTGGAATAATATGCATTCCAGCGTCAACATATTTCAAAACTTCATTCGGTGGTGCCAACGCATACGAATCAAAACAAATAAAACGATTCCACGTGGATCAATTGCTTATGCCTTACATTAGAAACACCAAGCACAGCTCTGTATCCACAGCAGACTCATGAGGGGAATGGGGAGGGTGTGTGTGTGTGTGTGTGTGTGTGTGTGTGTGTGTGTGTGTGATGCCGACTGGTGCAAGCCGACTGAGGTGTGTTATAAATAACTGATATATAATTGTGACAGCAAAAATAAGAGAGTGGTCATCGGTAATGATTATTCGGAGAAAAATACTAAACCAGAGACTCTGTCTAAACCAATGCGATATTGTGTTTTTGGATAGAGTTAATTGTGATTTATGCATCTAAGGTTCTCAGAACATGTGCAAAGAAGTTTTTAAACTTATTTATGTCCATGTCTACAGGGCACCAAGTCTGATGAATATTACAAAGCGCATGTGTACCAACTCCTTTAAAGATAACGAAAAAATTAGTTATCTCCGATCACTTTGTAAATCTGAGCGTACTGCTGTGTAACGTAAACGACATCTGTTTTGTTATGCCTTCCTCGTGAGAATATTCTGGCTGGGTTTGTTTATTATTCAAGTATGACCTTGTCGTGATCCACTACATTATTAATAATACCATAAATATCTTTGATGGAGAGAGCATCGTTGATGTCGTGATAAATTCATCATCGGTCTCTGGTGATACGGAATCATTTGCGACGTCATTGAATTCCTCGAGAACATCATAATATAGCTGGCCGTCTGCAGATGGCGCTACTAAATCAAATTTGACCTATTTGATCTATCTATTTATCAGGTTGAGCAACAACTATATTCAGACGGATTAATGATAATGGCAGCAGGAACAGAATTTTGGTAACGTTGTTTGATGCTTGACGGGTGTTTACTATTGTGCCAATGAATGGTCAATAACGTTCATATTGTAGAAATCTATATTATTTATAATCATGAGTCTATATTGGGTTCGATGCAAGATGGTCACTGATAATACTGAATTAAAAGTTACAATGACAAGGAAACGTCGACGGGCACGTACAGGTACGTGCGTTAAATGAGGTACAAAATATAAGTTTGTGAGCAGTCCTAGTTGTGATATCGCGTGATATCGCGGCTGCAGTCGTGAAATTACAAGGATCTCCTTGGGTTAAGTTCCCAGGTGAAAAACATCTTCATGGATATAAGTAGTGTGGTCCAGGAACCCAACATATCCGTGTTTATGGCCAAAACTGCTATCAATTCTAGATAAAGTAATTTTTAGTGGCTCATTTGGTAAAAATATTTCCATAACAGTATTGTGTTACCAAGGTTGCAGTAATTATTTTGTCATTGTTTCCACTCTGAAATTCAGGATCAAGATCAAATTCGCTTTTATTTCTTTTTATAATCTCGCTGATTGCCAGCTAATTATTTTCCTTACTGTTGCGTCGTTATCGCCAGATGCTGATTCTCTCAGAATAACAATTCTACTGTCGTTCATGTTAACTTCAACAACAATATACTGTCAGTTTAGCAACCCATTTATCGATTTCTTTCCTGGTAGCTCCAATTGATACGCTTGAGTTTCTGATTTTTCCACCATCAGTAAATACCACGAGATTATCGTCCGTCGCACCTAAAACGCGTTTGATAATATAGATCCACTCGATTTTCTTCTAGGGACCGGCCTAAAGACTTTCATGTTGATCCAGAAAAACAATAAATTCAAACTTGTTAAGACTAATAAAATCAGCAAACTCAACTTTAGCCGCATACGCATATAAATCAACTTTGCCGGGACCAGATTTACATTTGACTCAAGCGGCACGAGATTTTCCGTAATAACAAACTATTAAAAAGTATTATCTTGTTTATAAAGACCGCTAGTTTATATTGGCACGACTTTATGTGGTGAGGATGATGATCTTGATATAGAGCTAAGTACAGCAATTGCTTCTGGAAAGCATATAGGTGGATCTGTCATTGTCTGTCTTGGTAATGTTGAATACTAGATTGGGACTTACTTGTTCAGGATTTGTAAGCGATATATTTTAAAAATTATTTTGGTAGCGCAAAAAAATACAAACCAAGATAAACAATACTACGTGGGACAATAGCATATGCAACCCGGTCAGTACCTTGACCAAAACTATAATAGAGATTAATGATACCAGGTTCAATGCTATTTGGTTGTTCTGATAAATGATCACTCATGAAAACTCCTCTTACGGTTTTTATGCTTAATCTCCGAGCAGCATCAAGTTAACTAAACTTGGGCATGGGAAGCTTGCTTCCTGGGAGTTTTAGTGAAATGTTTATGTTAGTCACAGAACCTGACCGTACCGAGCCCTCAAAAGGATCGTTACTAGTGGTCCCTTTTTTCTTTGTTTTGGAGGTGTTTAGACCGGTCCCCAGACACTTCCCAGTCGCCATTTTCAATGACATCCCGGTAGACTTTCCAAAGTCACCAACAGCATCTGTTTTTTTATAACATCTGGAACTGCAGTTCAGTGAATAATGGTATAGCTGCAATAGGCATGATTATACCACCAGTCTTTATTGTATCGTGATCGAGCTCGCAGAAGGACCAGTCTTTGATTTCTTGGCATCATTACTGTGTTTCATCTGATGTTCTTTCAGAACCAACTTTTTTGGGCCCTGCAACACCGATTATTTCAGTAATATGACTGCAACACCGATTATTTCAGTAATATGCTGTTCCACAATTCTCTGTTGATGCCAATTGCAGCTTTTCAGTCTGACAAGGTGTCAGGGTAACGTTGATGTGTTGATCTGACATTTTATACAATATGATGAATGATTCAATTATATATTTTCTACAATTGCATCAGCAACCATCATTCGTCCACCACCGCCTTCGAGCTGCATTATGTTTTCTGATAATATTATAGCGAGTGCTCTGTAAGCACCAGGAGCAGCTGGTGGCTGTGCTACAAAAGCTCGAAAATGTATGTCAACGACTGATTGTCGTAATAAATCCAAGTGTTTCAATGAGAAATAATAGTTCGGATATAGCGTTGTGAAATTCAGCTGAGATATATGTAGAAAAGAATAACCTTCTGATCACACCCCATAAATGTTATCAAACGATGACACGCACGCGCGACATGACTGTTCCCAAAATCCAGTAACACTTTTTGAATGGTTACTGATGTCCGAGAGTATCAGACATCATTGAATCTGCTCTGACCGAATTCTAATAATGAATATATGTCGTGGTACTGGAACTCACTACAGTAATGCTATATGTCATATGAATAAACAAGCAACATTACTTTGAATAATCTCTGTGGTCATAGTCAGCTGTGGCTACGTTGATTTGCTGCTTCTATCCATAAAAGAGAGCAGAGATTGTTCTTTAGTCAGCAATGGTGTCATTGTATGCATCGACAACGAAAGTTGTGTAAGTCTGACTTTACCAACATTCAACCCCAGCGGCGCACCAGATTGAGTCGTTGTCGGTGGCTTTTCGAACAAGTACAACTTGTGTTTAGCACCTAAAAACTTTTCTAACATTTTTGCAAATTCCAGAGACACGTGACACTGGAATTACACATAAAATGTCTTCGCCGCCATTTAACATTGATCGATGTGCATCGAACCCTTGTTTAAAGTTTTCATTTAACTCATGTATCTGCAGCATTGTTAATTGTTACGTTACGGCAGTCTGGTTGATAAGTGGTATGTTAGGCGAACATCCTTGATGGACCAGCGGACTGCGAATAGTCATCGGAATATTTTGAGAGACCCTATATCGTCATGGCAACGTCAACAGTTTCGAGACATGATTCAATATTCTTTCCATCTTTGAAGATGGACGCAGTCAAGTCAAATATGGGATCAGACATACACCTGAACACTTTATTATATTATTTATTGTATAATACGACATCGAGCCAGAAATCTTCCTGCTATCAGGAATGTTATATTCATGTCTCGGCAGATATTTGTTTGTCAGTGGCACGTAGCTGATTTTTTCAACAGTTCATCTGCATCTTGATTTATTATTTTACTGACACTTGCTGGCTTTATTTCGATGCTGTGTAATTTTATTGGCTTCGATCTTTGTCGTATTAATCGTGCGGGTCTGTCACTGACCGCTGAGAATGCTTTGCAAGCAACATCACCAATGGCGCCAATAGATTTATCACAAATGACATCGATGACTTTAATTCTTAATTATCTTGCCATCGGTATCACCTTTGGAGCTTCCTTTCTAAATAGACCTTGAACAGCATCTCGAATTCCATATTTCTAAAATGATTTGTATACTGGTAATCATAAATGTATCATCCTGACGAATGTAAGTTCACCTTGGGCATTATGTATAATCATGTTTTTTTATCATCAATCTAATTGATAAATTACCATCAGTAATTTCATCGATATTTTCCCGATAAACGCTTATGTCCGTGACACCACCTCTGAATAAATGCTGACAAATTTCAGCTGCTTCATTGATAATGTCGGTAGAATTATTGCTGTCTCGTATTCCAGCACTCGGAATTTCTGGTTGATCAACATCAGCGAGGACGTTGTTGCTGAAAATTTTATTGTGAGTCACCGGCGATTCAGGAATGATATTATTGTTTTTTTCTTTTTACGACCACGACCACAACACATTTGTCCCTCTCCGAATTTTTTTGCGGTGTTTTGTAATGCAAGTCTGGTCATGGCTCCAGAGCCCGCTGATAAAGTGTCTTTGATGCAGGTTCATCTTCCTTCTTTATTTGACATCTATCTTTTGCGCCATATTTTCTCATTTCTTCTGCTGCTTTTGTAAGCTTACTCTTCATTTCTCTCCGTTTTTTCCCTTTCGTGTTGTTCTTATAAAGCATATTTCTCTACTAGTCAGTAAAAATCATTTGCTAAATATCAAAGGCTACGCGTTACACACCTCTGACCCAATCGGTTGATTTTAGAGTGTAAACATATTCGGGATTTACATATTGATTTCTGCAACCGTCTTTATCCCCGATAAGATGCAATGCCCAAAACAGTAAATTTAATTATTATATCTAACTTTTGGTGAAGGCCGAGGTTGAATATCGGATGTGATTGAGGAGGTTCTTTGATGGAAGCGGGTTGAAGACAACCAGCAATATCAGTAGGTAATGTTTTAAGAGTTTTTTGTGTTGCCTCAGCTGTTGTAACAATTTTGTGGTCAGCTCAACAATTGGTTTAAATAACTCCTTCGTACCGTCTGTTAAATGCCACTTGAGCATCCCGACGCTATTGTAGCTGTTATTTGACAGAATAACAGACGGTGCAGATATTTCTTAGTTACCCCTGATCGTTGTCGAGATAGTTTTAACTGTACGAAATTCCATAGTTTACGCAGATTATTAATATTAGCAGATTATTAATATTATTACATTATTATTAATATAACAATAATTTAATTACTCATCACCAGTCAACACATAGATTGTATGCTAGAATGTACTAACATCATATATTATTACATCCAGTAACGTATCCCATCACTTTTATTATATTTTTGGGATACTCATTGCTGTTCACTTCTTTGTTTTAAAATATAATTCATGGTCTTAAGCTCCAAAACAACAATATAAAAGTGTCAAAGATATGATACTGTCAAGACAAACTCCACCAGCATACTTGAGTAATTGTACTCTGAACAAGGCATTGCACAAGTAAATATGTGTGACAAATTAGGCAACATGGCTAAACACGCAAATGTAGAATTATATTGTAAGCTCTAACAAACGCTTTTAAAAATTGATCTACGCAGCATCCAGCACAACGTTGCGGAAACTCATTGGAATGTTTTTGTGCAATTTCTCTCTTGTCATTTATTTGGGTTCTGTAGAGATGTTCATTAGGTTATTTCTGAAGTCAAACATACAGTACGCTATGAATTCGTTAGGCTAATGCCAAAGTTGTGATTTGCATGATGGAACTGCCGCTTCTGGTAGAGTTGACTTGTTAACATTAACATTGTGGCTACCTTTGCTATCACTTTCGAAAGACCGTGTATTGTTTAAGCTGTCGGGAACCGCATCGAGGCTGTTTCTTTTCGCACATACCAAACAGATGCGCACCCAGCAAATAATATTGATGGCAAATAAATACTCAACATAGCCTCACCGCATTCATCTTGTTTCAGCGTGCAAATATAGATAACAATCAAACCCGTGGCAAGATCATATGTAACTCTTTAGTAATTCCTGAAGTTTCTTTACAGTTAAACTTTTATCATTAACCCTCCGAAAAATATATGCTTGACCACATAGACAATCAAATCGCATGTGCTTATCACGCATATTTGGTCATACATGAACATACATACAAAGCTGACACTGGTGAACAAATTTGCCGGTTGCTTAGACAGACTGTTCTCCATATATATTTTCATGCATGTTTAGATGACCCTGGCAATGGGTAAGTTATACTTTGTTTCTTTCAGACAAATCTGTTTGTTAGAGGGCATGAGTGGGCAAATGATGAGCCGGTAGAAAAATGATTGGGTAATTTGATATGCTACGTTTTCAAATAATAATATCCTATCATGAAATGAAGGTCTGCCTTAGCAAACATCGCAAGTAGAAAAAAAAACGCAATAGGTAACAGATGTGACCTAAACATCGCGTAATCATCTTAATGCGGCCAAACAATACAGTGACATTACAGTTATGCAAATCAAAGTTGACGCAAATGCAAAAAACTGTTGGAATATTTCCAAATCTTTTTAGCGATTACAGCGTTGCTAATGGTCTCAAGAACGCACAATTGCTAAAAAAATTAATAATCTGTAAGTATATATTTTGTTTGATTGTATGACAGTTGTTCCAGTAAAAAGGGTAATTGGTTTTAAGTACGTGTGCTTGTTGCACTGGATCAAAGTAGGCCTGTCGAACAATTATACTACTCAATCACAATATTAATATGAGTGACACTCAATATTGCCGATGCGAGAGAAAAAAAAATGAATGGGGAACAACTGCAATATACAAATACGGCAACAACTATTGGCGTCAGTGTGGATGTAATCTCAACCACGAGAACCATCATAGACCATTCGGTGTTAATGTCGGAACAATATTTATAACAACCGATACTTATGGGGCGCTAACTAAATAATTTCGATATGATTACATTCACAAATACGTGTTTATTCATAACAAATAACAGGAGCACAGAATGGTCTCAATACAAATAGCAAACTATATTCGGTGACTATTGAGAATAGATTAATTAGAATTGCCGAATTCGAAAATGAGTTGAAGGCAATGTAAAATCACCGATACCTCCGAGCACAGGAAAGGAACGGAGTCAGCAGCAACCAAAATCACGTAGCGGATTTACTCAGTTTATATAGCCAATAATAAAACATTAAAGTAAATACATAATTAAGCAAACTAGCGAGCATTTTAATTCATACAAATAATTTAAAGAAAGACACTGCAGTTCACCGTTGGCTGGGTTGCTTGGTTGCTTCTTATTTTGTCTTAAGATAATTATTAATTGTTCATTGCCAGTATCGCACGCACTCGAGCGTAATGATCCGGTAAAGATCAATAAAGTTTTATGGTGTATAATGCGCTAATCTATGTGACACCTATATCAGTGAGCGCGGTTTAAAAACCCCCTTATTACAATGGTAACCTATTTAATAATACCAGTGTTGCTGATGTTGCTGCAAAAGTCTGAAATAAGTTCAGCATTAAAAATCTTTAAGAATACCATGACCTGCATGTAGAAGAGATTGTTATTTCTTGCTGACATTTGTGAACGCTTTCCTGGAAGCTGCATATTTTATTGCGGTTTCAATCCTTTTTAATTTTGTAAGTTTATGTTTTATAAACAGTTATTCAAGTTACCATCAAGTTTTTTAAATACGTTTTCTCAGTTTATAAACATTTTTAAAAATTTACTGACTTTGGGATAAAACTATGTCCCGGTAGTTTAAAACTTGTTAAATTTCCCCGCTTCAATAAAAAAATGAGCTCTTTCACGAGAAGATGACTTCTTAGACGAAGACAAAGTACCTGATAGCAAATGACTCTGAGAAGCGTTGGACCAAAATGGTCATGATTTAACGCTTTACTGCACATCAGTCTGGAGGTTTAACTTCCTGATTTGCAGAGGATTGCACATTAATTCAGTAATTTAGCATCCCTTTTGAGTTACGCAATATTCATTTTCTTTATAGTAGTAAATTTATTGTGGCGCTGGATGGGTATTGAGTGTACTTTATCTCTTCATGCACGGGAAGATCTGATTGATTGCCATGGCAACCAAATCCAGCTTAGAATGTGTAAAAATCATGACAAAATTACATAATTTTAGTATTCATGTATATTAAGCTTTCTACTATAATAAAAGCTTAATAAATATAAAGCTTTATTAATAAAGTCACGTCACTAAACACAATTGTCTATTATTCTGAAAAACGCAGCAAACTGTGTATATGTAATCGGTCTTCACAGAACATATTGGTATATAATAATTTTCAGCATGTGTTTGCCAATTAAATGAACAATGGTACCAATTTTTGTTCAGTTAGGAATGATAACAATATTCTCTATGATGACTATGCATGCCGTTATGCGACATTGTGTGTCTGTGTGAAAAAACGGTCATTTCTGTCGATAATGTGTCGAAAATATATATTAAAAATAATAGACATTTTAGGTACGGTTTTTTTTTTATTGTTATCATTCCTAACTGAACAAAAATTGGTACCATTGTTCATTTAATTGGCAAACACATGCTGAAAATTATTATATACCAATATGTTCTGTGAAGACCGATTTTATTGAGTTTGTCAAAATATGTTTGGGGACGCAATATGACTTAGAAGTACGGCATTTTATTTCCATAGTTTATCCTATTAACTCATATCCATTAGTATAAATAGGTATAATTTGGCATGTTACATTCTTTTAAATGGCTAGTTATTCAAAGATATACAAGTGTTACATTTTGAGGATATACACGCTCTGCAGTCAAACAAAATGCCTAATTAAGTGTTTTTCGTAGTATTTTTTTAATTTAACAAATTCTTGTTCTTCTTTCTCAGCCATCTGTTGTTCAAGAGATTATTTTGCCATAACTGACTTTGTGCTGTTTTAAGAATTACATCAGCAAAGTCATGAACCTGTCTGTCTCAGGCATGTAGAAAACAGCCGATAGAGAGATTTTGGTCTTGATTAATAAATTCACATCACTAAACATAATTGTCTATTATTCTGAAAAACACAGTAAACTATGAATATGTAATCGGTCATCACAGAACATATTGGTATATAATAATTTTCAGTATGTGTTTGCCAATTAAATGGACAATGATACCAATTTTTGTTTAGATAGGAATGACAGCAATACTCTCTATGATGACTTTGCATGCCGTTATGCGACATTGTGTGCCTGTGTGAAGAAACGATCCTTTCTAAAGATAATGTTTCGAAAATATATTAAAAATAATAGACATTTTAGGTACGGTTTTGACAGGATTTGTGTGTGTGTATGATCTGCTTTATCAAACAGCAACACATTAGTTGAGTTTGTCAAAATATGTTTGGTGACGCAATACGACTTACTTAGAAATAAGGCATTTTATTTCCATAGTTTATCTTATTAACACATAAAATATGCAAAACATTTCAAATATGATTTGGCTGACTTTGTTATTGTCCAAATTAATTAATCTTCATATTCTCGCTCTGTTAATGGGGTATATGTATAACCCTAGTATTTCGGTTTGGTTGATTTATTCATCAGTCTGATTTTGCAACATAAAAAAGCATCTGCCTGATGACTTTATTTGGCTTGGTGTACCTTTGTTAGGTTGTATCGAATGTAGACATATAATCGTGGATTTATGTTGCATCTGTCATGCTTTGCGGTAGGTTTTTTAACATAATATAATTTGCTTTATAGGGTCCTGGAGCGGAGTTCTTTTTTGATCACAGCACTTGCTTCCACTCATGAATTGTGAAGTAGTCATTTAGCGCTAATTATTAACTTAGCAGGGGTGCGGATCTGTCTTGAAACAGATGTGGGTATGTGATTTCCACATATTTTCGTTGATTCATGAAAGCCATCCATCCATCAAAGCTCTTGCATGATTTTAGTCACTGTTCGCTTGCGTGAAGTGGTTAGTCATCTATTCCGCTCTTTCTTGGTTGGTTTTGGTCCCTAACAGCAGTGAAGCCATGGTCGGGGCCTTTCTTTTGATGGATTTAACCTTGGTCCATACCTCCTTGGTCGATGTATGGAGGTTAAGTGTGGTGCAATACTTCCAGGACGAGAGCTAAGCCTGCTTGAGTACCTGTTTAGTTTGATTCTCTACAGTCGCCTGTGTGCGTTTAAACTTTGCTGGTGCTCTCTTCTTTGTTTGCATTGCTGTTTTGCATTCTTGTGTCCACCATGGAGGTTTATGGATGGTGAAATTTTGTGTTGTTCGAGGTATGGCCTCCTGTGTAGCTCCAGTGATGGTCGTGATGAGACTATCATAGTACCGATATGGGCCCGCATTTCTGATATCCTCCTTACGTTTGGTGCGGAGTATGGCGTGGTATAGTGCCCAATCGGCCTGCTCCATTTTCCACCTTTGGGGCAGGATTTGCTTTTCATTTGATCTTGTTACGTGTAGTATGATGGAGAGCGGGAAATAATCACTTCATATCGCATTGTTTTAATGCACTTGCCAGGTCGATATTTGCTCTACCGACGGTGTGACGAGTGTAAGGTGAAGGGTAGAGAGTTGTCCGTTGACGGGGCTGATACGTGTGGGTATGCCTGTGTTAAGGATGAGGAGTTAGTTGCCGGGGAATTTTTTTTTTAGACACTTTCTTCTCTTATCCGTATGCATATTCCAAATTCACAACTACTTAATATTTGGTTAATTGTATAGGTGGCTCACATAACATTAGCATAGGGATACCCATAGGCCAAACTGGTGTTGATTAAAACAATAAGCCTGCCTGGCTGAAATAAAGTCGGGTGGGGTACTCCTTTGGTGCTTGGGAGAGGGGAACGGTCGAGGCCGCTGTTGGAGACCTAGTTGGTGTTCTGCCTGTTGGGAGCGAAGTTGGTGCGTCCGATCGATAACGGTCACTCTTTTCTAAAAGGCACAGCTCTGGGGCCAAGCGCCCTCTTAAAGTTACTGCCGCCCAGCCCGGGCAGCAACCAGTTGCAAAATGCTTATCGAGTGCAGTGCGCGACTATAATAATATACCATACCATATAGCCAGAAAATAAGTTTAACCTTACAATGCTTCTTCGCTTTCTACAAGTAGCATAGCTCATTTCATACCGGATTTAACCGAGTTGCTCCGTAATTATCCGAAAAACCTCCCTAGTCACTTTATACTCCAGCCAATCAAACGCTGGTGGGCACATAGACATAACAAAATGGCGTATATTGTTGTTTAGAAGTATCAGATTAAAACAAATTAAGAAATGTCTGCTACTTATAACGTCAGAGGTTGCAAAACTCGTTCCAATCAAGGGTGTGAAATTAGATTCCATTGTCTGCCATGGAGAGATGATTTGTTGTCCAAACAGTGGCTCATAAGAGAAGGAAAATTGGAACTTGAATTGACCGGAAAACGAATGTCTCAATTCAGGAATGCGAGAACGTGTTCGCTGCATTTTAGTGCTGATGGTGACTTCAGCAGCTTTACCGTCGAAAAAAAATATTCCAGGTTTGTTATACTGCGCATTAATACAAAAAAATCCTTATATTGCTAAACGAAACTCGATATATGCAATACGGTGTTATGGTAAAAAAAGGATTACATTTTTAACATCGACACCGTTTCCATACTTTCATGTACATGTCCAGATGTAAACAGCTCATAGCTACCATCTCGTATGGCTTTGACATCCGTCCAGGTTTCCAGAAAATAATACAGGATGGTTCCAATATTAAATTTCTTCAATATCTGTGGCATTATCGCAGTTGAATAGGCATTTTTTTTCCAACTCGATAAACGAAGCTGAAGTAGTTGGAACAGTTGATGTTAATGCTGATGCGTCCGCCTTGTTTTGACCACCAGCTATCGGTTGGATATTGCGGTCAGCTGACCACCCGCAACGTGATCAAAATTCCCAGCAAATTACGAAGTTCGCAGAAGTCTCCATGAAATGGTCTATTGTCCCGTACGTTTCTAACTTATATAACTGCCTTTTAAAGTTAAACCTTAAATAACATAATGTCTAGATTTTGCCTTCTTTGAATTGTATCTTTTTTCTAAATATATTTGCACAATGATTTACGAAGCCAGATAATCTAATCAACTGGTACTTCCCAGACATAGTGATGTCCGCTATTATTTCCTTCCTACTTGTTCACCTACAGTTTCATAAAAAAATTTGTGATGAAATAGTGTACTAGAGGTGCTTAAAATATCCAGATCACGGATTCTGATTTCAAAATACAAATTGCTATTTATATACTATTGTTAAAGTTTCGAAACACAAGTTTGTACAGTTTGTCATCGAGGGATAGCATGTGGAAATTGTGCAGTGATACTATCTGCTAGCAGCTAACTTACTCGGTTGGTCAATCAGCTATCAAAACATATGCCTGTGAATTTGCAAGAGTTTTTCGACGTAATTTATATAAACAATCGGCCTAGGTCCTGATTGCTTGATGAATACATTTCGCTACACAGCAGTAGAACTAACCTGGCCAGGGCGAGCGGGCATCTCAAACGTATTATCAATGTATATCTGAAATAATAATCACAGGGCTGTCATTTTCGCTTTCCTTACAGAAGAACCACAACCACCCTATCCTACGGAAGAAGCAGAAACAGCAGTGAGATCATTTTTAAAGAGGAAGTCAACATGAGTGGACAACATCCCAGCATAACTGGTCCAAGCAAGGGGAGAAGCAATGATTAGCGCCCTCACAAACATCTGCAACAAGATCTGGCTAACAGGATAATGGCCTCGACAAAACCTTCGCAGCCTACGGCATTAGGCATTAGTACTTGACATCAGGGTCCAAGGTACGAAGCTAGAAATAGTCAACAGCTTCAAGTATTTGGGGGAATCGTAACAGATGAAGGATTGAAGCCTTATGTATTCTCCATGATTGAGGAGACAACAGCAGCACTGACAAAACTGAAGATCGTCTGGAACGACAAGAACATCGCACTCAGCTCAAATGTCAGACTGATGCACTCACTGGTGATATCCATATTTATCGACGCCTGTGTATCATGGAGAATAACAGCTGACTAAGAGAAAATGATACAAGCAACAAAGATGAGATGCTTCCGAAAGGTCATCGACGTCTCATACAAAAACCATGTCACCAATGAAGAAATACGGCAAAGGATAAAACAAACCATTGAGCCTCACGAAGACCTCCTGAGCACAGCTAAATAACATTAACTTCAGTGGTATGGGCATGTCCCATGATCATCAGGACTTGCCAAGACAATCCTGCAAAGCACTGGACAAGGAAGAAGAAAGAGAAGGCAGGCTGAGGAAGTGGTGGGAAGACAATATTGGAAAGTGGACAGGATTGACATTGAGCGAATCACTGAGAAAGACGGAAAATCAAGAGGAATGGAGGAAGCTAGTTGTTCGGTCTTGTGTGGTGTCCCAATAGTCAACCAGACTACGGTACTGATGATGATGATGATGATGATGATGATGATGATGATGATGATGATGAAGAAGAAGAAGAAGAAAAAAGGCGAAGTTTACATCTTTTAGGAGACTTAGTCGCCCATTTCGCCTGGTAGCGTGGCCCCTGTAGTGGGAATACATGTCTCTGAAATCTTGACATCTATATAGGTGTGGAACATATTTTACTAATATAATAGCCATATCAAATGCATTCAGTTTGTAATTGTACCACTTTGTTAACTTGTCCCATCAATGATAAGGAAGACTTACAAATCATAGTTGGATGTCTGTAAACAAGTATTTAATTAAATGTGCAATATTGTCTCCAAAAATTATACTTCAAAGAAAACAGGCTTGGATTGCTAAAAATGTAATGTAAATTCTCGAAGTAAAGCTTGAATAAATAGGGCATAATAATGATACCTGTATTTTAAAATAAACATTATTAACGTTTTAAAATGAAGTCAAATAATGGTGGATAAATTACTGTATTTGCCTAAACCTGTTTAAATGATTGTCTCATATTATGTGCCTCTCCGCATCTGTAACATATAGAAAATTATTATTTTAGTCTCTCACCTTTCACTAAATTTTAGATTTACTGGACAAATTATGTTACGCCTGCTACCAACATAATATCCCTTGATTTGCGCAAACAAGTCCAGTGACTGTTTCAAATCTCAAGCTTTCCTAATTGGATTTTTTTAAAATTGCCTGTATATATTATATTATGTACTACGTATTTTATTATATTGTATGCACCGTATTTTGTAATGCTAAAACCAAGCACATCGTCTGTTAAAATCAGGAAACTGAAACTTAAGTAATATGTCGTATATGCCTCACTATATTCCTTATATCCATTTGATCAATGTTGTTATTTAAAAACAAGACATGAAATTAATTTTTCTTTTCTCTGTATCATTTATCAATGAAATACTTTATGATGATAACTTAGTTGTATACTTCAATGAATTTTCTATGACGAAATTTTAAAAATCGTAAAACCCAAACAGCAGGGAGTGTGAACAGATCATTTGCCTGAGACCTTATTAACGAAAACTAAAGCTTCGTACGGCGATGAAATCTGAACGCCAATGACAGTAAACAAAAACACATATAGCTTTGTCACCACTGATGATTTTTGTATTTCATCGCTACGTGGTTTTGTTTACGTGTTGGTCACTTTTGTTGGTCGCACCCTTCCAGCTGCTGTAGTTTTATTCAAATATGGTATCAAGTCAGTTACGATATCTCGACCTGGGATCATGCAAATTTATTGCTATAAAACCAAACGGAATACCTTGCGCGTGTGCAAATAAATATTTAAATTTGTTCATGTCCATGTTCCCCGAACACCAAGCATAATAAATATTGTGCAACGTATGATTATCAACTCCGTTTAACAAAACAAAATTTTGCAGTTATCTTTAATCACTTTGGAATTTGTGTATAACGCTTTATAACATAAAACACGTCTGTACTTTTATGCCTATCTCTGGAAAATATCCGGGCTGGATTGATTGTTTGTCAAGCATGACAACATCGTACACTGCTTAATTATTATTACTTTCATCAAGGTCATCTACAGATGGCGCTTCATCAATATCAGTTATAAAATCAATAGCATCGCTGCCTTCATTTAACAACTTTGTATTTTCATTAAAATCCTCAAGTACTTCATAGCATCAATGATCATACACGGATGGTGCTACTGAATACAATTTATCACACTTTAGCCTTCTCTTTATCAAACTAAGTAATAAGTGTGTGGATCTATTATTTCATTCTGATACAATAATTGGGTAGCGCTGCTTGATGCTTTACTGGTTTCTGGTTTCGTGTCGCAGAAAAATCAATTAAATTCATATAACATACAATATGAATTTATATTGTGTTCGATGATGCAGGGTTATACTTATCGTGGACCAGGAACCACGGGCAGACCAGCCATATACAGACCAGATTCTACTGCTCCTCAACGTGGATTTGTACGTGAACAATTACAAGTTACTCCTGAAGACAACACTTACCACCGTGTTCACTTTTGTAAACGAGAGCCCCTGTGAAGATTTAATTCAAGACGACAGGCTGTCATCAAATTATCACATGCATAACCAAGATCACTATTAATTCTGTCCACTGTAAATTGTTTTGGATTATTACTCAAATATCCTTATATCATATTACAGTTACATTAGGCACACTGATTTTTCTGTCGTTGTTTAAGTGTTATAATAAATTCAACATTTGATATCAAAATCACGAATTTTTTCTCATTGTTATAATCAAATATCTTTTTCTTATTACTTTAACACTAACAGTGTGATTATTATTTTCTGTGAAGTCTATAACAAGTGTGCAGCTGAGATATTCTGACTTGAAACTGCCAGATAGACTAAATTTGACCACTCGATTCTGTCATCGACAATCCAGATATTTATATTAGTAATATATAGTCTTTGTGATGAGTGGATCCTTAAAGAATATCCCAATTTGTCACGGTAAGTTATTCATACTCAACGCGCTCTCCACATGTTGAACAGCCAAACAATATCATTCAATACAAGAATTTGTTTTTTCATTTCTTCCTGGAATTTCAACTTCAATATTTTGTCAAGTATCTGCGGGGCGATAACACAGCGGCACAGGTAACATTGCAAAACATTTCTTTATGAAACAGAAATAATTTATCTTGCAATTCATCACGCACAATTTTCTACTCGCAACTATTAAGTTATTTGTTCTCCATAAATTCCGAAAATCGTTCACAGAAGTTTTCGAAATTATTTCACGCATTATCTCGCATTCTAATTTTTCTGGCTTTAGTATGATTAATCTTTTAAATTCCTTCAGGGTTTTCATCAGTAGTTGTTTGATCATCGGTTATCTCTTCATAATTAACCACAAACGTTTTCAACTACTCGTGCGGAGACTGTCCAGCGAAAGGTGGTGGTTGACCATGATCACCGCACATAATTACAGCAATATTTTTGTGAGCAACCAATCGAGAAATGTTTTAGTGTTTCCAACGATACCGTACAAATCTCATCCGAGATGATTATTTCGGGAATATATTTCTCACCCATTCTCTCAGGTGTCAACGTATATCACACCATCTAAAGAAACTGATAAGTTTGAGATTTTCCTCCATGTTGTTTTAATTCCCTGGCTAGTCTATGCGTGGGTGTCAACACAATCATGTCCGAAGAACTCCGCCGAAATAATTAATAGCGCGTGTTGTTTTAACAGAACCTCCAGGTCCGCTGAGATAAATGGTTTTGTGTCTGGCCAGGGGATCAAATACAGATGGCGATGTTGATACTATTATTTGATTATCATTACCGTAATATATTTCTTTGATAACATAGTCTGTTGCTTTAGCGTAGTAGAGTATACTTTCTTGTTTTGTTATCAAGGATCTCCATTCGCCGCTGCCAAGTAACGGTTTTACCAAATCTAAGTATTGTTATTGATATAAAACGAATCAATAGCAGCTCTGACAAAGTAACAAGGAATTTTATTTATCATCGATAATAAATTTATAGAAACGTAAGCGAGCATAGAAGGTCTTAAATGAGTAAATTGTAGTGACTCACAATCGAAATTACACACGATTGTACCTAGTCTGGTTCCATCTGACAAAAAAGCATTATTTCTGCTGATAAATGTTTTTGTTTTTTTTAAATCAGTAATTATAAAATCCAACTCATATGATCCTCCTTGAGTAAATTTACCAATTATTTTTCTACCGAGTTCTTTTGCAACTTTATTTTCATAATGACTTTTATCCCAATCTCCATATGGATCTGTCGATGAATGTTTCTTTTGTTGTGGTAATCAAACTTAATTCTGCGGTTTTTATATAATATCTTCACGTACACTCAGCGACACTAAGATTTTAATATCAAGCATGTATCAAAATAGCACTATTGGAACCCAATATTTTTCTGAGAAATGTCAATCAAACCACGCGTAAACTATCGGATGAAGATCACTGAGAAACTTAAATGATTTTACACAAGCGAATCCAGTCAAATCAAAATCAGGAAATGGTACATTTATCGCGACTCTCGTCATTTCGTGCGTGGGATATTCGAATATTTTGAAATATTCAGAATAGTCTCTGACCTCTGAATAACCAAACAGATACATGGTCGCTCTTACTGATATCACTGATAGCGTCAAATATGTCATAAAACCTGACTGTCCTATCTCGTGGAAATACTGGTACAGCATCAGTCCATGCATGTGCATTATGATCAATTATTTCTAATGGAGATCCTCTTGATGGGTATTTCGGTTTGTATAAAATCTCTCCGGTCAGTGTTTTTACTATCATTAGAAATTTTAATTTCTTTTCTAGCTTAGCAAAATCACTGATGGATTATCTGGTATCCTTAACTGTTTCTCCCCACGCATTTATTTGTTACGTCTTAGATCAGTTAAACCGTTACCGCGTATTACTTTTCAGAAATGTTTCATAACTCGCTCAGATACGCAGTTTAGTCTGCATGACAATTTCATCAGCCTGAGATTATCAGCGTTAGGCTTATAATTTAGTGGATATATGGCGTATATAACCGCAGTAACTGGATACGCACGCTCATAATACGGTTCATCGATACCGGTCAGCGTACCTGGTTTGGATTTGTTATTCAATGTAAGTATTATTTCAAGTATGAAGCCGAATCGGTTCGCGTTTGTCACGGATAATCCAGGTATCATTGTCTGTCTGCACAATAAATTTTACAAGAATAATATATCTAGATATTTAACAGAAGTTTTACCTCGTTCTTCATTCATTCTAGCACCTCTGACACTGGTGTAGTTCATGATTCTGAATGTTGACCAAAGTATGAGCCGTACCATCGTTGCGAAATTCTTTTTTAACTTCACGGATACGATTCATTAAATCGCTATTTATCAAAGCCAGAACTTGCATCGAAAAATTTAAATCAGATTTTGGTAATTTGTCAAGATCAAACTTTGCAGTGAAAGGTTCAATTGCGGATAATCTTTCAAATTCCTCCATACCATATTTTAGGCAACAAATATACGTTTAATTAACTTTATATATATATATATATATATATATATATATATATATATATATATATATATATATATATATATATATATATATATATATATGTAAATGTGTGTGTGATTAACAAAAAGGAACCGATGCCGATGGCTGATGATTGGATTTTTAGTTCCTTGTAATAAATCATGCGTGAATGAAGTTTGTGGTCAATACATGCAAGGCTTCCGTAGAGGGAGTCTAGAACCAAAACACTGTGCTTACGATGCGGACTTAGAGTCAGCAGAGTTATGTGCAGCGTGTTGTGGTAGAAGATATAAAGCTGATAAGGCGTCAGGTGAGTATCCATTAAAAACCGCTATAAAATATCTGGCCAGATTTCAAAATAATCATTGAGACAAATAGTATTATATATGGAAATGGAGCAAAATGAATTTGTAAAGCATTCCGTCGTTAAAAAATATGAAGCATCTCGTGATGGCGTAATCACAAATTGTTAAGAGAAAATCCCAGTCGGTTATGTCACTAATACTGGGCATATATTGTTTTATGCTGGAAAAGAAAAAATATATTGCGCATAGATTTTTATTCGAGTGTTTTATGGGGTTATTTTAGACGGTTTTGTTACATTAATTTAGACACGAAAGATAATTCTTTAAATAATTTGCGTGTTATTACACAAAGTCAGAAGTCTGCACTTGGAAATACCGGTATTAATTCTAAAACTCCCAAGTCAGTTATTACCAATAATACAGATATTGGTCAAGAAATAATTTTTTCCATCAATGAATGTGGCTGGTAAATATTTTTTGTATTTGCCGTGATTAAAAATATGTTACAAATAATATTACTAAATCAGCGTTGTCAAACAAATTTCATCAAAGAATCACGTTTTGATATGTATAATAAAGGGAGATAAATCCCTCATCGCTGATAGAGTAAGTGCGCAGTTGTCTCCCTTTTGTTATTCTAGTAGGTTGTTCAGATTTTATATAAGCCGTGTGTGCAATAGAGTCATTATATATTTTTTTGTTTAAACTGTTAAGAAAGTCAACTTGCAAGATCCACTAGTGCAAATGCTGAGTGTTTAAGTCTCGAAAAATGCTAAAGGTATATTATCTTGCATTCGTTGATTGATACTATTATAGTCGGGGAACCCGGAAAAAACTTGACGAAATCCACAGCAAGCAAACTACAGTCTCCATTCACACCACCCTCGGGATTGGTGAACTTTTGCACTCCCTGAGGGTTTTTTTTTTGTAATGGGATATAGTGGAAAAAAATTATTAAACGTAGACAAAATTCCACCATCATCAACATTTGTATATATTCATGTTCATCAATCATCCAGTTATGTTTATACTGTCCGCAAAAATACAATAATCATAATCGTGTAAAAATTTCAAAAGTCTTCAAATAGGACTTTTTTATTTTGATTTAAAATGTTTTTATTCAGATAAATTTTATCTGATTCTAAAATACTTTTATTATGATAAAATTATTTTTTATGAAATATAGTCAGATTTTCTAAAATTTTAATTGTATTCAAATTTTGTTTTATTTAAACAAATAACTTATATAAGAAAAACTAATGAATCACAAAAACATCATATTAATTATTATTGCTATTAAAATACAGTGGCGTGAAAATATGACCAGATTAATTCTGAAAATATAATGAGCAATTTTGAATCATTACAATTTCGAAGATCTGAAAAAAGAGCAGCAGAACCCTACAAAAGTTTGCTCGAGTCATAACAAAAAATAAAGGTTCCTGCAGAGGCTGAAAAAATACGCCAAAACGCTAAACTAAAGTCTCTAACTTTTCTATTTCCATACGCCTGATAAAGTCATGAGGTTAGCTCATTTTTGTTATATTATTCTTGACGTATATTTTATGATTTTGTTAGGTGATTTTGTTTACTCTTAAAGCGACCCATTTGTTATCCTTCACCCTGCCAGTTGCTATTGATAGTCAAGGGAAGTTTAACCAAAGATTTTATCTAGACCCACACGATATCTTGATCTAGGATCATGTAGACTTATCATTATAAATCCAAATGTAACAGATTGTGCTTTAGAAAAGAAATTTTTAAATCTATTTATATCCATGTCCCCTGGACACTAGGTATAATACATATTCTGCAGGGTATAATTATCTACTCCATTAAACACAACTAGAATATTACAGTTATCTCTGATCACCTTAGGTATTTGTGTGTATCTTTGTGTAACAAAAATCACGTCTGTATTTGTATGTCTAACTCGAGAAAATATTCTAGCTGGATTAGATTGTTTGTCCATCACATCATCATATACTACGAGATTATTAATGAATCCATCTAAGTCATCTACAGATGGGGCTTCATTTATATCTATGATAAAGTCAATATCGTCACCGTCTTTATTAGCCGATTTTGCTTTCTCGTTAAAATCCTCAAGTACTTCGTAACAATGCTGATCGTCTACAGATGGTGCTGTTAAATATAATGTGCTTCATCTCAACCACCTCATTATTAAATTTAATAATAATTGTGTTTTACCTGATCCAGATGGACCTATTATAATCATTCTTTTTGAATTTGGTAATGCTGGATGGTGCTTCACTGGTTTCTGTTTTCGTGTAGCCGAAAAGTCAATTATTGTATCCATATTATTAACAACATGAGTCTATATTGTGTTCGATGTAGATCATCTACACCCACCACTGGATTAACAACAATAATAACAAAAAAAAAATAAACGACGTGCATTAACAGGCAAATGTGTAAAATGTGGTACACAAAATTATAAATGTAACTCAGGGACAAAAAAAGAGAGGTGGGGATATTGCTGCTTCTTTAGGAAAATTACATGGATTACCATGGGCTAAGTATGTTGGTGAGAAATACCTTCCTGGATATAATTACTGTGGTCCTGGAACTCGTCTCGATATCAGACTTGATGATCAAGATCGATCAAGAACAGGAGAGTATCCAGTAAATAAAATTGATCAAGCATGTCATATTCACGACGTTGCTTATAAAAGTAAATATTTGCAGCAGCGGCATCTTGCAGATGTGAAATAGATACATGTATTAAGTTCTATACCTAATAAATCTGTCAGAGAGAAACTCGCCAGTTTTCTAATAAAATCAGCTATGAAAAGTAAAATAATGCTAGGGGCTGGTAATTTACTGTATAATTATTATAATGGAATCCATTTATTATAGTCCTGGAGGGTATTGGAAAGGTAAAGCAGCGATCACTAAACTTGCTTAGGCAGCAAAAGTTTTACGTTCTGTTGCTGCAGCGTGGTTAGCACGACAGGCAATATGGCAAATTTATCTACCACCACTAAAAGAAATTCAATACGCAAATTTTGATGTCAGTTTTCCTAACGAAGTTCACGAAACAGATGTTTTGTTTTTACCACATGATACTATTAGCAGCAGAGAGGGTGAACCCTACAAATTTTTGCGACAAAATCGATTAAAGCCTCAGAATGCCAAATGGAGCCTTCCTACGAAATCTCATATTTTAACCAAAAAAAAATTAAAGACTCCATTTTACAAATGGAGCCTTAGCGATTTTGTCGCAAATACATTGTCATAACCACCCTCAAATTGCTGCCATCTACGTCGCAAATATGTTGTCAGCAGGGAGGGTGAACCCTACAAATTTTTGCGACAAAATCGATTAAAGCCTCAGAATGCCAAATGGAACCTTCCTACGAAATCTCATATTTTAACCAAAAAAAAAATTAAAGACCCCATTTTACAAATGGAGCCTTAGCGATTTTGTCGCAAATACATTGTCATAACCACCCTCAAATTGCTGCCATCCACGTCGCAAATATGTTGTCATTTCACCCTCCCTGCTGCTGATTAATACAAATTATTTAACCAAATATTTGATCAAGTCCAATACGATATCGTGACCGAGGGTCGTGTAAATTTATTGTTATAAATCCATATGGGACAGACTGAGCATGACTAAAGTAATTTTTAAATCCATTGAAGTCCATATCGGAACACCATGTCTGCCACATATTTCGTAGCGTATGTGTATCAACGCCGTTGAATACAGCAAGAATATTACAGTTATCGCGAATCACTTTTGGAATTTGAGTATATCGTTGAGTGACATATATCACGTCAGTGTTTTTATGCCTACCTCGGGAAAATACTCTAGCAGGGTTCTTTTGATTATCTAACATTACATCATCGTACACTACAAGATTGTTTATGTCTCCATCGAGGTCATCTACGCATGGTGCATCATCAATATCTGTTATAAAATCAATTACACTTTCACCTTTAATTTCTGATGCATTTTCATTATAATCTTTTAGCACTTCATAGCACCGTTGATCATCTACGGATGGGGCAACTAAATATAATTTATCCCACTTCATAAATCGCATTATCAAATTAAGCAGTAATTGTGTTTTGCCTGATCCAGATGGTCCGATTATAATGGCACGGACAGAATTCGGAAGCGCTGCGTGGTGTTTTACCGGTTCTCTTCTTTTAGTCGCTGAAAAATCAATTATATTCATAACTCTATATATAAATTATGGATCTATATTGTGTTAAGTGTAAACAGCGTACTGATACAACCGATCAGACAACCATTACAACTAAAAACAATAGACTAGCGCTTACTGGTAAGTGTGTAACATGTGGTACAAAAAAATTTAGATTTTTAAAAAAAAGCAACTCGGAGGTGATATTGCCGCAAAACTTGGAAAACTCCCCGGAACCCCATGGGCAAAATACCCCGGAGAAAAACACCTTCAAGGATATAGCTACTGTGGTCCCGGAACGAGATTAGATATCAGACTTGATGATCAAAATCAGCCCCGGCCTGGTGAGTATCCGATAAATGCTATTGATAAGGCATGTCATGCTCATGATGTTGCATATAAAAGCAATAATTTGCAACAAAGACATATCGCGGATATAAAATTAATTCATGCGTTAAATGCTATTCCCGATAAATCCTTCAAAGAAAAATTGGCTTCATGGTTGGTCAAATCAGCTATGAAAGGCAAATTGGTGTTAGGTGCTGGTAATTGAAAACACCAGTGTTTTTATAGTATGGAATCTATTTATTATTCTCCGAAAGGATACTGGAGGGGTAAAGCAGCAATTAGTAAACTCGCTAACGCTGCAAAAGTGAAAAAATCCACTGCAAAAGATTGGTTATCCAAACAGGCTATATGGCAAATTTATCTACCACCGCCTAAACAAATTAATTATTCTCATTTTGATGTTATCGTACCCAATGAAGTTCATCAGGCTGATTTATTGTTTTTACCACATGACCATGGTTACAAATACGCGCTAACTGTAGTTGATATTGCGAGTCGATTTAAACAAGCAGAACCATTGAAAACAAAGTCAGCTTCTGAAATCGCTTCTGCATTTGAAAGGATTTATCGACGAGGTCCTCTAAGATGGCCAAATCTATTACAAGTTGATCCTGGCAAAGAGTTTCAAGGTGCTGATCTATCAGCAATGAAAACTCATAATGTTACAATACGACGGGGACATACTGCGTTACATCGTGATCAGGCAATTGTAGAACGATTTAATCGAACTCTTGCAGAACGGTTATTTGGATATCAATATGCGAAAGAATTCATCCAAGAAAAACGATCTCGTGAATGGGTCCAAAGGTTACCGAGTGTAGTTGCAGCGTTAAATAACGAGATTACTCGAACTATTAATATGAAACCAAATATTGCAATAAAAAAAGAATATATTCCCGAACAACCACAGCGGGTTAGCACTCAGCCACTTCTCGGTGATGTTACCGTGAGATATTTATACGAACCAGGAGAGCTTGAAGGCGGTAAAAGAAGAGCTACTGATCCTATATGGAGTGTTACTACGCATAAAATTTCAACCATAACGCGATCAACTGGTAGACCTCCAATCTACAGATTGGATTCAACTGCACCTCAGCGTGGTTTTACACGCGAACAACTACAAGTCATTCCGGACGATACTCAATTACCGCCACATGGTCTTAACTAGCTCCGTTACGTCTATTACACTCAAGACAGGTCAACATCACATTGTTTCTGACATGACCAAGACTGTTATTTTTTCTGTCTACGGTGAATTGTCGAGGGTCTTTATCCGAATACTGCCAGTGCATTATACAATTGCAACTGGCGCAGTGATTATTCTGTTGTTCTTTTAATGCGATTATTACTTCAGCATCAATATCAAATTCTCGTTGTTTTTTTTTTTTGTCCTGCTGTTTGTAACCAGAGAGTTTTTTATTAATGATGCTAATATCAGTGTTATCATCGTTTGCATTAAAATCATCATCGAAAACAATCCTTCGTAGTTGATTTATTCGTCGTACTCTGGACACTGCGAGATAGACTAAATTTGACCATTCAATGCGATTATCAACTATCCAAACAATTGTATCCGTGATGGTTAATCCTTGTGACGAGTGTATTGTTGTTACATAACCAAGCGTCCATGGTGATTTATCAGCGCATAATGCATCTTCTACAGTATTGATATCAACTAGCACAATATCATTTAACACTAGAATCTGTTTCTCCGTCTGGCCTGGAATTTCAACTTCAATATTCTGCTTTCGTGTATCCAATGGTCTATAACACAACGGTACTGGAAACGTTGGAAATTTTTTCTTGTGTAGCTCAAACAACTTTTTCTGAAGTGCGTCTCTGACTATCTTTCTACTTGCTACTACAAAATCATTTGGTCTCCATGTTTCCCAAAAATCATTCAAAGGCGTTTCAGAAATTATTTCACGCGCTACTTCACATTGAATTCTATCGGGTTGTAATCTAATTAGTTTTTTAAACTCACGTAACTGCTCATCGAGTGCTCTATAGTCAGTATCAATTTCTTCGTAATAATCAACAAATCCTTTTAAGCAATTATGTGGACTTCTACCAACAAATGGTGGTGGTTGACCATGATCGCCGCACAATATAATTTTTGTATTATTTTGCAATAACCAATCAAGAAACATTTTTAATACATCTTCTGAAACAGTACATGCTTCATCCCAAATAATAACCGCTGGAATAAATTTCTCACCCATTCGCTCAGGAGTCCAAGCATCGCCCTTGTATCGAAAAAAACTATGATACGTGCAAGCTTCAACATTTCTTTGTTTGATCTCTCTCGCTAGTCTATGAGTTGGTGTGAGTACAATCATGGACGTTCTCTCTCGATATAATTCTATCGCACGTGTTGTCTTTCCAGATCCACCACAACCGTTTAAATAAACTGTTTTATATCTACAAATTGGATCTGATATCGGTGGTGCTTTAGACATAGAAAATCCTTCGGATTTTTCACTGATAGAATTATCGTTCTTCAGGTAACTGCTTTTAATCTCAAGGTCTGCTGATTCAGAATAATCGCGTTGTATTTCATGTTTAATTCGCCATGTTCCCCAAGTCTCTTCGCTATTAGTAAATTTAGTTATCTCTTTGATATATTTTTTATCGACATACATTGAATCAATTGCAACTCTGACTGCTATACTAGGAAATCTATTTATCATTGCAAATAAATTGATAGATGCATAACCCAGCATAGAAGCTCTCAAATGTAGATATGCAGAGCTTTCTCCATCACTGTAAGTAACAATTCTACCTAACTTTGTTTTATTGGACAAGAAGGCTGTTTTACAATTTGCGTATCTATTTTTCTCTACTGCATCTTTAATAACGAAGTCGTATTCGGCATCATCTATAATCAATCGTGAGGATTGTCTTTTAAAGTTAAATTTTTTTCCACCTTGTGTAAATTTACCGATTATTCTTCGGCCGAGATCCTTTGCTTCATTATTTCGTTGATTAAATATCTTTTTTGACCATTCAATGATATACTCCTCGTCAGCATCAATATGTTTTCTAGACTTATCGATTATACTATCAAGACATTCTGGTTCTGGTAACCAGACATTGGTTTGTTTTTGATATGAGATAATCGCTTCGCTGACAATCAACGAAACTAACATTTTACAATCAATCATATATCGCAATAACACTATTGGTAACCACATCCTTTCAGCCATGTGTCTACCAATCCAAACATAACAACACGGATGAAGTCCTTCAGCGAATTCAAATGATACTACGCAAGCAAAACCGGTCAAATCAAACTCAGGCAGTGGTCCATTAATAGCAACACGAGTCATTTCATGTGTGGGATGTCCAAACCGTTTAAAATACTCACCAGCGAATCCATATCCTAGAAAACTTCCTGGATAACAGGCAACGATATCAACTGATATCATACTTTCACGATTGTATTTAACGTTCCATTGACCGCCATGATAATATTCCAAACAGCTGGATTGAACATCCTGTAAAAACTCTTTTCGTGTTGGTTTCCAATTATTTTTCTTTCTTGCAAAATGAGCTGCAACCGATGGAATTGTAAAACAATTTGTAAGTAACTGTTCGTAATCTTCGGATTTTTCATTAAAAACGCTAGCGTTTTCACTGAGACTTATTGCTAGATTTTTCATCCTATTATGTAGACTTTCAGTACGATATAATTCACCGTTAGGTTTCACAAATTGATTGAATTGACATTCTTCATCTTCAAAACTATGAAGTAGCCATACTGATACAGGGTCGTTTTTACACAAACTAGCAATAGCATCGAATAATCTTTCTTCAGTGAGAATGCCATCCTTGGTGAATTCTTCTGGGATATACTTCACTGTTCTGTCTCGCGGGAATATTGTAACCGCGGATGTCCATGCGTGCTTGTTATGATCAATAATTTTGATTGGAGCTCCGTTTTTATTGTATTTCGATTCGTATAATACTTCGCCAGTTATCGTTAAAACGGTTATCGGAAATCTCAACGACTTTTCCAATCTAGCTATATCGGAAATAGTTGCTCCGTTCTCTTTCACTGTTAGCTCCCATTGATCTATTTTTTATGTCTTAGATCGGTTAATTTATTCCCACGGAGTGCATTTGTAAAGTGTTCTAAGACTCGTTGTGCCACACAGTTGAGTGGCTTTTCCACTGACGTTGACTGTTTCATTGGTGCTAGTTTTCCAATGTCAGGGTTATTTAACGGATACATCCCATAAACGATTGCTGTTTCTGGATACGCTTTTTCATAGTATGGTTTATCAATTCCAGTTAACAGCCCTGGTCTGGAATCACGGCTAACAATGACTGTTGTCCTATCTTTGAGAATTGGTTCAAACTTGTCTCTTATAACCCATTCGCCCGATTCTAAATTGATAATGAATTTCACTCTGAGAAAATACCGTTTATTGCCAAGTTGTGATAGTATCATAGCTGCTGTTTCATCATTCATTCTAGCATCAACAACACCATCAATTCTAAATGTTGACCAGGTGTGTGATGCGCCGTCCTGTTTAAACTCTTGAACACAATCTCGTATTTTTCTAATCAGACTTCTATTATTTATTCTCTCTTTTGATACGTCTTCGAGAGTTCTATCAAGATTGAATTTAATATTTTTCCAAGGCTTGATTGCCGATAATCTCTTGAATTCTTCATTCATATAAATAAGACAAGTATTTAAATAGAAAAGTTTGTTTATATATAATGAATCACTGCAAATGGCTTATGATCGGATCAGTAACCCCATGCAATAAATCGTGTAGAGGTGAATTCTGTGGATATCACTTACAGAGTGTCAGAAATAATTCGACAGGCCCGTCCCCATGCATAAATTGTGGGGTGGGTGTGAGAGGAAAATCACAATTATGTATCAATTGTGGGGGTAAGCGGTTTAGAGAATTAAAACGTTATTATGATAAACGAATAAAAAACGCTATCATTGACCCTAACCATGACTCTGTCAAAGACAAAGTCATAAAAACCCCTCAAGACTACATTAATAGATTTATAATTAAAGCAAATGATGAATTAGACAAATAGTATTATTATATATAAATGGAGCAAGAATTCAGACCACATCCAATACTTGTTAATTATGAAATATCTCGTAATGGTGTTGTTAGACACTGTAGACTAAAGAAACCCGTGGGATATGTTAATAGTCAAGGATACTTGAAATTTACTGCTGGAGGAAAGGGATATCTCTGTCATAGGGCAGTCTTTGAGTGTTATATGGGACCGATTAAAGATGGCTGTGTTATTGATCACATTGACTCCAATCCCTTAAATAACGCGATTTCCAATTTACAATGCATTTCTCAAAGAGAGAATATAAAAAAAGGAAAGACAGGGACTTGTAAGTCAGTTGGAAAGAGACCAGTACAGTCATTTGATACAACGACGAATGAAGAAAGAGTTTTTCATTCAATGAATGCTGCGGGAAAATATTTTGGAATATGTATTCCTTCAGTACGAAAAGTTGCTGAAGGGATTTATCAAACAGCTATCTCAAAGAAAAATGGACATAGAATAAAGTTTTCCTATTTACAAGATAACTCTCAATAATTACTATTAATAGAATATATTCTTTTATTTTTTTAATTTTGTTCCGTATTTCCCCTCATTACTACTGATCGTCACGTGACTATCCTACTTTCGATATTGATTCCCGGATATGTAATTTGTGCGAACACATGTGAAATTGGATTGAATTAATGATGTGTGTGATCTCATGTACGTATTTAATGGTTAACTCGGTATGTACGGATTTTGATTTTGTGTTATTGTTTCTTGTTTCTAAAGACTGTATTGAGAACAGCAGGTAGACAATTTGACAGAGTTATGTATGGCCGAGGCCAGGGTTCTATTAATAGATTTTTTAAAAATCCCAATTACAAAGACAGCGTTAACAGCGCTGTTTAGATTTTGTATGAAAATGAAATTACTTTATAATTACAAATTAAAATAGATTGTATGTGAGGTCAGGGTAGTAAAACGCGCTAAATGTAGTTTAGTTTTTTTTAGTGTGGCTACGTGTAATAAAATTCAGAAAAATATCATTCTCGATTCAAGAAATAGCAGGTCCTGAATTGACAGGGATCCCCATTACGGAGTTATCTCGTCATGTAAATCCATTATTACTACGATTATTTAATCGTAATATTATAGAAATTAGTAAAAAAAATTGCTATTATTTAACAGTTGTATTTCTTGTTTTAATGTTTTATTTAAATACTTAGCTTCCATTGAAATTACTACACAATATTCATTATGAAATGCTAGGAAAATAAATACACACCTACACATTGACACTGCAGTATTAGTCACCTTATATATAATATGAGCCGTAATAAGTTTGGGGCTTTAAAACGAAGCCCAATTTACCAATCAAACCTCCCACGCCATTGACATGGTGTGGTGGAATTTTTTCAACTGCAACCAGGGTTAATTTCTTGGGTTGCTTTTGATTGGTAGATTGGGTGTAGGACCGCCCCGTCGTTTCATGTTTGTATCGTCCTGTACTGTCCTTATCATACCATCCTATCATTTCATTGTATATATAACCATCCTTTCATTGTATATATAACCTATATAATCGCATTGTATATATAACCATCCTATATGTAATGTACTGTCCCTAGTATATATATATATATATATATATATATATATATATATATATATATATATATATATATATATATATATATATATATATATATATATAATCGCATTGTAAATATTCATTCATTGTAAATCCTATATAATCGCATTGTAAATATTCATTCATTGTAAATCCTATATAATCGCATTGTAAATATTCATTCATTGTAAATATTCATTCATTGTATATCCTATATAATCGCATTGTATATATGTAATGTACTGTCCCCCCCCCACAACATATCTTCCGGAAGACCTAATATAGCATTTGTTACGTTAGAGCTTCCAATTGGGAGATCTATGTTTGTGGCCCTTGGGCTTATATAATGCGAAGGCACTAAATGAGTTCCAAGAATGTGCTGTCCCCCCTCTGGGCCTCTTTGACGTCGTTTGGCGCGAAAGAGGTTCCAAATGAGGCTTTATGTTATATGTTCAATGTTTGTAAAGAAATCACTTGGATTTCACGTCTAATACCCACATAACCCGCCCTTGAACTCGATTGGGGAGTTAGGGTATTGTATAAGTCTTTAATGTATGCCTGAGACAGGGCATTGTATATGTTTTGTTTGTTTTTTTTTTGTATATAAAAATATTTTAAAGATAAGAAAATACATTAGTAATAATATTCAATAAATGGAATTTCAAGATATTACATCTATCATCACAGAAATATCAAATTTAAGAAATCAAGGAATCGTACTTTCTGAATTTTTGAATGAAGACAGACTTTTGAATGAATTTGAACAAATTGATATACAATTGAAACGTGGAAGATATGTTCTACCTAAAATGTATTCACTGATAAAAAGAATCCAAAAAGCGGTTAATGATTCTTTGTATAACAATGATATTAATTTATTCATTCGGCTATTTAGTATAGTTGAAGCCATTAGAAAGAAACTCGGGGAACAGTACCAAGTTCGGTCAGAGATTGCTTTGAAAGTGAAATCTATAAGACGTTTGATTGATGCAAGTATTGAAACCCACAATTGAAAAAACGTTAGCATTTCCAATAATGACATCAGAAGCATTAACTACCAGACTAGCCCGTGAGAGGTTAGCATTACTGAAAAAGTTTATACCAATTCGAGATGACGTGCGAGATAAACTACAACTTAGACAGCAAGCGCAGACTGACTTTTCTATTGGAAGCGAACAACTTTTTGCCCCTGTAACTAAAGCCACTAAAGATATGAAACTTGCAACAGAACGTGCTATATACGGCGACATCCCTAAAGAGGGAGCAGTACCTATTATTGATGTATTAGGAAAGATTGCTACAGAAACTGAAAAAACTCACGAGGGAATAAAACAGCTTTCAGGTGAGTTACAAACTCAGCGAGAAATACAACAAATGGGTAATATTGATATTGATGATAACCCCGTTAAAAAAAGTGTTTCTTTTAGCGAGAAATTCACCGATGAAGCTATAGAAAGAATCAGACGAATTCAATTGTTGAAACTTAAAGACTATGAGTTATTTGGTGAATTCGCTACCGAACGTTATTATAACAGAGAAGAATTTTTGAAAGACGAGTATAAAAAAACCACAATAAACAAAGATCAATGGGTGGATTGGTTATTTAAAATTAATCAAGAAATCACCGGCAATTTAAATAAGAGTGACTTGAATTACCTAGCTTTTAAAATGGGAGTTAATAAGTATGGTTTAGATCAACAACAACAACAACAACAACGAAAAGAAGAACAACAACAACGAAAAGAACAACAAAAAGGTCGAGGTCGAGGTCGAGGTCGAGGTGGAGGTCAATGTCGACAATCTCCAGAAATTCAAAACGTTTCCGAACCAGCTCTAGAAATTCAAAACGTTTCCGAATCAGAAAGTTCTTCAGGAGAGGGTTATGGAAGTTCTCATCATGATTCTCATATGTGTCCTAGTAATATCATTAATGATATATCACGACTTGAGGTTCTTATGGGAGGTAAGCGAGCTGGGAATAACTCAGTCGAAATAACTAATGAAGCATTTGATATTTGCAGACGATTATTCCAAGGTGGGATAATTGATATTCATACGTATCGAGAACTCTTGGATGAGTTAATGGACGGAATTCCAGGGGAAGGTTATTATAGCGATTGAAATTGCATTTAGAAATTACAAAGTCATTTCAAATAAGATGATAGTACACTATAATCACAATAAACCAACAAACGTGTATGTGGTAAACTCAAGATTGCCCGTTTATAAGGCATACTATGGAGACGGCCTTGGAAATACCATAGCGGGTTTATTCACAAGAACAGCCCCAAAAGTAGCACCAATTGCTAAACAATTAGCGATGAAAGCCATTGATGTTATTCGTAATAAGGGAATTAACGCTGTTGGAGATCTTGCAGGAACGGCCTTTTATACCGCAAAAAATAGAATAACGTCATTGGTGAAATCTAGATTCGGACGAAAACCACCACCACCGCTACCTTCAACAACAATGATGCCTGCAAATGTCAGTAAAGTGATAAATAACGCAGTGGAACAAAAACTAGCATCATTAGCAATGACTTCACCAGATAGTAGTAATATTGCAAGTATGATAGCGGGAAGCGGTCTTGGAGGAAATCGAAAAAGAAAATGATTTAGAAAAACGATACGTTTTAGTATAAATGGCATTTAAAAAAATTGCTGATCCAGCGTTTGATATGGCAGCACCGGTGAATAAAGATAATTCTAAAATTAACTATCAGTATTATGCCTATCCTGCAAGAGAGCCTAATCAACGGGGGAGAGTTGAACTTCAAGTTCAAGATACAAGTAGATACTTTTTGCCGTGTGAGGCGTTTATTGAAGTAGAAGGAGAGCTTGTAACAAATGTTGCAGCTGATACACCATATGGGGATAACCCAAATATCCGAGTTGGTTTCGTAAATAATGGCATTATGGCGCTATTTAACAGTGCAAGATATATCATTGATGGAAAAGAAATTGAATCAATAGAACAAAATGTTGATATTGCAACAACAATAATCGGACTTGCGAGATATTCTGATGATTATACAAGGTCGGCCGGTCCGTCTATGATGTTTGCTAAGGATACTTCTGATCATCCGAACCATTATCAATTTGTTAAAGTAGGAACTGCAAGAGCTACTGCAGTAGATGATCAACAAATCGATGCTAATCCAGAGCGTGAAGATAGACCAGGCGGTGAATTCGACATTTTAAAAAGGGTCAATGATAATTTCAATCTAGGATTTGCAACACGAAAAGGAGCATTAAAAGGACAACATCGACGGTTTTCATGTGCAATTCCGTTACATCACATATTCGGATTCTGTAGAAATGTCAGAAAAGTCATCTATGGAGCAAAGCATACGGTTGTGTTAGTGCGAAAAGAAAATGACAATGATGCAATCTGGCGTGATGATGATGTTGATGATGGTAAAGTCATTTTAAATAAATTGGTTCTATGGATACCCGTCTTGACACCAGCAGTTACAATAGAGCAACAATTACTATCGTTTATGAACACAGGTGGAAAATCATTGCTAAGTTGGCTAACAACAACGACTGATACGAAGCAGGATAATGTAAATGGCACATTTACATGGCACTTAGCATCAAAACAAGGTGTTTCAGCTCCACGTCATATCTTTATAGCGTTACAGGATGCAAATCGAGTAGGTCGTCAATTATCTAGTCATATGATATTTGATCAATTAGGAGTAAGTGAAGTTTCGTTGAGAATAAATGGACAACAAGAGCCAGCAGAGATTGTACATCTTAATTATGAAAACAACAACATAGCTCGTGTATATCATAGAATATTGTCGTATATGGGTCGTGATCAAAATGTTGATACTGGTTTGCAAATATCGCAAATTGATTTTGAAAAACACTATCCGATTTATTACTTTTCATTGGAACATCTTGACATGATGAGACAATCTGTTGTTGATATATACTTCCAAGCTCGGGTACAACGCCCTGCTGGTATAGCCGATTATAGAGCAGTTGCTGTCATTCTCAGTGATAAATCAATGTTGTTAGAAGGAGTTGGCGGACGAATGAGACTTATTGATGCACCAGTGGAAAACCTGTAGTTAGGATTTTCGCAATAAGATCAATTGAAAGTGTAAATTACATTTTAGAATAGAATGACATATAGTATTGTTAATGTCCAGTTGACTGATGGTCAGGTCAAGAAATTGAAATCAAAGTCTGCTAAAGAATGTGGAACTACAATAACGCTGAAACCCACTCAAATGTCCGGTGGTGCACATAAATTATCATTGACAGATCGTCAAATAAAACATTTCAATGATGCGCTAAAGAACAAACGAGGAGTTCAAATTGATTTTTCGAAAGCAGCAATCGCCAGTATGATAAAATCAGGTGGTATATTCCCGCTGTTAGCTGCTATTCCAGCATTGATTGCAGCGGCTGCCCCAGCGGTTGCGAAGGCGGCAGCGTTAGGAGCCGTTGGTACTGCTGCAGGAATGGCCCTGAAAAAAGCTACTGGGAAAGGCTATAAAAAAAAGGAAAGGGTCTAAGACTACCAGGAACCCCATACAATTGGTACAAGGGCACGGGCCTAAGAATACCAGGAACGGCTTACTAGTGGAAAAATCCCTAGGATTTTCACCAATGTCCAATTTTGATTTAATTGATGCTGTAAAATCATTATCAATAAAAAACTTTAGAGGAGTTTTCATGAGAGATCAATTACCGTCAAAACCAATGAAAAATGAAACGGGTATTATCAATCTTGATAACAGCAGCGGAAAAGGAACTCATTGGGTCGCTTATGCAATTGATCCACGTGGAATTGTATATTTTGATTCATATGGATTAGCTCCACCAAAAGAATTCATGCGATATGTATCCACAATAACAAAGTCATCTCCAATTTTTTATTCCACGCTACCAACACAACAGTTAAATGATCCACCGATATGCGGTCGTGAAGTATTAAACTTCCTTGCAGAGATATCTAAATTTCCAAGGAAACCACCACAAGTTGTTGTTAATGAATATACTAGCAGGCGATGGCAAAAACGATAGCGTTATGATTTAGAAAAACGTAGCGTTTTCGAATAATGATTGATATTTGGGGACGACCTTTATCAGAATCAAAAAAAAAAACAGAAACCGATAGTAAATTAGCTGTCGAAAGTGTAAAAAAATAATCGAAGATGAAATCGCCGAGACATTAAATTTGTCAAGTGTAGATCCTGGGGAAATAGTTGTATTTCAAGATCGCCAGGGCAAATTGAAATCTAGTAATGTTTCATTGGATGATGTCTTAATACGAAGACGTGACGTCGTTGAAGATACAATAGCGTTATATTCAAATGATGGAAAACTCAAACCAGGTGTACTTGTTTCTACAATCACAGATGCATTAAAAAATTTAAATGAAGAACTTGAAAAACATATAACAGCATATACTTTCCTTCGTAGAAATATTATCAATAAATTTTTTGGAACACCAGCGGTAACCTCTCCATCTCTCGCTGAAATTAAATCCAATTTTGATGAAATTAAATCCAATATTAAAAATATTAATGATACTGGATTTAGTATTATTAGAGATAACATTAATAGTATTAAAAAATCTATCGAGGATATTACAAAATTTAAAACAGACAATCTTCCGCTACTTGAAAGAATAAAGATTCCTCATGAGAGGAATATCATAAATATGATATACACAGTTCTCTCTGGATCATTAGATTGGGAACCTAAAAAGAATACAATAACTCTCACTGTGTCAAAGAAGGGTATTTATCGATTAACAATAGTGTCACTGAATCAGTTTAATATATCATCATCGACTTCATATGGATACAACAACGTGATTTCAACGACTATTGACCTGGATGAATACAAACGGTTTACAATAACAAGCACTGATCCTAATTTAAATAAGACATCATTTGTATGGTACATGGAGTTTGTAGCTGATCTAAATTAGAATTTTAAACAATTAGAAACCACTTGAGATTTTAAAATAATATGATTCCGTCATCGCAATATCACTATGATACCGTCAAAGAGTTCTTAACAAAACTCAAAACACTCATTGATGAATATTTAAAAAGTATCGCAGGAGAATTACCGTAATTGATGTTACAGTATACTCGGTATCTGGTATAATGGCCGGTGCTGGTATTATACTATCTTCAGTAACAATGGTAGCTCCGATTGCTGTCCCAATTGCTATTTCCGCGGTGACAACATTTGCTGGAATTGCAAATGCTATTACTAAAAAAATATCATCGTGTTCTCAAGAAAAACTTAACGATTATATAGTAAAACATCAAGCAGTATCTAACGGTTACTCACAATTATCCTCGTTGATGTCATCATCGATTGATGATACGATAATTACCGAAGACGAATTCTCCGCGATGATACGTATTTATGATACTACGATTAAAAACGCTAGCGTTTTTTCATCTATTGCAAAATTAGACATTATAAATAAGAATAATAATGTCGCAAGAGATTCAACTACTTCAGCGGATAGCAGAAAATACCACTCCGCGGAAAACAAGTATGATATCAATATCGTCAACAAACCCTAAATTCAGTGTGAATTTTCCCTCACCTGTTTCAGTAAAGGAAATCGCGTTGGCAAAATTACGAGTGTATCATAGTTGGCCTAATATCAGATCGGTTTCATTTGGCGGTCAGAGACCTAATAATTCCCTGGTATTTGCATATAGGAATAAAAAAGATGACACTCCAGATTGGAACGTTGTTTCAATACCAACTGGGTCCTATCAAATTGAGCAAATTAATAATGAATTACAACGTAGAATAAAATCCATTACTAAAAAAGAATCAAAAATTGCGATAACAGTTCATGAACCAACACTATCATCTACAATTGAAATAGGCTCTCCTGGGTATGTTGTAGATATTTATAACAGTTCAATAAGAACAGTATTAGGATGGCCCGAAGATCCACCTAGAAGTGCTGGTAATTCCACGCCCGAGCCTATAAAATCTGATTACGTCACTGATGAAATAGGACCTGAAAATCCATCAAAAACTTATAAAAAATTTGAGGATATAAACTTCACAAAAAGATATCGATATAAGAATCAATATGGTGAAGATGTGTGGAGAATTCCATTTTTTAATGATTATATCCCACAGGAAGGTGAAATTCTGGAAATACATGAAACAAGTCCAACATTTGTAGACATTAAAGATCACATCCTTGATAGAATAAATAATGATTTTTTGTTGCTATTACCGTCGTTAAGATCTGGCTTTCTTACACAAGCTGAGTTTACTAGTGTAGTCGCCGTGGGTAATAAAATCATCGATGACATGGAAATATTTAATTCGAGGATTACTAATCTCTTCACTGATGAAAATAGCCCGATTTCAAAAACTAGCTCAGCTCAAGATTATAAAAAATATAAATGAAAATCCAAATTATAAATTACCAGGATATAATGTCCCCGAGTTAAAGAAAAAACTCAGAACTGCCATCGACGAAGGATTTAATAAAATTTATCAATCATGGAAAGATAGCCAGCCGAAGCCTATTATCCTCACTTATAATAATTCTCCCGACGGCGACGGTAGACATATCGCACCGAACAATGTAAATATTTCATCGGTGATCGCACTTAATTTAACGTGTGATGTAATCGAAGGAAGTTATCAAATTAATATGGAACAATCAAATCAAGCCCGACAAGGTTACATTCTTTATTCATTTTCACCAACAGCACCCCCCGGATTTTTAATTGTTGAAAATCCGACTAATCCAGTTTATATGCAATGTCAAAATGATTTACTAACTAGAATTAATTTTACACTCACCGATCAGTCAAATAATTTGATTGATCTACGTGGTGAAGTATTATCGATTAGTCTGTTTGTGAAAAGCTAACAAATAATTTGTATTAATCAGCAGCAGGGAGGGTGAAATGACAACATATTTGCGACGTAGATGGCAGCAATTTGAGGGTGGTTATGACAATGTATTTGCGACAAAATCGCTAAGGCTCCATTTGTAAAATGGGGTCTTTAATTTTTTTTGGGTTAAAATATGAGATTTCGTAGGAAGGTTCCATTTGGCATTCTGAGGCTTTAATCGATTTTGTCGCAAAAATTTGTAGGGTTCACCCTCCCTGCTGACAACATATTTGCGACGTAGATGGCAGCAATTTGAGGGTGGTTATGACAATGTATTTGCGACAAAATCGCTAAGGCTCCATTTGTAAAATGGAGTCTTTAATTTTTTTTTTGGTTAAAATATGAGATTTCGTAGGAAGGCTCCATTTGGCATTCTGAGGCTTTATTCGATTTTGTCGCAAAAATTTGTAGGGTTCACCCTCTCTGCTGCTCTATTAAAACACGTGGACGAAAGACACAAACGTACAGATACGCATTGACAATTGTTGACGTTGCAAGTAGATATAAAGAAGCTGAACCATTATCAACAAAGACAGCATCTGAAGTTACATCTGCGTTTGAGCGAATTTATCAACGTGGTGGTCTACCATGGCCACAGCTATTACAAGTAGATCCTGGCAAATAATTTTTTTGTGTAGTATTAACTTATGATCAAAAATATAGCGTTTAAATCAGACGAGGGCATACTGAAATACATCGTGATCAAGCAATCGTTGAACGATTTAATCGAACACTTGATGAACGGTTATTTGGATATCAATATGCGAAGGAAATATCTGCTGACTTTGAGTCCGTTGAGCGATCTCGTGAATGGGTTGCAAGGTTACCAAGTGTGATATCTGCATTAAATAATGAAATTACTCGTGAAACTTCCATGAAACCTTCTAATGCAATAACAAAAGATATATACCACGTAGCGATGAATACGGAAACGAATTCAGCAACCAGTATTAGGTAATGTAATTGTGAGATATTTATACGAACCAGGGGAGTTGGAGGGTGGTAAAAGACGAGCTACTGACCCTATTCGGAGTGTGACCACACATACAATTTCTAGCGTGGTAAGATCCACTGGAAAACCGGCTATATACAGACTAGATTCTACTGCCCCTGAGCGTGGATTTGTGCGTGAACAATTGCAAGTAATTCATACAGATACACAATTACCATCACCTTCACTTATGTAAATTAGCACCTCTTCGTCGATTGCATTCAAGACAGGTCAATATAACATTTTCACGTGTGTGACCAAGATCACTATCTAATCTGTCTACGGTATATTGTCTTGGATTATTATTCGAATATTGCCATAACATTATTGTTTTGCAACTTGCACAGTGATTATTCTGTAGTTGTTTTAGTTTTATAATAAATTCAGTATCAATATCAAAGTCACGTTTATTTTCTTTTTGTCACATTGTATATAAGACGCTATTTTTTTCTTTATTACATCATCGTCATTAGTAATTCTTTTTCAGTTATCATATAATATATAATAACCCTATGTAGTTGAGTTATTCGTCTGACGCACTATACTGCAAGATACACTAAGTTTCACCACTAGATTCGGTCATCTACAATCCAGATATTTGTATCAGAGATAGTTAATCCCTGCGACGAATGAATCATTATAGCGTATCATAACGTCCAAGGTGATTTATCCATATTCAATGCCCCTTTAACTGTACTAATAGGTACCAAAATAATGTCATTCAATACCAGATTTTGTACTCCGTCAACAGGTTGTGTTGTTGTGGTGCTTAACGCCATTTTTCAGCACATGATAGGCTATACATGGCGGCCAGTATTAATGGTGGAGGAAGAAACCGGGAAATACGCGGAAAGAACCACCGACCCACGATAAGCTGCTGGCAAGCTTTCTCACATATCCACATTCGCCGAATCTTAGACTCGAACTCACACAGACATAGGTGATATGGCAGTGATCCGTAACGGACAGCGCTTTAGAACACTCGGCCACTCAGGGCCCCTCCGCCAACAGGAATTTCAACTTCGATATTCTGTCGTCGAGTATCTGCTAGGCGATAACATAATGGTAAAGGTAAATGTGAAAACCTTTCTTTATGTAATGTAAATAATTTCTTCTGCCATTCATCACGAACTATCTTTCTACTTGCGACTATCAAATCAGTAGGTTTCCATAAAGTCAAAAAATCATTCATGGTAGTTTCTGGAATTATCTCACGCATTATTTCACATTTTATTTTATTTGGTTGTAGTCTGATTAATCTCTTAAGTTCTTTCGAGGGTTCATCAATAGCTCTATGGTCATCATGTATTTTTACATAATAATCCACATTATTCTTTAGCCATTCATGTGGAGATTGTCCAACAAAAGGCAGTGTTTGACTATGATCACCACACATAATCAATGCAGTGTTTTATTAATAACCATTCAAGAAATGTTTTTAGTGTTTCTAACGACACCATGTCTATCTCGTCCCATATTACATACTGTGGCATATATTTTTCATCCATTCGCTCAGCAGTCCATGGATCTCCACTCCATCTAAAGAAACTATATGTATATGTTTTAACACCGCGTTCTTTTATCTCTCTGGCTAGTTTATGTGTAGGTGTCAAAACGATCATATCTGAATTGTTGTTCATAAATAATTTAATCGCACGAGTTGTTTTACCTGACCTTCCACACCCATTAAGATAAACAGCCTTATGTCTAGCCACAGGATCGTACACAGACGGTGCAAATGATTCTGATATTTGATTATTATTTCTGTAATATATTTCCTTAATTTCAACTTCAGCAAATTTAGAATAACTGAGTATATTTTCTTGCTTTATCCTCCATGTTCCCCACTCACCATTACCGAGTAGCGGATTTAATAAATCCTTATATTTCTTGTTTATATAAAACGAATCCGTAGCGACTCTAACAACGTAACGAGGAAATCTATTTATCATCAACAGTAGATTTATAGAAACATAGACTAGCATTGAAGATCTTAAATGAGTAAACTGCGGTGAGTCGCCATCAAGAAAGCTCACAATAGGAGGTAAAAAATATCGGGAACTTAAACGCTATTATGACAAAAAAAGATACATCGACAGGTAAATCCCCTATAAAAACAAAAAGGATTATCTAACCAGATTTCAAAACTTTATTGGTGTGGTCCCTCTCAGAATTAACATCATCTGAGGGACCCCCTAGTTCTAAAATTCAATGCATTTTATGTGTATTTGCATTTTAACCAAGTGTATGTGCTTTGTGTTTTAGTTTTCAAATTTTGATTTTAAAATTTTGGATTAGGGTATATACACCACTCAAATTTGATACATTTCGATATTTCTGGTTATTGATTTTATTGAAAATATTTTCGTAGGAATGATTAACATATTTTATTAAGAAAAAGTAGAGGGTTTTGTTTTAGCTCGTCTAAATGCATTAGCATAAGCTGCTCAATTAATTTCAAATCCATTAAGTTCATGGCGCACGTGCACAACCTGTGCTCTCAACAGTGAGCACCATGTGCACGTGCTGCATCATTTCCTCATATTCAAATTCACAAGTATGTTTTTTCGAACTAATTTATACATATGTTTAAATTATTATTGGTTCAATATTAATATTTTAAAGATTAATGTTCGTGTGTATAAAAGTTACAAATAAATTATAAGCTATCCAGTTTTAGAAAGTTTTAAATATCAATCTTATTCTATTTCTAAATATCTATTACCTTATGTTCTGTCCCAATTTCAGTAAGTTCTAAATTTCTTTTTCCATTTCTAAATATCTATACCATTTTAAGTAAGTTCTAAATATTAGCATAAATAAAGCTATAGCAAGGATAGTTTAAAGTAATGGTAAGCAGTCGGTAATTTCTAGAACTGTGCGTCTGTTAAATCAATGTGTTCTTTAATATCTTTCTAAATGTTCCTCGTTTCTGCAGCAAGTTCATAATTTTACAAATTCAATTTTTTCCTTTCCAATTCCAGTACTTCAAAATATTTATGTTCTAGTCCATTTAGTCTGTGTCATTCCATTTTCTACTTGAAGCATTATAATATTAGTTCATTACCGTATTCAGTTCCATTTTATCCATAGTTCATATACAAATCCATTTTCTTACATGTATACATTTCCAGTACGGCTCGTCCTTTCTTCCCAGCTCATGACCTCCCTCACATCCTAAGATCCCAAAAGGCTACTTCACAGGAAGGAGTATCGAAACCACTAATTCCATTTTGACTATCGATCAATCAACATATTCCGTAAATTTTTAGTAAAAGTCGAAAATATAATCTGTCAAGAGGTGCTAGAGTAATCACAAAAACCAGCTGTAGAAACCGCCCAGCTGATCACGGTACTCCCTAGTCCAGGTAAGTATTTCAAAACAATGATTTAGACAAATAAATATTATATAAATGGAGCAAAAAGAATTTGTGAGACATCCAGTATATACAAATTACGAGGCGTCCAAAGATGGCGCTATTAGAAACTGTAGACTAAATAAAACAGTTGGTAGTATTGATTATGATGGTTATTTTAGATTTAATATTAGTAGAAACAAAAGATATATATCACATAAATTTTATACACGAGAGTTTTTATGGGGTCGTTAAAGATGGAATTGTTATTGACCAGATTGATAGATCTACGCAGCATAACGAGTTGTCGAACCTGCAAGCTATTACGCAGTCAGAATTTTAGACGTGGAAATACTGGTATTTCTCCTTAGACGTCTAAGTCGGTCATATCTACTAACATAGTTACTGATGAAAAAATAGTTTTTAATTATATGTATGAAGCCGCCAAATATTTTGGTCTTTGCATACCTTCATTTAGGTTTGTAGCAGATCATAAACGAAAATCTGCATATTTAATAAAGTATGACCAAAAGATTATATTTGAGTATGGATAATAACTGCGTGCTCTTCAGAATATTATTTTACTTTATATAAAATTCGATTCTATCAATCTTGCCAAGGATTCTGTTTAGCTATAATTACATTTATGGGTCCGCCTTCACTGTTGCTATCTTCAGTTTCGCTGTCATTTATCACAGAACCAAATAACATATTTTTCAGTCGCATTACTCGACTGTCTATTATTTTTTTTTCGTTTCGTACTCTTCAGAGAGTGCACTTTTTATCTTTTCGATTGAACGCATAAGATGCGTGAATAGTCCTACTTATTTGTCATCTACAACATCTAAAGATTCTAACATAGAATTATAAATTGATTTAATAAATCTGCAGTTGGAATTTAACGTTGATTTATTTTAAAATTCTCTTTGTTGTAATAATTCAAAATCATACATGATTTTTTCAGGACTAAAGCAATCGGATATTTGAATTCCTTCGTGCTTTAATTTTTTAATTGCAGAAACAATATCAGCAATATTCTCATTGTTTATTATATATATATATATATATATATATATATATATATATATATATATATATATATATATATATATATATATATATAATAAAAAACATATAATCACAACTCAACCCCATATGAACTCTCAGCTTGTCATATAACATGCTGATAAGCTCAGAGGCATTTGAATTAATCCCATGTGATCTCCTAAGGTGCCAAACAACATCTCAGTGAGACCAGGTGGAAATTCGAAAGACGAAAGACAACCTCATTTAAGCCCCTCTGTTGCCCTATGACATCAGAGCAGGTTCAGAGGTCACATAAGGACGACACACTGACCTCATTTCAACTCCTCGTTTGCCCTATGACATCCGAGTAAGTTCAGAGGTCACATTTACCGATGGTATGAACATATATATATATATATATATATATATATATATATATATATATATATATATATATATATATATACAGAAGAACATGTGGTGTTGATATACTTATCTCTTAAGATCTTAATTCTAAGGACGGCACGTAGACCACATTTCGAACCCCTCTGTTGCACTATGACATCAGGGCAGGTTCAGAGGTCACATCAAACGATTGTGTGAACATGAATATATATATATATATATATATATATATATATATATATATATATATATATATATATATATATATATGTATATTTATGTATATATATATGTATATATATATGTATATATATATATATATATATATGTATATATATGTTTTTATCTATGTGTATATGTATATATAAATATATATATATATATATATATATATATATATATATATATATTCATGTTCATACAATCGTTTGATGTGACCTCTATATATATATATATATATATATATATATATATATATATATATATATATATATATATATATATATATATATATATATATATATATATATATTTATATATATATATATATATATATATATATATACACATAAAGAATACAAATCATATGGCGAATAACAACCCTCTCAAGCGTACTGGATCCACCAAGGGATCACTTTTGTCAGGGATTAATTAAAATAGATGCAATAAACTGACGACGAACAGTACGAAACTAGTAACTAACTAGCCTAAGCGCTTTCGACTCTTAATGAGTCTTTTTCAAAGGCAAATACAAAACATAGTTACGACAAACAAATAAACACAAAAACGTTGCGTTTGTAAACCTCTACATTTCTATCTTCACATGTGCTAAAACTATAAATACAACCAGCTTGTATAGACTAGTTGCGGAAACTGAAAACGTTGTATAATTCCCTAAAAGTCTACAAGCCAAAGCGACATCTATTTTTACTTTGTGTACATATGTAACGCAGATTATATCCCGGATATTTGGTTCTATACCGGTTATTCTTATAGTAAAAATTGAAGGATAAGAAGATTTAGAAAATGTTAAATTCTACTAGTGCATAGTTTTCATTTTCTAGTCTTCTTGGTTTAGACCGCTTGGTTTCAATGTTCTAAGGCGGCGTATCCAGTATGATTCCTTTTCCTTCCTGGTTTCGGAACTCCAGCTGTGGTTGTTGGCAATAGCGATAAGTATTATATCACTGAAAGCGTGGCCAGGGGAGGAGAAGTGTTCTGCGACCGGGCTTCTGTACAGCTTTTTTGTCATCCAATCAGATCTATGAAGGTTTATCCTTATGTGTAGCTTTTCAGTTTCTCCCACGTACTGAAGGCCACAGATCTTACATGTGATGAGATAAATCACATTCTCTGTTTTGCACGTTTTGTTTGGACCATGTATGTTTAGTTTTTCTTTAGTCACTGTGCTAGTGAATGTCTTGGTCTCTATCATATGTTGACAGGTTTTGCATCTTTTATCGCCACAGGGTCCAGATTGACTAGGTTGGTTTTGACTAGCGATTGTTGTTAGCTTGGCCCTGACTAGGATGTCCTTTAGGTTTTTTGGTCTCCGGTAAGCTACTACAGGTTTGTTCGGAAGTATTAGGTTTAGTATGTCTGACGATTGCACGGTTGGCCAGTGGTTTGCGATGATTTTACCTACTTTGGGATTGTCTGGGTGATAGGTCAGAATAAATGGTATCCTATCAACCTTTTCTTTCTGTCCATATCTGAGTAGGTCATCACGGTTCGTTTGTTTGGCCCTTTGGATTGCCTCCGCAATCAGGTCTTTGTCGTAGCCTCGGTAAACTAAATGTTTAGCCAGCTCTTCAGACCTTTCTAGGAATCTTTCATCGTCGGAGCAAATTCTGCGTATCCTCAGTGCCTGGCTATATGGAATGTTCTTAATGCAGTGTTTTGGATGACAGCTGGTTGGGAGAAGATACTGGTGTTTGTCGATTGGTTTCGAGTAG
>JAEAOA010000767.1:0-220000 GCA_016746295.1 Potamilus streckersoni | reverse complement strand
GACGCTCCCTGCGCAATTGGAAGTGGTCTAGGTAGTGGTCTTATTACTTGTACCAATAATGTTTTTGCTCATGTTGAACGACCAGAAATTCTGATTGGAGGAAAACGAGCTGGTAATAATTCCCCAGAAATTATTAACAAAGCAGCAGATATTTGTAAAAGATTATTTACAGTCGGTATCATGGATATTGATGTGTATCAGTCGCTCATTAATGAAATCGCCGATGATTATTATAGTGACTAAGTTTCCAGACTAAGTATGTAATTAAACATAATGACTATTTAATAAAATGATAGTACATAGTACTCAACGTGGACCAACTATGGTCAGGGCAATTAACTCTTGTATACCGATTTACAGGGCAACCTACGGAGATGGGTTAGGTGATATTGTGCAGGGTCTATTTAGAAGAATAGCCGCAAAAGCAATATCAATTGCAAAGCAGTTGGGTATGAAAGCTATTGATGTTCGTGAAAAAGGTATAGGTTTTGCTGGCAATGTTGCTAGTAAAGCATTTTCGGACATCAAAGATAGACTAGCACGATTAATACGCAAACCTCAAGCAGTCTAACCTCAGCCGGTAAATTTAATTAGCACTGAATTAATGCCTGCAAATAATAGTAAAAAATACCAAGTCGCTAATCAAAAACTAGCGGAGTTAGTTGATATCCCAATGTCGGAAAAAGAAAAAATATAACCGCTAGTCTGATAGCAGGAAGTGGTCTTCGTGTTAGACGAAGATGGCAATAATAACGATGTTCAAACGCATATCTGACCTCGCATTTGACATGGACACACCACCAGTTCTCAAAAATGAGTCTGTGCGCTATTATCAGTATTATTCTTATGATGCCAGAATTCCAGATCAGCGTGGACGAATTGAATTACAGGTTCAGGATACAAGTAGATGTTTCTTACCCGCTGAAGCATTTATTGAGGTCCAAGGTGAAGTTTTAAATAACGCTAATCCTGCAGCACCAGCAGCATATGCAGCCGATGTTAGTGTTGGTTTTGTTAATAATGGTATCATGTCGTTGTTTGATAGCGCTACGTGCATGATTGACGGAACAAATATTGAATCAATTCAAAAAGACTTTGACGTTGCTACAACAATACTTGGTCTTGCAAGATACAGCGACGATTACTAAAGATCTATCAATGTTTGCAAAGGATACAACTGATTTTCCAGAAAGTAGAAATGTGACTATTGGTAATGTGAGAGCTGCAGGAGGAGCTGATGATGCTCCTGCAGAATTATCGATGAATTCCAATTTTAACTTAAGATTTGCAGCGCGTAAATAAATATTAAAATGTGATAGAAGAACATTTTCATGTGCAATTCCACTATCACATATCTTTGGATTCTGCAGAAATGTCAGAAAAGTCATCATTTTCGGAGCCAAACATAGAGTTGTACTCGTGCAAAAAAAGTACCGATGATGATGCAATCTGGCGACCTGGTGCAGCTGATGCTGGTAGAGATATACTAACAAAACTTTCCTTGTGGATGCTAGTGATGATCCCCTCGATATCTGAAGAACAATGGTTACTTTCTTTTATTGATCAAGGTGGCAAATCAGCGTTTTCATGGTTAACAATGACCACAGATAGTGTTCAAAGTACAATTAACGGTTTATTCACATGGCAAATAGCTTCTCAGCAAGGTGTTTCTGCGCCGCGACATATATTTATTGCGCTTCAAAATACTGCACGAATAAACGATCAAGATGAAAGTATTATGATTTTTGATAAACTCTGTGTTTCTGAGGTTTCATAAAGAATATATGGATATCAAGAACCATCCAAGAATATTTGGTTAAATATCGATCAAAATCATGTGGCACGTGCGTATCATCGTCTTATGTCGTTTATGGGACGTGACCAAAACGTTGATACTGGTTTACAAATATCGCAGCTGGATTTTACAACGCTGTATCCGATTTATTACTTTTCGCTGGAACATTTAGATTTAACTAGACAATCTATTGTAGATATACATTTTCGAGCTCGTGGTAATATAGATGTTGGAGCAATCCCTAATTACAGAGCAATCGTTGTTATACTCCGTGATAAATCAATATTACTTGAAGGTGTTGGCGGACGAATAAGAGTCATTGATGCGCCAGTAGAGAACATGTAACACGTAATTAGATCAATTATGAATATTACATATGTCATACAATCACGCTAATGTTACCATGACTCCTGGTCAGGTCAAAAGACTGCAATCAGCATCAAACAAAAACTGTGGAATAAAAATATCCTTGAAAAAAGAACAGATGAGCGGTTCAAATAAATTATCGTTGACCGATCGTCAATTTAAAAAACTTTAATGAAGCAAAAAATCAAATAAAGGCGTCAAACTTAGTCTTTCTGCAGGCGCTATCAAAGATGCTTTTAAAACGGGTGGTATATTTCCCCTTCTCGCAGCTATACCAGCATTAATAGCCGCTGCAGCCCCTGCTGTTGCATTGCAAAAGCAGCTGCATTAGGGGCTGTTGGAACTGCTGCTGGAATAGAATTAAATAAAGCAACCGGACGTGGAATCCCAAAAAAGGGAAAAGGTCTCAGATTACCAGGAACCCCACCTTCATGGTACGGAAAAGGTCTAAAACTTCCAGGGACAGTTTACTGATCTCGCCTATGTCTAATTTTGATTTACTCGATGCTGTTAAAAAACTAAACATAAAAAATTTCAGGTGTTTTTATGCGCGATCAATTATCAAAATAACCTAACAATACTGAAACAGGTATTATTAATCTCGATAAAAACTCTGGATCTGGCACGCATTGGGAAGCGTATGCAATTAATTGATCCACGTAGAATTATCTATTTTGATTCATATGGATTAGCGCCACCAAAAGAATTTCTTCATTATGTCAGTAATAATACTGCTCCAATCTGGTATTCAACGCTACCAACACAAACATTATTTCATCCACCAATATGTGGTCGTGAAGTACTTATTGTGCTTGATGCTATATCCATGGCACCGCAAGGAAAGCCACCTTATAAAGTCGTTCATGAATATATCACATTGTTGCATTTGAACAGACATCAGTAAATTTAATGGTAGATATTTACGGAAGATCTGCTTGTGGTAAAGCTCAGCAGCAAAGTGATTTATCTAAATATGCAACCCCTCGATCAACTCAGAAATGGGATTGATGATTTATTAAATATTACAAGTGTGGATCAAAATGAAGTGGTTGTTTTTCAGGACAAACAAGGACGATTAAAGACAAGCAATATACAACTACCAGACGTTTTTATACGAATTCCTACTGCAGTTGCTGATAATATCGTTACTTTTACTGATCAGGGTAAAATACAGGATTCCGGTAAGTCAGTTAACGATTATGTCAGGACATCTGGCGGTGTATTTAGTGGAGACCTTAGTATGAACAAAAATAAAATTACAGATCTTGGATATCCAACCACAGATAGTGATGCTACAACAACAAAAAAATATGTTGAACCGCTCATCTGTTCTTTTTTCAAGGATATTTTTATTCCACAGTTTTTGTTTGATGCTGATTGCAGTCTTTTGATATGACCAGTAGTCAGGGTAACAGCGTGATTGTATGACATATGTAATATTCATAATTGATCTAATTACGTGTTACATGTTCTCTACTGGCGCATCAATGTCTCTCATTCGTCCGCCAACACCTTCAAGTAATATTAATATTATACCACCAGCGGTGTATAATGCGTGCATTTCTCAATATGAATAATAATGGTATTAATAATTTTAAAACACCAGAATCTGAGTTTAATGCTGCACCAATGACTCATTCGTCCGCGAACACCTTCAAGTAATAATATTATTATACCGCCAACGGTGGTATAATGCGTGCATTTCTCAATATGAATAATAATGGTATTAATAATTTAAAAACACCAGAATCTGAGTTTAATGCTGCTACAAAAAAAATACGTCGATGATAAGGAAATTCCAATAACGACTTCGTTAACGACAATCAATGTTGGAGTTGCTGCATTTAGAACTGAGTTTTTGGATCACATACAAACGTTTCTAAATTTTCGTAGAAATATAAACAAAACTAAAAACTAATTTTTTGGAAGTGCACCAAATGTTGATATAAAACTTACTGATATTTTCACAAAACTCAACGATATTATTAGTGGAATTCCGGATATTGTTCAAAAAACGAGCCTGATTATAATTCCTCACAAACAGATCATTAACATCGTGTTCGTCGTCGGATCAGGCTCAGCTACATGGACACAACGAAATAAAACCATCAAACACACCGCGAAGGCCGCTGATATATATATATATATATATATATATATATATATATATATATATATATATATATATATATATATATATATATATATAGGTTGTCTGTGTTTAGTGTTGCAGAATTTAACATACTTACCACATCTCCATTAACTAATAAATTATCTAGAACCGTATCTGTAATGGTGGATAAACATTCTGAAGAAACGTTCACATTGGAATCATCGGATAAACGTTTGTCCTCCGCTAATTACTGGTGGTGTCTGGAATTTGTAACTAAAGATCCCATTTTAATTAATTAAATAACAACGTCATTAGGTAATCCAATGACAGAGTCACTCATTGACGTTCAACGTCACAGATATAATCAGGCATGTAAGTGTCAGACTGAACTAAAAAATATCATCGACGAATACATGTTGAAAGTAAAAGATATGGTTGTTATCGATGTAGTAGTTTTCTCGGTTTCTGCTGTTGTTGCTGGAACTGGATTATTAGTATCAACGTTATCTATGACTGCTCTTGCGGTTTTAACGATTGTCGTTTCTACGACAACATTGCAGGTATTCTCAGTATTATCGCTAAGAAAATATCTACATGCACGAACGATAAATTACGCGAGTACATGATGAAATTACACACAGCAACAGCCACCTATACTAAATTATGCTCACATCTTTCAATGTACCTCTGTGATGGTAAAATATCTGATGAAGAGTTTGTTATGATAATGAAAACCTACGATGAAGCATTCGTAATGGAAAATAACGCATCATCTAGTGGCAATAACGAAAGGATGGAAAATTAAATAATAAACATAACAATAATGTCTGATTCAAGAGAACTATTGCAACAGATCGTTACTAATAGGACGCTATAAAAAAACTACTATGATATCAATAAGTTCGACCAATCCTGAATTCAGCGTTAACTTTCCAACTGCAATTACAGTAAAAGAGATAGTATTAGCTCAGTTACGTGTTTATTATAGCTGGCCTAATATTAGATCAAAACCTTTTGGTGGACTACAGGCAAATAATTCATTAGTATTCGCAAATAAGAATAAATCTGATGGAACTCCTGATTTGCAAGTAGTGAGTATTCCAACTGGCAGTTATCAAATAGTAATTATCAATGTTATCAATGATGAATTCCAGCGCAGAATTAAGTCTTTAACTGGAAAAGAGTCAAAGATAGCAATTACTGTATACGAACCAACATTATCGTCGGTGATTGAAATACATTCTCCTGACTATGCTGTGGATATTTATCAAAGTTCGGTTAGATCAGTGTTAGGATGGCCTGAAGTCGCACCGGTTTATCAAGGTCCACCAGAACCACAGAGGTCCGACTTCGTCACAGATGTTAAAAAATTTATACAACTTCACGAATATCAAAAAGTAGAAGAGGCTTATCCATGGAAATTGTATTCTGGTACTAATAGAGTTGCGCATTATATAGATCGAATAGATAATTATTTTATAAAATATACTGATGGCAAGAAAAAAGATAAAAAATAGCAACACTAGATATTGATCTAATAAATTCTTATGCTAATACGATTAAATCTGAACATGAACGTGTATTTAAAAATCTACAAAATTTACTTTTAAGTATTACAATGATGATTTAAAAAATCAAATAATTGAATCAATACAACATTTGAATCAAGTTGCTTCAGACCTAGAGTTCATGAATAATGCTTTTGTTAACAAAGAGAAAAGATTAAAACTACCATCAATTCAAAAAATGTTTTTGAAGATATAATAATTAATGAAGATGATCCAATTCAACGCATTCCAGCCAATCGCTTTTTCACAACACTTTTTCTTAAATATTTTGGAATTACGCAAGAACAATTACCAACATTTATAATACCTGGATTTAACTCTGAGGAATTAAAAAAAAATCAGTAATCTTTTTGATGAACACTTTAAAAGAATATGTGATTCAATGAAAAAATTAATCCCGTTTCCAACTGTTTTCAAATATAATAATGGCCCATATGGAACAGGACGTCATATTTCACCTAATATGGTTAATATAACATCTACCATCGCACTAAATCTAATATGCGATGTAATTGATAGCAGCTACCACGTTGACCTTTCTAAGTCTAATCAGGTTCAGCAGGGATACATATTATATTCGTCCAGTATTCAATCACCCCCAGGATGGCTTATTGTATCTGAGCCAATAAATCAAGTCTACCTGCGTGTACATAATCCATTGTTGTCAAGAATAAATTTCAAGCTCACAGATCAGGATTGAAATATAATTGATTTGAGAAACGAAACTCTATATATTAATTTATACATACGCTCGTAGATTGGTCTAGATAAAATCTTCGGTTAAACTCCCATTGACTATCAATAGCAGCAGGCAGGGTGAAGGACAACAATTGGGTCGCTTTACGAGTAAACAAAATCACCTGGCAAAATCATAAAAAGTACGTCAACAATAATATAACAAAAATGAGCTAACCTCATGACTTTGTCAGGCGTATGGAAATAGAAAAGTTAGAGACTTTAGTTTAGCGTTTTTTCAGCCTCTGCAGGAACCTTTATTTTACTCGAGCAAACTTTTGTAGGGTTCACCCTGCCTGCTGCTCATAGGTATACTTTGCCCTCCGATTAAAGATTCATAAAGTTGATTCAGCAGGCAATGTTACGATCGCTGTCAACAATCACGGATACGCAGGTGAAATTATTTTTACCGTTATCATAGGCCATCAAACTGGTTTGGGGTAATTTTGCTGGTTGAAGTTGGACCATACGCGGTCTGTGCATTAATCGTGTTAGTCTATCCTTTATTGCAGAGAATGCTTTGCTAGTAAAGTCACCAACAGCGCTGACACTTTTTCCACGAATAACATCAAGAGCTTTCTCGCCTAAGCTCTTTGCGACCGGTATTGCTTTTGGGGTTATCCTCGAAAATAAATGCCTAACAACATCACCCAGTCCATCTCGATAAAATTTCTTGTATACATGTAATCTTGAATTTACTACCCTGATTATGGTTGGTCCACGTTCAGGAGCTTGTATGATCATCTATTTAATTATTTAACTGTTTAATCGGGCGACCTTCAGTAGCTGAAATAATCGATAATTTCATTGATGAGATCGATGCACGTCAACGGTCATGATGCCACCGGTAAATAATCGCTGACAAGTAGATGTGATTTCGTTTATAATTTCAGGAGAATTATTACCAGCTCGTTTTCCGACATCCAAAATTACTAATCGGTCTATATCAGATACGACACTGTCCGGGCAAGTAACTAATCCACTTCCGTTTTTTTTCTTCTATTAAACGGCATAAAATAACTAACAAGACTTCGGGGCACGTTGTCGGTTACACCCTTATCCGAACATTCAGGGACATCTGAGGGTTTTTCTGGAGGGGAATAAATTGCTTCATTGCTGGATTGTTGTTCTAATTTCTTTTGTCTTGATTGTTGTTGTCTTATTGATGATAGTCGTTGTGTTTGTTGTTCTGGTTATTCTTGTTGCCTTAGAGATAGATATCGTTCTTATAATGGACATCGCGAATACTTGATGTGTTCATCTATTGCCCTAGTGTATTCATTATAAATTTGATCATCATCTTGAATTCGATCAACTTGATAGTGAATGCGATATATCCATTTGTGCCAATGTGTGCGACTTACAAAATCATCAGCGTAGTCGTATTTTGAAAGTCGTTCACGAGTATTTTAAGTATCAGCAGCAATATAAGCTAAATTTTTAATATTGTGTGAAGCTTTAATATATTTAATAGCATCTTCGATGAATTAATCAAATACATTAACCATGACTAATGCTAGCTTTGGTTCTTCTCGAGTAACATCTCTCGCTTGGTCTTAAGATATTTCCGGGTTTGGAACTGCAGTAACTATTTTCTCCGGGAGTTCTTTTAGAATTTTTTTTTTAAGTTCGCTCTGCTATTTTTAGTTAGTTTAGCTGTCTCCGCTAACACAGGGACTATAACTTTAGTGATTTTAGTGATGTGTGTAAATAATTGTTATGCAGACTCTGTAAACTCTTCTTATGTTTGTTGACGCAGCTGTAATTCTTGTTTAACACGATCGCGGACAGGTAAGTATTTCTTGATCGCTTCTAGCCGCTCTCTTGTCAATCTTGCTGAATGAGCTTCACCGATCATTATTAATATGACAATGGTTTAATTACCGCAGCAGGGAGGGTGCGACCAACAAAAGTAACAAGCACGTAAACGAAACCACGTAGCGATGAAATATACAAATCATCATTGGTAACCAACCCAAGCTAACCCTGTTGGGTCGCCCACGTGACCAAGTTAGAGGTGTTTTGGCTTACGTTCAGATTTCATCGCCGAATGAGGCTTTAGTTTTCATAAACAAGGTCTTATGCAAATGGTCTGTTCACCCTCCCTGCTGCTCACGTATAGTACTAATATCTTTTACACGAATAACGTCAATAGCTTTAATGCCTAATTGTTTTGCAATCGGTATTGCTTTTGGAACAATTCTTGAAAATAAACAACATCACAGAGTCCATCTCCATAACATTTTTTGTATACAGGTAATCCTGAGGTTACCACCCTGACCATGGTTGGTTGACGTTGAGCAGTGTGTATGATCATCTACTATAATGATATCTGTTTAATCACTATAATATAATCATCTGTAATTTCATTGATGAGAGACCGATACACGTTAACGTCCATGATGCCAGCGGTAAATAAATGGTACTAGTAAATGGTACTAGCAGTTGCCTCGCTTGGTGCTCAGCATTAAGAAGTTGGTATTAGGACTGGCTGACAGAGTCAGGATAGTGTGACAAGGTGGGACATGATGTTATGATGCTGTGGTATGATGCCCCAGTGCTAGACATCACTATGAACTGCCACATTTCAGACAGCACAGAAACATCACTGAAATATTGTTAAAGCTATGTTAAAAATAAAAATCACATTTGTGTATGTGTGTGTGCATGTGTGACTAGATGGACTAGATAATCGTCATTTTATAAACAGGTTGTTTACATTATGTCCATGATTGTAAGTTGCAAATAAAATTCTTGACATAACAATTTAGAATATTCTAGAACACACTGGTTTATAATTTAGTTGTAATTTTCCACTGATTGTCTCACACCTAGGTCAAATGAAAAAATAAATATATAAATAGGGCATTGATAAATACTTCATTCCTATCATATTTTAGTGTCTAGAATCACTTTGTTATCAGAGATTGCAACTTTGTTCAGTCATAATTCAGGAGGAATTTTTTTAAAAAATTATTTATCTGAATTAGAAGGAGCACTTTGTTTTTTGGATTAATGCATTATATTATACACTATAACACATTTGGGATTGAATCTTTACGATACATCAAGACTACTTTAATTCATTTGGAACATTCTATAATTTTTGGGGTTGTGATATGACCATTGAGATTACTTGGGATTTATGTCTCTTGTAATTTAATCTTGTAACTTTGAGAAATAAATTTTGTCGAGTTTACTTAAAATTGTTCCTTTACTTTCTATTACATGTACTTAATTTAAGACCTAGATTGGTAAGTTTCTTTTTCTCCATATATATATATATATATATATATATATATATATATATATATATATATATATATATATATATATATATATATATACATACATATACATACATATACATATTTATACACATACACACAAATAAAAAAGCAATGAAAAAATATTGCCCAATATTCACAATTTGCAAACAGACAGGAAACCAACCTCATGTGAGTACAATTTATTATATGTAGAACTGCTATTGCACTTTCAAGTCAATTTATCAAAAATAAATATGCATGGTGGAGAAATATGCACAACATTATTTATTCCCAACTTTTTTCAATATCTAATGAAAATGAGGCAACTGGAAAACTTTTTTGTGAGGGATGAGCAGATAAAACCACGTTAGTGATTCAAAATTTGTTATTTTATAAGCTGCAAAGGATGTTGGGGGTGGGGCTTTATGTTTACATGTGATGATATTAAAGTTTCCATCCACTGTTTAGCTGCATATACATTCAAGTATTTCAATTCACAATAAAAATCAGCCAACCATAAAAATGCTGGACACCATTTTCTTAAAAGAAAAAAAACCCCAGCTCCCAGCTATATCTTACAGACTTCTGCATCACCAAATAGACACAGTTAAAGTGTCCATGGTACTCTGAAAAAGTTTGACTAGTTCTCTGATCAATTCCACTGAATCTAATATCAAACCCAGATCCAACTCAAACACGGATAAGCCAGTATTTGGATTTTACTGTATACAACTATATTAACATAATTTGTGCTTTTATTCCATTAAGTCTGTATTTTAAGGGTTACTTCTGTAAGACTTATTGCAAAATCAGTTGGAAGGTTTGCATGATGGACATTAAACTGAAATAAAACTAACCAAATAACTGTAATATATCTTCTATTTATATTTCAGCTCAAAAAGCTGCAAGTTCTCATAACTACATCTGTGTGAACCATTGTCTCTACAATGCTGGACTTGTGGCACATGATATTGAACACTGTTTAAAATTAGCACAATTGGTGCAGAAAAGGCTCACTGATTAATGCACTGTAAAAAAAATAAAAGAATTTTCCCAAAGTAAACTTTGTGCTATTTTACAAATGTTTTATATTATTAGCTCTATGTGATAGAAGATCTACAAGCAAACCCACAGAAGACTTTGTATCTTCTCTCTATCAATGTCAAAACGTTTTCTGTAAGAAAATTAAATGTTATCAATCTTATTGACCTTATTTAGGTACAGTTTGATTGTAATAAGTGCTGAGAATTGTCCTTTGACATGTCCAAGTTGGACACTTTGTCAAACATAATAACAAGAATGTTGTATTTTTCTTCAATTCAGCTATTGAGAAATGTACATGTATACATATGTTCATTACATCCCATATAGCTGACAAGTGCTGACTTTTACAAATTATAAATATCCAGAATGACAAAACTGTTTTACCCAACTTGCAAAACATGTTCAATGTTAAGCTGTATCATGCCCACAAAAAGTGATCCAATCACTTATAGTGGAAACTTCATGCCTCCACTGCATTAAAATTTGCATCTTTATTGCCTCTCGTTCTTTTACTTATATTGGTTACTGCTTGTTGCATATATTTAAAATCTATAGTTACTAACATAGGGTAAAACAATATTGCTCAATCTTTCCCTGATCTTATTAAATAGTACAAACACAGTTGGGATTTACCCTAACAAACTTAAAGTTATCTGATCAACTTTTGTTACTATGAACAATCACTTAGCAAAACTTTGTGCTTTGTTTGCTCGATTTTCATGTTCTTGTGTCCTAAGCATTTTCTCTCTCACCATCAGCATCAAGAAAACAGAAATGATAGAATAAGGTGTTGCAAAGACGCCAGCAATCGCCCTCAACAGAATTCTCCTGGAAGTAGTCAGCTATCATCAGCAACAGAATTCTCCTGGAGGTAGTCAGCAATCATCCTCAACAGAATTCTCCTGGAAGTAGTCCGCAATCATCCTCAACAGAATTCTCCTGGAGGTAGTCAGCAATCATCCTCAAAAAAATTCTCCTGGATGTAGTCAGCAATCATCCTCAACAGAATTCTCCTGGAGGTAGTCAGCAATCATCCTCAAAATATTTCTCCTGGAGGTAGTCAGCAAGTTCTGCTACCTATGATCTACATTGTCTAACACTTGATGAGGAGATAAACACCCACATTGGAAACGCAGTCATCACCTTCAGCAGACTCAAAAAATACATATCTCAAATAATAACACACTTACCAACATCACAACAAACTGATCAATTACAATGCAATCACCAATGCAGGATGCAGGCTCTACTTATCGGAAAATTCAGTTGTGCCACCTTGCAGGCCCGATCATTCCAGGATATAGGATATTTTAGTAACCAAAGGAAATAAATAAATTGTCATGAATGGTTACTGCATATTCATCATCTTATAATGAAAGAGAGCTGCCAACACAATTCATCCACTGACTTTGACATGTTTTTTAATGTTTTCAGCTATTCAATCATTTACTTTTATATGGAAGGAACATGTGTGGCAAACTGATAGATATAATGATTCAGAGACTTTTTGATGTTATGGTCATCATTATAATATATACATGTTAACCAATCATTGCATTTGCACTATTTTCACAGTTATAATCCATTACTTATTATTTGTTTTTAAAACATACTCATTTTTGTGTCATTGTATAGGGGTTGGGTAAGGGTATATTTAACACTGACTCATGGGGTAGGAATGCAGTGAGGGAAAAATGAGGTACATCAATTTGAGCAAACTGATCACTATTCTTCTCGTTTACCATGAGAAAACTTGGCATACAATGCTTTCCATGAAATGCATTGTATATTAAAAATAATACTCTAAAATGGGATAATGCACTGCTGGAGTTATGTCATTGTTATTGTCATAATGAATAATCAGTAACATTGAAGCATGCAGTAAACTGATGGTTTTATTAAAATCTTAAATTGGCAATGGCATAGTGGTTCATTACCCATGCTATTAGGAAAAATCTGCTTTTTAGAGAATTACCAGGGACTGGAATTAACACAAAATATTAGTAACCACTGGCAGTTTATACCACGTATCTCCTGATTTTTCTTTGTGCTTGGATTAAAAGAAACATTTCTTAACAAATAACAAATGTGAATATCAATCTCATCAAAAAGAAATGTAAATTTTCAATAATTTAGTGTCTGAATTTTTAACAGGTTTTACTGTACATAAATTTGTACTGCATGACAAGTTCTATAGAAACTAGTCTGATATGTATGTGCTACAAGAATACAAATTTGCAACTTAAGATGGCAACAAAGATGTGTTACATAACAAGTACATGAACATCTGTTGCTGAACAACACTTTAGTGGGGATTTCTTTGAAACACTAAAAAAATGTTTTATTTGCATTATTACTTCTTTTCAGTATAATTATTAAATAGTTAATCACTTCCACTTAAACAGATTTGAAAAAATCAAATTAACTAATTTTTCAAGGGATCAGTGTTTTGTATGAAGTAGAAAAGGAGACAAATACAAGACAAATACTGTATATGAATATCTGGTAGGTAAAAAAAACAAATTAATTGAAGCTACCTCCACTCTTGAAAAATAAAACTGAGACTGGAAATGGGTTTTTTTGGAAGGACAACTTAAACTGAAGTTTTTACTTCAAAGAAAGATGTTTCATTGCAAAGACAAATAGGTCACCCTAGTGCAGACATGTCATGGCCTTTGAAGTTGCATATAATACATGTAGAAACATTTTCTATGTACTGGTTATCAAATGATAAGCATGAGGTTTTGTCCTTTTCTTTCTGTTCTTCCAAAATCTGGCATAGCTCTGCTTGAATATCCTACATGAAATAGTAACTATTATATTGGTCAATTAAATTTACTTTATATTAAATTGATATTCATTTAAATATAGCTATTGATAAAAAAATTTGGTTTTTTTTATCTTAACTGGGACTTCAGTTGTTGATGTTTCTGTTTCAAACACAGATACTTGTGTTGAGGAGCAAATTTTTTTGTAACTTATGTTTCTCCAAGAATACCTACACTATCACATTACAGTTTGAGACATAAACCATACAATATCCCAAATCCAGCCTCCCAAACATGAAAATTAAGACAAAAGGCAATAACTATTGTCCATTACCCACTTCTTGTCACCTACAGGGGGCACTAGTTTTAAGCTAAGCTGAATATCATGTAATGGAATGCTTGTATTGCAGGAACAATGGGAGGGTATTAAACTAGTGTGATCAGGTAAGTACTATAAGATAAACATAATTTACTAAATAATTTGCGTTCTCTTTAAATATGTTCCCCAATTACATAATAGGCGGAGGGGATGATGAGCATCCTAACTATTCTTCAGTTAATCATTGAAGGAAGATATGATCCCTCATATGAAGAGGAACAGCTGGAGGCAACATAGTTACATTTGGGAAGAAGAAATGAGATCTTCTTACCTCATAAAAGTTCCCTGGTGAATCCAGTGAAAACTGCACAGGGTGCTCATCCATTACTTGTGCTGATGTAAAATGGGTATGGTAGCTAGTATCTGAAAATGTGCCACTTCCCTTCACAAGCTTTTAAAGTGGACTGAACATTCTGGCAAAATTCCTCAGTTGCTGCCTTCAAGCTATACTCAGACCACTAAATGGTGGTATTTGAACATAAATCAACTGGAATATCCCCCCCCATTCAATGTGCAGGTAATCCTCGTCAGGGTCATTAATAAAATCCAGATAATAAATTGTAAGGGATGCAAAGCTGTCATCTCTAAAACTGTCACAGCAGAGTCCATGAGGGTAAGCTGAGATTAAATGGTAAGCCATATGCACATGGTGTAGTGACTAAATCAGTACGGATGGCTTGTAGGAATAAAAAAAATGGAAAATACAGTTGTTGGGCATATGGATGGTTGTGTAGACAGCTGTAGCATTGGTTATTGACAATATCAGGCTGATGGACAGATCTATTAATAAGATCCCAGGCAATGCACACATTCCATGGCTCTACATGATGAGGCAAAGAGCCATATGTAATGGAAATCATAACATCAATGAACAGTATGAATCAAGAGCCAGCCAGCTGGACAGTACATTCAGCAGATGAGACAACATCACAATTGAAATGCTGCAATATGGTATGGTCGACAGACAGGGCATTAAAACTGAGGTCCAGCTAGAGGATATGGCTCATTCAATTATAAACCCCAGAAGCCCAGACTTTTCAGGCCCAAAGGCTATGCTTGGGCAGGCAGGAGGACTTGTGCCACTTTGGCTGCCTAGAATTGGCTGGAAAAACTCCCCCAAGTGTTGAAATTTTCAACTACAGCAGAAGACAATGTTATGACAAGGAAAATTGGCCAGATCTAAAATCAACTCTATTGTTGCTTGTAATACTAAACAGTGCATATGTAAGTAGATGGTGGAGAAACTGCAGGTTCCCACATTCCCCCAGATGTAATGGCAGTCCTCATCAGGCTGACCAAAGACACAATATAAGATGAATGACCAAAACATCAGTACTCCTGATCCTTTGATTGAAATGACTCACCACACTTCTTGCAGTTTTCTTTAGAACTGTCCATCATTTATTCTCCAACTGGCACATATGCTGCCCGCAGCCAAAAATGTATTCTATATACATGAAAGATACAAGTCATGAGATTTCTTGATGGCTATTAATTTTTGCATGTAACATACTTAGTCATAGTTCTGAAAGAACAAAATAAGAAAAGAGAATAAAAGAAACATATGTAAGAATCCCTTAGACACCTGCTATAATAAGGGTCATTAATAAAAAGATAGTGCATGTGAATACTAACTTTAATATATTCTATTACAGTGCAGCCTTTTAGAAAAGAGAACACAGAAACTAAGTCCACACAGGTGAAAAAAATTCACATAATTATGGTCAAATTAAGAACATGATGTATATTACCTATAGAATAATTTGTAATACATCTGAAAATAACAAAATCCTCATGGGCCGGGTTGAACAGTAACACAAATTTCCGATAGATTTCAGGAGGCAAAAAGTGAATGATGTAACTTCTGTGAAAACTCAAAACTATTGCAACATGTTGGCTGAAAAGGGGAGACAATGGACAAGAGTTATTGCCCTTTGCCTATGTAACGTGGACAGTAAAATTGCCTATGTAACATGGACAGTAAAGATAAACTTTGTCTTTGGGATGACTGGATTTGGGAAGTAGTAGGACTTATATTCCAAACATTAATGTGGTAAATGAACATAGCTGAAGGATAACCTTATTTTCCTTAAGTCTGATCATATATTTTCTTGAAATTATATAATCACTGCATACAAAGCTTCCACATTCAACAGCCTGCATTGTTTCTATAGTTTTGGGCATAACTGTTGTTCTCAATATACAGTATAGATAGATATTCATGTCTCAAGCAGCTGTGAACACAGCTGTATACAATCTCTCTCTTTCTCAAATGAATTCAATAGTCTATATTTAAGCTGACATCAAGCTGTTAAGAAAATTGTTCTTGAGAATTTTTTGTTCCAACACTGCATATTCACACAGACATATTAACCTGAATTTAACATTTAACTTTTACTATTATTCTCTATTTTCCTCCATTATTCTAGAGATTTGATTTTACTTCACTATTATGTTCAATTAAATTCAGTATAGATTCACTTTTTGATTTATTTCAGTGCCCTGAAATAACTGGTCAGTATCTGCTAACACTCTCTCTCTCATGAAAATAACAACTTGACTAAAGACTTGAGCAGTTCAACTTATATCACAATACAAATACTCTCATCAGACATCTTATTCAGTAAAGAAGAAAGTACAACTATTATAATAAATTTAGTATTTATACATAGTATAATTTGCTGGTTTACACCTGACAAAATAAAAATTGGAAATGTATAAATTTTTTAAATTTTGATTTTGAGAAATAACTTTAGTGTTGGTTTATACAGAAAAATCTTTGTTAAAAAATTCCCCCAATTTCTGTTTTCATGGATTACCTTTTTCACAAGTAAAACAAATTGTCAGTTTATCAATTTTAAGGCTTCTAAAGTGTATGCACTTTTTGAATATCACAATTAGATCTGTACCATACTACATAAAAGTATTTTTTTCATATATATGTATCACTAAACTCTGTAGAGTTTGCCTTATGCAGGTCCAATTGATTCTAATTGTATTGGCATAAGAATATAATCCAATTTATAATCCCTTGATCCAGACAACTAAACCTCATAATATTTCATTATAGGAAATAAAAGGTACTATGTTGTCAGGAGAAAATGAAAAAGATTTTTAGTCATGTTTCTTTGCCTTTTCAAAATAAAAAGTTATACAAGTTCCTTCACTCAGCTGTAATGATGCCATCAAAAACTGAGGTGTCAATCTGTGAACCTCCAGAATCAAGCTGCATCCTGTAAGTAGAAATCATATATGACCATCATTGTATGTAGAAGAATAGATTTACTTTAAACCAGAGTACAAAACTTAAGCAGTCACAATAACGTGAAAAATATGTTAAGAGTGATCTAATTTTGGAGGGTACTCTTTAGAAAAAAATGCATAATAGGATAAATTACTTGCAATTATAATCAATAAAATTAAAATCAGTGTTCAAAAATACTGATTATAATAACAGAACAAATACTATTGGTCTGAGTATTTCATCAAGTAAAGCTAAAATTAGTGAGAGAGAAAAAAGATTTAACATTGGAATACACAGTACAAGCAACAGCTAATGATGTTTAAAAAAAACTACAATAAGGCCTTAACTCTATCCAAAATAAAATAGAGGACACACAAACTTAAAACTTATATGCCACAACTGAAAGTAATTTTGTCCACTTTATAAATGTATTGTTGACCACACTTTATAAATGCAATGTTGACCAAACTTTATAAATGTAATTTTGACCACACTTAAAAAATGTTATGTTGAACACTTTATAATTGTAATGTTGACCACACTTTGTAACTGTAATGTTGGCCACACTTTGTAATGTTGACCACTTTAATTAGTTATATAGTAAGCACAGACATTCATTTTGACACCTAACCAAACAAACCATTGTCATAGTGCTGTTTGATTCATTTTTGCTTTATTTCATTGCTTTGAAGAAACAAAAATGATCGTTTTTCATTTTCTTTTATATTTGCTAATGAATATACAAATCTATTACCTGCTGTAATTATTTACAAGCAATATTTAAAGTGAATATATAAAACTTATTAATATATTCAAAGAATAGAATAGTCAAAGGAGTTCAGATAAAACTGAATGATACAGTATAGCTCATGCAATATTCTGATTTCCCAGACTTCAGTGTAGAAATTTATCCCTTCCACTTTTGTACCGTGAAAATACACCATGGACGAATAAATTATTTAAAAATCATCTCAGCTGGCATGATGATGGCAACTATGCTATAAAGGGACTGGTTAATATTCATGACAAACATCTGAACAGCCAATGAATAAAGGGCACCCTATGAATGATAAGTCAAGACTGATAAACAGATAAACATTTCAAGAATCTGTTACCCTTATTTCAATCATATATTTAAACAACAATTTTTTAAAAAAAGTCTTGTATAGTGAGTGCATGTATATTTATCAAATGGCTAGTAGACTTCTTTTGCAATGACTTTATGCTTTTACTTTAATCAAAGAAATCTAAACAAATATACTGACTTAAAGTGAGGCACATTCTTAAGCTTCTCCTGAAAAACATAAATTTATTCAAAAGTTACAAAGGAAAATACTCTGATATGTAGACCGCTAAATTCCAAAGTTTTCAAACAAAATTAAACAAAGAGAAAAACTGAATTTACATTGAAATGTAAACCACTTGCTTAATATTCAAACAGTAATAACAGTCATGAAGATGACTATACACATTTTTAAATCTAGTTCCAAGTTTGACTGAATGTGAAGTGTACGAGACTGACCATTTAATTTATGGAGCAAGAATGTTCTTTCTGACCATAACATTTTTTCTTTCATCACAAGTTAATTTGTTTAGAGTAACAAAATGAATGGAATAATATCTTTTCCATAGCAAAAATCAGAGCAAGGCAAATATTTTCAAGCATTTGTCACCCCAACAGAAAATTAAATGGCCCCTCCCTAATAAAGACTTGACCTAAGTGAATGTCCAACAGAAATCAATGCGGTCACCAATGTTAACACTGTTATAAGTATTGGCATGAGTATTGGCGTGGGTTACTATAAAAAATGATGTCAAACTCTGCATGGGAATGTGTTTCTATCACATGAAGCAAACAGGCTTGGTGCATATTACCTAATAGACCTATTGTACTGCCATTAACAGCAGAAGAGTTGATAATTGTTTATATTAATCTGAATTTACATACATGCTATAAGATGATGTGTCACAATAAACAGAATTTTTAATAGTCTTCAAAAATTTTAAAAATTAAAAAAAGGGAAAATTAAATAAAAAGAAAACCAATACTTTAATTATGCCTGTAACATGTAGCATGTATGAGTGGTAAACAGTCCTGCTAAGAGCTCCTACAAAACTTTCCTTGATGCAGCTTATATGCAAATTTTCATAGAGTTAATTAAAAGGCAAGGTGGTCAGGTATAAATGACCATAATTTCACATATGAATTGGCTGAAAAATGCTAAGGTAATGTACTAAGTCCTTCAAAAACTAAAATTTCTACTCCTCTTTGCTTAAAACATATTATGGAAAGAAAACTACGAAAATTAAAAAGATAAAAATAACAAATTTGAATGGCATACTTACCCTATCTCAAAATTAATAAAATCAAAATTAAATTTTTTTTAAAAAGTAACACAACTACACATACATATTGAAGAAACATGAATACATAAAAACCTTTTAAATTTTCGATCTAGGGGAGGTCCCTCAGATGATGTAATTCTGAGAGGGACCATGCCATGAAACAAAAACTGCTGTATAGATATCCATTATGCTAATCTGCACAAAGTTTATAAAATGGAACAATCCAATTCATTTCAAGTCACTGGTAAATAAAAAGAGCTGTTAGATAGATGTTGAAAAACAAAAATTAAAGATCACTGTGTTGAAAGATAATATTTAAGCCATCTGTATTAAAGATTACTGGTAAGTTTGTGAACAGCGGCAATGTTTCTTTGAAGTTGGATTTTACCTCGCAAAGTATAATTATTTCAGTTATGAGAATAGTGTTGATATGTGATTCATATTTTTAAGGTGATGTATGGAATATTAAGCAATGTGTACCAAAAATAAATTTCAGAACTTCTGGTTTATTTTGTGAAGTACAATAGGAAGAGGGAACATTGAAATCTTACATCACTGTAGTGCACAATGTTTGTAGAAATAGAAGCATGACCTGTAACGTGCTGAACTGACCCTTAAGATCAGTTCTCATTAATCAATATTTTGAACTTGTTAAAATACTATTAATGTTGACCTTTGCTTTTCAAAATGTTTGTCGACATAAAATAGATTGAATGAAAAACAACAATAAGAATGCATGGGTTTGCACAGTTGATTTATATTGATAATGCAGTCATACCCAAACAGGACACCTGTCAAGCCCCCAAAAAATGTGACAATATCCCTCCCATATTTTCCAAATGAAATGGTCCGTTCCAAATGTGATTATTTTTCTATAAAGACAGGCATATCTCAAAATCAAACTGCATCAGATACAGTTCTGACAACAATATGGTTATCAATAACTCTGATCAAGATTCACACTGAGAATCCAGAAAGGAAATTTGGACAGTAATACCACCCAGTCCCTATTGAGTGAAAAGATGTACAATACTGACACTTGCTGCATTACCTTTAAACCTACTGAACAATTGATAGCAGCACAGACTTCAATTAGCATATATTCTACCATCCAAATAGCTAGTGACTTTAAAAAAGTCACAAGACCTGAACCACATTATAAAAGCCCTGATTCCAATTTCCATAAGCTCTATTTTTTTAATTATTTGTCACACAACATTGCAATTGATGTACTTTAAGAATGAAAAGATAAAAAAAAAACCCAAAGTAAAATTAAACTGACTTGTGAGTTTATTCAAATCACAAAATATTTCATGTAAAGCAATGTTTTCCTACAGTTTATCTTTACATTTCTGATGCTCTTTAATCTTTATTGGTGCAGCTTAATATGTTAACCCAGTACTGCATTACATTAATGTAAGGGCTGTTCCAGTAAAGCATATATTCCCTCCCCCAAGGACACTTAAAAAAAAAAAAAAAATTCTGTAGGAGGTTGTTTTTCGAACTTTAATTCTGACCTTGGAAGGTTGATTAAGAAAATCACTTCTCTTGTTGGTTGTGTTAACAAAATGAGAAATTGCTGGTGTGGTTGTGAGGACCCCCCCCAACCCAAACAAACAAACAAATATACATGTATATTTAAAATCGCATATAACCTCCTCCTAGTGGTCTAATGCAAATAAAAAGGTAGTTCGGAAAAATGATGGCAGCACACATGAGTGCACCTAATTTGTATGAATTCGTGAACTTTTAAAGCAATAATATGAGCTCCACAAATTACGTTGTTACAGATGTAAAATGCGCTTTGCGCAGTATGCAATTTTTATTCAACTTTTAACTTTAAAAGTGCATTTTGCATTGTAATTCGCACTGCCAGTAGCAGTGTAGTAGCAATTGATGCAACAAAATTCAGCAAGGCAAACATTAAAATAAAGTAGCTAGATACTTCGGATCTGACATGAATGGCTGTTAAACTAATTTTTATTGGTTCATTGGCTCTGGAACAAGCATATATGGGAATAATGAGTAGAAGTGTCTCTCTTTTTTGATGTGTGCAACATTATTTTCTCAGCTGCAGTAAGAAAAAACATCAAAGGGAAGACAATAAAGGGTTTACAGATAACTAAACCACATCAATTTAGCTACTCAAATCAATTTTAACCTTCTGGTTATGTCTCTTTCTGTCCATTCTGGTGATTATGTCCATTGAATCAGTATGACTGGAAAAAAATCTGGCAAATTTAAAAATTGAAAAATCTTTTGGCAGATTATTATTATACCTGAGAGATGTGAATAATTTCATTTCTTGGTTTGTTGATTCTGGTTGTGGCTCAGTTCAAATGTATTATTGAAAAACACTGATGCATTCTCATACTTTTGTTACAAATATTTAATTAGTAATAACAGTTCTGGTTGGAACAATTATAATTGCTAGAGAAACTTTAAGTGAGCAAAAATGTAAACTTTTTGGCAGCATGTGATGCAGGATTGCTCAAGACTTCTCCATCTCGTATGTTTACCATAAAAAATGCATTTGTACCAACTGATAATGTCTTTTAGGTAACTGTCAGAAAGGCATAATTGACAATATTCAAAGGTCTACAAAAATGACTAGAGTCAAAGTTTATATACTCATACAGCTGTGGCAAAAATGATGAGATGTGCAAGTAATCCGTAAAAGCAAGCACATTAGTAAATTTAGGCTTCTGTTGATTTGATGTTTATCTCAACAGCCAAAGTCATCTAGACTTAAGAGCTCAGATTTTGATAGGTCTTTATGGCCTTAACAGTATTTTTAGATGAAGAGAATCTATATATGGCAGCAAATATATGATAATGATATATATAATGATAATATATATGATAATGCTGCTATATATATATATAGCAGCATTATCATATATATATATATATATATATATATATATATATATATATATATATATATATATATATATATATATATGTCAACATAAATGGATAGGACTGTAGCAAAATTCTCATTTACACATTGGAGGCAAGTAATCACATGACAAGCATCTTACACTCTGCCATGAAAGCCCCTCAGACCACATGTATAAGTCTCATATGAAAGACTAGAAGTGGGAGATAAAACCTGTGACAACTGGATTAAAAGTGCAGAATGTTACTGTTAGACCATCAGTGATGATGATGATGATGATGTTGACAATACAGTAAACTGTAATGACACTTATTTTATGAATACTCTTAGAAATAATGATTCCTTGACTTTCATCCATTTTAAAAATAAAATTTATGATATAAAAATGTTTAACTTGCTATATTTCCTTTTTTTTAAAAAAACTTTAGATTTGTCTTGCAACAAAGCATAAAATTAAGACATCAATAACTTAAATATATGTCCTTAGTGGATGCACATAAATGACTTCTGCAGATAGTACCTGTTTTTCTACACCCCTCTTCCCTTGTTCACTTTTGTTCACATGTGTTTTACCTCCCCCCCTCCCGGCTGCAGACGTCCCCATCAAGCAGGGCTGATATGTGGACCATGTAATCAACCTCAGGCACAGGGGGCTAGACCTATGTATTAATGCCATCCCATATATATTGTGTGGCTAAAATCGTACAAATTGAAATTAACAAATAATTTATACTTAGGTATAACCCATTAAGAACATCCACAAAACATACTGGAATAGGCATAAAGCAGCTGTTCCAGACTATCAAAACAAAAAATACTAGCATGCAGATGTCCGCAAGGTCCTTTAAACCCTCTTCCCCTTGTCCACATTTGAACACCCCTCCCACCATCTTTGTGGATGTCCCTTATGGATGATCCCTTACAAAAAATGATATAGTGTATAATTTTTTCTGTCAAATCATTTATTATAAGTTAATAAAATATTTATTGAAAACAAAAAATAAGCGAATAATAGCATCTGACCACACATTTACAGCAATACAAGATTTAACTATTATTCTAATATTCTCATCAAAAGCAGTATGCTTGAGAACAAAGTAAAATAGCAAAACATAGTGATCACTTTAGTAAACACACAGTTTAGTAAGGATACAAATTCATGATATCTATATTAAAACAGAAATCACTAATGTAAAATCTATATTAACGGACATTAAATTAGTAGTTAAGGGACTAATCAATAACATCTACAAATAATAAGCCACCAAGAAAATTTGTGATTTCAGAGTATCAGAGACATACATGGCTGACAAACACACAAAAGGATAAAAGATTGATTATAATGAATAAATACAAGTATGCAGTAGATTATATGATCTGTAAGAATTCAGTAGAATACCTCCAGCCAGCTGTCATTTAAATCGCTTTTCCCCAACCAAATATTAAAATCGCTTCTACCACCTACTAACCCATAGCCAGAAATTATATAAAAACAAATATACTTCTGTAGGGGGCAGTGTTTTTTTTTATTAAAACATATCTGATGGTGGATCAATAATTTTTTAAAATTGCTTCTGTTGTGTTGGTTGATTTTGAAAGTGCCTTTTCCCCGGATGTATATGTTTTAATGGAACAGCCCTAAGCTTTAAGAAAGTGAAAAAAATTCTTAAATTTCATGTTAAATACAAATATGCACACTGGGAAATATAGAGCATAATTCAAACAAAAGAACACACAGACATATTCACACACACACACACACACACACACACACACACACACACACACACACACACACACATATATATATATATTGCATTGCATTTCCTGCTTTGCTCCCACTTCTGGTGTTATGATATCTGACAATGCTAGGTCTACCAATTACTTTTTCTTTGTATTAACTGCTCTGAAGAAAACGTTGTGTTATTATGTTAATTTAGATTGGTATTTCCAATCATTTTATATAGGCTTATATATAAAGATAGCTCATTCTCATGTCAAATGTTTTTAGTTATGTGCACTGATCCCTCTTGGGATCTCAAAAAGTTGTAAAATCTCAGATGTACTGGATCTTAATTTCCAACAAATTTAGGACATTCTAAATGTATGTATATTCTCTACATATATCCTATAAAAAAAATCATAATAAAAAACAGCAAATCTTGTGGATATGCAAAATTAATGCAGTAATGCACTTGTAATTCTGATCTATTATAATTACCATGATGTAAATATTAAAGGATGCAATTTCCTGTTTGTGACTATTGAAGCATTTTGGTTATAGTGACCCCCTTCTAAAAAAGCTGTTTTAAATAGAATCTGGCATGTTCCTGCATGTGCTATAGTATTTGGCATGTTCCTGTATGTGCTATAGTATTTGGCATGTTTTTGTATGTGTTATATAGCTTACAGTTTTACAGTTAATGTGGCCAAGTGGATAAAGTGTCTGACACACAACTTCAGACATAAGGTCAAGAGTTTACACTCACTTGAAGGAAAATTTCAAAAGTTTTCCTCCATGACACTATTATGTTTAATTCTGAAGACTGCCTCAAAATTTCAACATATTATGCGCAGAAACATAAAATCTAGTTAACAGTTGTAAATATTTTAGCATTATTTTTTAAAACTCAAACTGGTAAAAAATTCTTTAAAACATAAAAATCATGAAAGACCTCTGTGGCAGGAACATCTTTCTGACTTGGTGTGAATGATGAAGCATTAACTGAAGATGGTTTGGTCTTTAAGTAACATAATAGGGTGAAAACCAACCAATTTTGTCACACTTAACAAATAATTTATTTACCTAGAATATAAAGTAAAAATTTAAGAAGAACTTTAAGTGTCATAAATTAAATCCCAAACAGCCTGCATAGTTCTATCATAAGACCAAGAGTATAGAGTATTCAGAATGAATTCAAGTGGTGTTCCAAATAAATTCTATTTTGAATGTGCTTCTGTGCCAAAAGTCTTAATGTATCATGATATAATTCAAGATGTCATTGAATGTATTCACAATAATCCCAAAATAGTGGGAGTGCTGTATATCCTTCTGACAGAATGAGTTCATTTTTTTCTCATACAAATGCAGTAACCTTTTTATTATATGATCATTTTCTTATTCTACCTACGAGTTAATTATATAAACAAAAATACATTATAAGAGACAAAGTAAAAAAATGTATGCCATATTCCAAACTAAATACACAAGTGCAGATTCATCAGCACACAACAACATTATTAATGCATACATAACTCCACCCAGATAAATTTAAACTTAGTCTCATGCTAGACATCATTTTCAAAGAAAACAGTCTTTTGGTCTACTTAAAATTGACTTTTGATTGATATTGTGAATGAATGCCCATTGCAACAACTTTTCCATTTAGTCTGGAATGAATAGATTTTTGTATTTTAGTCGATTCTGCTAAATTTAGTGATAATGACTGGATTTATCTGCATCAATTCTACATGACATACATTTGATTTTAACAGTGAGGGAGCAGTGTATAACATCTGCAAGTGTTTCTGTTCTGTCATTGAATGTTTGAAATCATAATGTAGGAAAATATGAAGTCTTTCAATTGCAATTATCAAAAATAAATTTAACCTATGGAATATAATATTTCATTTTGTGTGCAGTATGGAGGATATAATTGGACTTGAAAATATAGTAGAAATTGCAGTACAATTTCGAAATGTGTAATTAAGTTTGAGAACCAATGACATGGTTCATGTACTTTGGATTTGCAGAACTAAGAAAGTACATTTTAAGAAAATTCAGGATGTAAAACTGTAAGTACATTTTTTGCCATTATTACCAGGTAAAAAAGACAATATATGCCTTGTCACTTGCATGTTATTTGTAGGGAGCCTGAAATTGTAAGACCTGTCTGGTATTTATCACTAGCTTAAATCCAAAACTCTATAAAATAAAGTTAATGTGGAATGTGGCAAAGCAGCTGGTATTTGGCAGTCCATGAAACATTAGTTCATTCAGAAACAAATTTATTCAACCAAAACATAAACCATCTACTACGTAAGTGTACATGATTTGTTTACAAAGTAGTTTCTAATTAACATGAGTGCAATATCGTAAAATACTGCAAGATTCTGACAATGCAAAACTAACAAAGAAAAAAAATGAACATATAATAAATCTATTTGTTAATAACCAAAAGATGAATTACATTTCTGATGTTAGTTTGGCACAAGCCCATTGTCCCTTGTCCAAGACCTTAATAGGCAGTTAATAATTTCAAATGTTTGACCTATTTTCAACAAGTTATAATGAAATATCATTTGCTGCTTTAAATTTGTGATTTGAAGTTCACAAATATTTGATAGCACATGAATATAATTTAAATACCAAAATGCTAAAGGCTTAATTGATAGCATGTTTTCTGTCAGAGTTGGTCAAATTCTGTTTAGCAGTGTTTTAAGATAAAGTTATGTAAATGTTTTTCTATTTTTAGCCATGGCTGCAATATTTGATGGTGTATTTGCATCCTTTCTATAAAATTAATGTGAAATGTTAAACTATGACACTTTCTGCCAAATTTGTACTTTTTAGTACCCATGTTTCATGTCACATTCTTATGTTTTGTATAAACTAAAAAGCCCTTCAGGCCAAAATGATTTGTCAAATGCAGTCAAATTCCATTGATGGTTTCAAGAAGTCTAAGGATTTTAAATTCTTAGTAATGGAGGTCATACTTAATGGCAAACTGGTGTCATTTGAATGGAATTGAAAGGATGCTAAGAAGTGTTTGAGAAGATGTCGATTACAAGTTTTCAAAACTGTAAGTGTGAGAACTTTTTTGTCAAATGTCTTACAATTCTGACACGTAGTTTTGAAGAAGATGGCAATTGTTTTTTTTAAAATAATATGGACATATTTTATAGGGAACTGGCATCTGTTAAAATGTATAGATCTTGATGCTAGGATGCTTTGAATTTAATTTGTTAAAATTCTGTTGAGCAGTTTTTGAGAAGACATCTAAAGGTTTCTAAGTTTAGTAATGGGGACATATTTGATGGCATATTGGTAATGTCTAAACAAATCTTAGAGATATTCATGAAAGGATATTTTGTGTCAAATTTGGTTGAGTGATAACAGTCATTTAAAGTTTACATTCAATATTTCAGTAATAGCAGTCATATGTTTGCTGTCAGACAGACATTATTTGAACAATATTGAAGGACTTTTAAGTATAAATGCTTCTTTTCAAATTTGGTCAAATTCTGCAGTGGTTTTTGAGAAGTTGTTAACAGCAAATGATTGAAGCACAACACCTGATGAGCCAGACCAGAAATTCAACTAATGTTATGGCCACGTGAGCTACAAATTTGAAACCTTGAAATGGAAACTTCAAGAAGTAGGTGTGCTTTATAGTGTGTTACTTACTGTGTGTCTATGTAATCTAATCCTAGTTCAAGAAATAAATTGGATCTGTCTGCTATGGCTTGCTGCTGCTGCATATGCTGGTCATAATGCATGTCAGTGCTATCCAGCTGTGGCAGGTTAGGTAGGTTACCCCCATTCTGCTGCTGTTGAAACTGATTCTGTTGGAGTTGTTGCTCTGCAGTGTTATATGACCAATAACCATCCATGGGACTGATTGCCTTCTGGTCATAGTCTAATCCGGAAGTGTGCTCCACGGGCATCTGTGTGACCAGGCTTGTAACATTGGTTAGTGGTATGAATGTTTTTGGTGAAGTCAAATTCTCTTCATCTGTCATTGTTTCATTTGAGTAACAGTTGGAAAGATTGGATCCCTCATCTATACACAGAGGAGTGGATGAACAATCTTCTGTCTGTCTGTGTTTACCTAGAACCTCTGCCAGGGTAAACACTGGTGTGCTGGATTCAGTGGACACCTGAAACTGGCTCATCGTACCAACATTGTAGCCCTGTATCTTCTTTGTGGCAACATTACTGTGTGTGGTTACTGGCACTGGCACTGGCACATGCGACAGTAATAGTTGTTTGTTGATTGTATTTGTATTACTTCCAGTGGAACTTAAGGATAACTGTTGGTAACTGACAGCAGGAATCTCATGTATGTTCATTGCTAGCTGAGTGTTTACTTGATCTGGGTATGATGTGACATAGGAGTTTCCCACTGGACTCCCATGATGTGAGTCACCTGGAGAGTCAGCAGTTTTATCAGACATGGACTCCATAGAAGGTGGATCTCGAGGAGAGAACCAGATAGGATTTGATCTATTCACCATCTCCTTAGCACTGCCATATCCATCTCTTGAGTCTATGGAAAGCCTCTTTCTAAGTTCTGGGCAGTTCAGTTGCTTGGCAGACAAAGGAGTGGCAGAGTTCTGTCTCATAGGCTGGGTAGGGTCTGTTGTCATAAGGTGACTTTTGTTTCCCATTGCATCATTCACATGTGGCTGTACAAAACATGGCATGGAATATGTTGATGGAGCTTTGTGTTTCCTCTGATCTTCTTCTAAATCAAGACAACTGAAAAATTTTGTACAAGAAATCTTAATATTTCTAAAGATTAGATTTGGCATGTGTAAAAGTCTGAGTTTATATGAAAATAAAACAAATAAGCAAATGCAAAAAACATTAAAAATTTATAAAGGTATTTCTCAAAGCTACATTTTGCAAACCATTTGGTGGGTGGCAAAAACCAGTCAGACAAGCTTATATATAAATAGATTACATGATGAAATAGATCACGGAGTATAATGATGAAATATATGGGTCTGTAAGGGATGGGATTATGTATGCCTATAATAACTAGGTATATTTGTGTCAACCCAGAAATATCAAACATGTAGATTTATCAAATTTGATCAGAAGATTTCACTTCAAATTTGAGTATTTTTGGCCTGTTTTAGTATGCAGAAAATAGCAAACTCAGAAAAAATAAAATTAATTTCAACATTTTGAGAAATATCTAGATATGATTGGAAAGCTAGATCATACCTAATAAAATTGTTAGAACTGGATGTGTAACATTATTATTTTCTATCTAGAACTTAATGGAGTTACTGTGTACTTTTGGTCCCAGTTTATATTTCAACATGCCAGAATTACTATTTATTGATGAAATGTACAAGATCACGTCTCCATGGATTACCCTCAGCAAAAGTACATTTATCACTTCTACTTGCATACTGAAAGGACACTGAAATGCTAACTTTTTGTATTGAATCAGTATTTCAAGTGAATGTTGTTTCCCTTTGCCAACCCCTATATTTGATCTGGGACCAAGTCTGTAAATACAAAACTAGTCAAATTCTTTTAGTTTTGACAATATGGTTTCATTATGGGTGATAAATTTTTACGGTGAACCTCGACTTTGATTTTAAAGCAAAAGACTGACTTTTGCTTCATGCATTTCAAACTACCTAAATAATAGCAATCAGATAAACTTGTTATCATGTTTTATTGTCAAGTTTACAAAACAGATGATGTGGGCAAAACAGATGATGTGGGCAAAACAGATGATGTGGGCAAAACAGATGATGTGGGCATGTGAGAAAGCTTGTCAGTAGCTTCTCATGAATCAGTGGTTCTTTATGGGGGTTTTCCTGTGTTTTATCACAATTTTTTCTCCTTGCACTGACAGGAGAAATATGAGAAATTATTTTGCTTTTACTGGGAGAAATGTCCTCCCGATTGTATTGTTCACATATATGAAGATATGAAATACATGCCCCTAACAATTGGCATTGTGGTTCAGGGCAAAACACTGACATAGAGTAAAATGACTGAAACAGTCATTGAAAAAGAGATCACAGATTTTGTATGGTTATATGGCACTGTTTAAAATGCAAGAATTTATAAAGTTTAATAATTATAAAAGCAACAGTGGCTAAGAAACTGACAACATGAAAATGATCATGAAGACAATCTAATTTCTGAAGTTGATGCCCCCTATTTCAATTGTATGTAGGGATGTGAATTTTTCCAAAGAAATGAACTATGTGATTATTTTGATATATTAGACGAGATAAGGTACTCAGCATGTTTTTCAAAGACAAAATAAAATGGAATTGGAAATGGTTTAAAGCATTTGCTGGTACTGCATCTGCAATTTCCATGAATCTGGAATCTTGAGGTATTAAGAAAAATGTTAAGGATTCAACAGTGAATACTTAATTGAACATATAATTCTATTAAGTACCTTGGGATGTTGTTAGTGCAGCCATATTTGATGAAAGACTGTCATCATTTGTATAGAAGAATGTACTACCTAAAGAAATGTGGAGGCATCCCCATCCCATCAGCTGGGAAGGTGTAGTCATCACTGGTCAGTTATCCCTGACTGACCAGTTTTGCTAAACTTGTTAACTCACCAGTGGTAAAAGTTCTGGTTCAACTGTTCACCAAAAAGATTTTCCAGGAACTGAGGATAAACCAGTTTCTTCTCCAAAACTGCCAAATGCTGAAACCATCAGATACTATCGTGCAAGAATAGATTGTCAAATTAGCCATTGTGGTCGCCATACTTGAAGTAAGATTGACACCATTTTCATTTAGGACAAACCAGACACCATCAGAAGACTTCTGATGAAAACCCCATGTTGTCATGATTATTCATTCAGGAAAAGTGATAAGATTTTCAAAATAGCTGTCATAAAGACCATACTGATGTCTGATTGAAACCATTTTCATTCAGTACCAGCCAGACATCATAAGAAGTCTTTTGCTGAAAACCACATGTTGATACAATGTTCCATCTAGAAGTAAAGATAACATGTTGAAGACAGCTGCTGTGGTGACCATATTGGAAAGCAAAAAGGCAACATTTTCTTTTAGGACAAACCAGACATCATAGTCTTCTGGTAAAAAACAAATGCTGATCTGTCTTGCCAACTATAGAGCCTTATAGTTAAAACTCCATGTTAATATAACTAATCATTCTTGAGCCATACTAGATGTCTGCATAACACCATTTTCAGTTATGATCAACTAGACCTTGGGATGAAAGTGTGCAAATATTTTATGGCAATCCTCCAAGCAGTTTAAGAGGAGTGCTGATAACAAACTTGTGTTAACAGAACTTCATTGGATAATGGACAACAGAAAATAGGTCATATACATAATCTCTTCTGGTCTAGGACTAGTCAAGCTAAATATAAAAGCTGGACAATAGCAAGTGTGATAATATATCCTTATTTTAACTGGTGTTAAAACAGAAAAACAAAAATCTAAATTCTCTTTTGTTACCTGGGGAAAGTACAACTGACACAAAGATTTTCCAACAACATATCCAGTACAACCTTGTCCCTTCAAATTGTAACAAATAATTGTGAATATATCTGAACATCATATATGATGCACCTGTATCACTAGCTCCAGTATGTATGCTGACTGATCAGATTCATCAATAGAACAGAACAGTGTAGATTAAGATCTTCTGGCACATTATGTGATGGTAGTCTGAGGATGTAAAGCATCAGTGTATATATGTATGATGAGCTGGTGTGTGTGTGGTAGTGGGGGTATGCAACATTTACCATAGTATCAACATGAAAAGTGGGGGCCAAATTTTCAAGAATACCTATATCTGGGTTGGCAGCCCATTGCACAGCTTTGAGTCTACAGCTAATTGCTTTATTCATAATATATTTACTCTGATGCTGATTACTTTACCAAATAAATCTAGGCACACATGATTAAACATGTTCATTTCACCAAGGAATTTAACTGGTACTAAATCTGGCAGCCCTTGGTCTTCAAAAAATTGAAATACATTAATTAATTAAAACTGTTGTTGTACAGTTGTTGTTTTTGTTGTTGTTCTAGGATTTAATGCCATTTTAGCACAAGACAGGCTACACATGGCCGAAAGTATAATTGGTGGAGGAAGAATCCTAGAAAACCCTGGAAAAGAACGACCTACCCATGAGAAGCTACTGGCAAGCTTTCTCAAATACCCACATTGGCTGAGCCAGAGACTCAACCCCATGCAGACAAAGGTGAGATAGCAGTCATCTGGAATGGTGAGTGCTTTAGACTACTCAGCCACTCAGGTCATCCATTAAAAGTACACCTAATCCTTCTTTTTGCATGACTGTACCTACACAAATTCTTTAACCAAAGATTGTACTTTGAGTGGCACTTTCAGAATCACAGATGCAACCCTGAGTCATATTTAATGGTAGATTTGCATCAAGAGCTTAAACTTAAAAGGTTTTCATGTTTATATGCTTTTGTAAAATTTCATTTAAAGAAATCTGTTGGCTTTTTTATGAAGTCATTTAAAAGATTTTCTATTTTCTGTTATAATGGCCATATCTGATGGCAGATTTGGCATTAAACTGTATACATGTACACCCGAAATTCCTTAAAAGTCATGATGCTCTGTGCTAAGACAGATTGATAATGTTTTGACAGTTTTTGAATTTATGGCAAATGGTGAACATAGGTCATACCATAACTAGCTAAGTAAGCTAATAAAACTAAATAATGTGTAAGGATAAGCTCAAGGTATATCTGAAAGGTTTCATTGAGTCTATCTTTTACCATATTGTTACAATATTAGGTTTAGAGAAATAAAGTTTTGTATCCTCAAAATCAAAGTACACTGAACTTTCAATGCTAGGTGGGCCAGCTCAAATAGCTGCCTACAATGTGATGTTGTTGATGTAGGGTTTAAACTTTTTTTCAGCACAAGATAGGCTATACATAGTGGCCAGAATAAATGGTGGAGGAATAACCCCAGAAAATCCTGGAACGAACCACCAACTCACATGAAACCACTGCCAAGCTTTTTCACATGCCCACATTCACCTAACCCAAGACCAAAACCCATGCAGACAGAGGTGAGATAGCAATAATCCGTAACGGTAAGTGCTATAGACTACTCAAATACTCAGGGCCCCCCACTTACAATGTGAAAGAATACAAGGGAAATCCCGACACAAAAACATTTCTTATCATTTTCACTAATTTCCATTTGTTAACTTTTAATTAAATCTTAATTACAGCTTTAATTTTTGCACTGAAATTTGAACCATTTTTTAGTTGACATGTATGCTGAGGATATTTACTGCTTACCCTTAGATGCATATTTGTTGTGATTTAAGTGTTAAATTTTATTTATACACTTTCCTAGCATAAAATGGAATAAATTATATCAGTAGATATCATATCATCAGTTTCGGTTTATGAGTTATTTATGAATTGGCCAATACAGCCAGAAATACAAGGACAAGTCAGAAAATTTTCATGTCCTGTTTATTTTGAATGTATCTTTTCCAAATGCTATTTCTGTGAAAATTGGCACATATGATGCAAAATTAAAGTCAGAAATTAAATAACACAAATTCATACATGCAATATTCATCATATAAAGAAAATCTGAGGAGATAGAAAACAGGCATTACAGCCAAGATTAAAATAACACCCAATTGGTCTGAAAATTAGGAGAAACAAGTCTGCCAAATGATGATAAAAAACACTCACAATAACATTCAACATTCATCAATATCAAGATGCCTTTAAAAGCTGGCTCAAATCACTAAAAGGGGAGTTGAGCAGAAATAAATTTGGATGGGTATAGCAATTAATTTGGGCTACAACTGTGCTAAATAATGGGGCAAACTTTAACTTGTACAATAAATTCCTCACTATCAAGATACATGCAAAATTTGGCTGCTTGATTAAAAGGGTTTTTACTGAACAGAAACAATGTAGGTGAGTCTCAGAATCAGTGATACTACTCCACTAAACAATGAATACAATGCCCTGACAATTTGAACTTTTTGTAAATCTCAAACTTAACCAAGGTCTCATTATACAATAAGAGTTAAGAGTGACTGCCATCTGGTACTCATTGGCTATTCCTCCACTAATCAATGATACAGACTGTTGATATTCAAAAGGTCTTACTAAGATCAAGATCTATGCAAATTTCATTGAATGAAAAAGATAATTAAGGCAATTATTATCTGGAAACTAAAGTGTGGCAAACTGACAGATGAAAGGATGTTAAGGCAGATGGATGGCAGGACATATAGGCCAATGTAATAGCCAATGTTTTCAGTGAAACATGACAGACATAAACAATATTGCCAAGGGTAAAGAATAAGCCATTAGAACTTCCATGAAAGTGATATAACAACACAATGTAGAGTGTACTTCTCAAAGTGTTAAATATATAAAGAAATTTTTTTTACCATAAGGCTTGTTCCAGATGAATGACAAGGTAATCTTCTGCATGAGAATAGCCCTCAACCACAGGACCTACATAACAGAGATGCATTAAATGCATTGTGTAATTGAAAATATGTCTATAATCCTAATTATTAGTAAAATGCTTTGGTGAACTATATCACCAATCAACAGGGACATTGGCACATATGATCACATTGATGAAATAAGGTATAGGGTTAGTGTATGTGTTTTGGGATTTTTAGCATAGCTTAACAATTCTAGTTATATTGCTATGATATTTGCAGTGGGCTGTTTATAGTATATCAAGTACTGGGGGTATCTTGCCATAGACATGTTGCATCATGTCACACCCAGTCACATTATCCTGATACCAAGCAAACCAGTCCTAACCATGACCTCTTTATGCAGAGTGCCAAGCAAGGCAGCTGTAAGTGCCATTTTTATATGTCTTTGGTATGACTCAGCTGGGGTTTGAACCCATGATCATCATCATCTGAGGTGAATGCTCTAACCACTTAAGCCACCAGAGTGGTCTTACTGGGTTAGAAATGCATGGTAAATATTCCATAAATCTTCTTGAAAATTTTACTTCACTACAAACTTTGAAAATCAATATTTTATGATAGAAAGGTAAAGATAAATAAATGTCATATAAGAAAACAATTCCTAGTGGTTTAAAAGGAATCTTTCAAGCTAAAATACTGCAAATGGGAGAGATACCTGCCAACTGTACCTTATACTGAACCTGCATCATCGCAAAAGATTCATAACAATATGAAGGTGTATGTATGGATATGAAGACGTATGTATGAATATGGTGTGTGTATGGATATGAAGGTGCGTGTATGGATATGAAGGAGTTATGAATGGATATGAAGATATATGTATGAATATGAAGGTCTGTGTATAGATATGAAGGTGTATGTATGGATATTAAGATGTATGTATGGATATCAAGACGTATGTATAGATATGAAGGTGTGTGTATGGATATGAAGATATATGTATGAATATGAAGGTCTGTGTATAGATATGAGGTGTATGTATGGATATTAAGATGTATGTATGGAAACGATGATGTATGTATAGATATGAAGGTGTGCATATGGATGAAGATATATGTATGAATATGAAGGTCTGTGTATAGATATGAAGGTGTATGTATGGATATTAAGATGTATGTATGGATATCAAGACGTATGTATAGATATGAAGGTGTGTGTATGGATATGAAGGAGTTATGAATGGATATGAAGGTGCGTGTATGGATATGAAGGAGTTATGAATGGATATGAAGATATATGTATGAATATGAAGGTCTGTGTATAGATATGAAGGTGTATGTATGGATACGAAGATGTATGTATAGATATGAAGGTGTGCATATGGATGAAGATATATGTATGAATATGAAGGTCTGTGTATAGATATGAAGGTGTATGTATGGATATTAAGATGTGTGTATGGATATCAAGACGTATGTATAGATATGAAGGTGTGTGTATGGATATGAAGATATATGTATGAATATGAAGGTCTGTGTATAGATATGAGGTGTATGTATAGATATTAAGATGTATGTATGGATACGAAGATGTATGTATAGATATGAAGGTGTGCATATGGATGAAGATATATGTATGAATATGAAGGTCTGTGTATAGATATGAAGGTGTATGTATGGATATTAAGATGTATGTATGGAAACGATGATGTATGTATAGATATGAAGGTGTGCATATGGATGAAGATATATGTATGAATATGAAGGTCTGTGTATAGATATGAGGTGTATGTATGGATATTAAGATGTATGTATGGATATCAAGACGTATGTATAGATATGAAGGTGTATGTATTGATATTAGGATGTATGTATGGATATGAAGGTGTATGGATATGACGATGTGTTTATGGATATGAAGGTGTGTGTATGGATATGAAGGTGTATGTATGGATATGAAAGTGTGTGTATGGATATGAAGGTGTGTGTAACTATGTGGATATGATGGTATATGTATGGATATGAAGGTGTGTGGATATGAAGGTGTTATGTATAGATATGAAGGTGTATGTATAGAAATGAAGGTCTGTCTATAGATATGAAGGTGTATGTATGGATATTAAGATATATGTATGGATACGAAGATGTATGTATGGATATGAAGGTGTATGCATGAATATGAAGGTGTATAAATGGATATGAAGGTATGTGCAACTGTATGGATATGAAGGTGTATGCATGGATATGAATGTGTATGGTTGGATATGAAGGTGTATGGTTTGATATGAAGATGTATGTATGGATATGAAGGTGTGTGTAACTGTATGGATATGAAGGTGTGTATGGATATTAAGATGTATGTATGGATATAAAGGTATGTACAACTGTATGGATATGAAGGTGTGTGCATGGATATGAAGGTGTATGGATGGATATGAAGATGTGTATATGGATATGAAGTGTATATATGGATATGAAGGTGTGTGTAACTGTATGGATATGAAAATGTGTATGGATATTAAGATGTGTGTATGGATATGAAAGTGTGTGCATGGATATGAAGGTGTATGGATGGATATGAAGATGTGTGTATGGATATGAAGTATATGTATGGATATGAAGTGTATATATGGATATGAAGTGTATATATGGATATGAAGGTGTATGGATGGATATGAAGATGTGTGTATGGATATGAAGGTGTGTGCATGGATATGAAGTGTATGTATGGATATGAAGGTATGCATGGATATCAAGATGTATGGATATGAATGTATGTGCAACTGTATGGATATGAAGGTGAGTGCATGAATATGAAGGTGTGTGTATGGATATGAAGGTGTGTGAATGGATGTGAAGGTGTATGTATGGATATGAAGGTGTATGTAATGATATGAAAGTGTGTGTAACTGTATAGATATGAAGGTTTGTATGGATATGAAGGTGTATGTATGTATGGATATGAAGGTATGTGCAGCTGTATGGTTATGAAGGTATGTATGGATATTAAGATGTATGTCTGGATATGAAGGTATGTACACTTCATATGAAGGTGTGTGTATGGATATGAAGGTGTGTGTAACTGTATGGATATGAAAGTGTGTATGGATATGAAGGCGTATGTATGGATATGAAGGTGTGTGTATGGATATGAAGGTGTAAGAATTGGATATGAAGGTGTAACTATATGGATATTAAGCTGTATGTATGGATATGAAGGTGTGTGCATGGATATGAAGGTCTATAAGGATATGAAGGTGAAGAGATAAAAATTCCAAAAACAAGACAATAATTACAGCACTTGTGTACATAAAATACTGTCATCTTAAAGTAATTCTTAAAAACTGACAAATGATAGTATGACTGAAATTAAAGATACCCCAAAACTTGGTGGTCTTTCTTTAATTCATATTTATCATGGTAGGTCAGTATCGATAAAAAATTTTGTTTAAAACAAATGTGCTTTGTTTACATAATGTCACAATTGGCATTCTCTATAATCTAGTTCAACTTAAGTCAGTGAAACTCTTTTTATTCAACAGACACTGCTACTGAAAAATTCTTGAAATTACTTCTTCAAGGTAAATTAAACATTTAGAAATGCTTCCTGACATTTTAGTGTTTGTCCCTGAGAGAGGTCTTATTTTTGAGTGTCCCACCTTTGTCAGAAGCATTTACAAGTGGAAGAGAGACTAAAGTTTCTATCATGATCCTATCAAGAAACAAGATACTCTCGATATGGACGGATACTACCCAAAATGGAATTTCTAGGAAATCAAGATAAGACAATATGGTCCTTTTAACTGCTGAGTGTTAAACCATCTCTGATATTATTCAAATTAGTCAATGTTGCAGCCATATTGGATATAACATCTACAATACAATCATGAAAAAAACCAAAAAAAACATTAGAAACCTTTTTGGGAAAATCTCATGCTGATATGACCAGTCTCTTGCCATGGACATGTTGACATACATCATCTTTTGGCATTTCTTACTAATTGCTAAATCATTAAGTAATATATCCATAATGAAACATGACTTCCAAAAGTAGTAACATTTACCTTTCTCATAAAATTGTTTAAATGCCTCATCTCTTGTTCTATCCCCTGGATACAGATATTGATAGATATCATCATTCCTCTTGTCTTTGGATGTTTTCAATATGACAGCAAGATTTCTCTCATGAAGTTTCTTGCTAGTTATAGGGTCAATGGAGTCAACTACACCGATCTTCTTCCCTGCAAAAAAGAAATTTCTTATTCACACAAGAGTTGTTGATGTTGGGTTTTACGCCATTTTCCAGCACAAGATAGGCTATACATGGCGGCCAGTTTTAATGGTGGAGGAAGAACCCTGGAAAACCCCGGGAAGAACCACCGACCCACGAGAAGCTACTGGCAGGCTTTCTCACTTACCCACGTTAGCCGAGTCTGGACTCAACTCACGCAGACAGAGGTCACACAAGAGTACTTGGATATGTCTTGAATATAATTCATCAATAAGGATAAAATTCCATAAATAGTATGTATGTATTTATGTATGGGTGTGTGTGTGAACAATTTTTAATGACTTATCAGCACAATCTAGGCCACATGCACACCTGCCAACCCTAACAAGACTGTCTGAGTAAGGCAATTTAGTTTTCAGTAATGTCTAACAAAATATCATATACTGCTACTGTGTCAGAAAACATGTATTTAAAAGGTTCTGTATTCAATGTTCAACTTAAAATTTTTGGAAAGTACACATATATAGTCCTTACTTACTTCTAGTACAGATGTACAAACTTCAGTTCAAAACATTATACAGACCAATGGCTTGTTGCCATCTCTCAACCTAATTCTTGGAAATTTGTTTTGATTTCACATGAAAAGATCAATCATACCTCCTGCTACCTCTTCATTTTTCTGTACTGACTATTATTATTATTATTATTATTATTATTATTATTATTATTATTATTATTATTATTATTATTATTATTATTGCAGGTATTTTGCATGACAAAAATATGTGCAGTTTAAAGTAATCAAGGTAATTTACTCTGGTTCTCTAATCAATTCAACTATATCTGAGATGGAGCCAATTATCCAGATTTTACCACAACAATAACTCCATAGTTTTTGCTTTTATTCCATAAGTCTATTTTAAGGGTCATTTTTGTAAAACTTAAAAGCAATAATGGTAAGGGTTTGCAGGTCTGCATATGCTGCCAAGAAAGTTTAGGCAGCCCCAAAAGGCATACAAAAGAAATATAAACAGGAAAATTATTAAAATACTAAATGAAGTTATCTGGAGGAGGGGTAGAGGGTAAAACTAATTTAAGTGGGGTAATACATAGCCCAAAAAATATTGTGCTGATTATTTTTCTTGGGTGCTAGGTCAAATATCCAAGCAACACAGTATAACATCATCATAAAGTATTTATTCATCCTATTAGTATGGAAAGTTTTATAACTGAGAAAAGAACCTACATAACAGCTCATACCATGTTAACTTCCTCTTTACCTGTACTCAGGATGGGACATCAAGGTAGAAGACAAGGATCCTTGCAATAGTGGCAGGTAGGTTATTACTTCACTTCAATATGCAGATAGTGTCTATTCAGCTTTGATCCATACAAAGATGTAAACAATCCATTATTCTTACTGATTTTTGTTCCTTAGATGTTAGGTTTTCTCACTTTGATATCTTCTGGCTGTCGTTACCCTTGATTATAGAGGCCCCAAGTGACCAAGTGGTCTAAAGGCTGTCCGTCACAGATCACTGCCATCTCACCTTTGTTTGTGTGGGTTCATGTCTAGGATTGGGGGAATGTAGATATGAGAAAGTTTGCCAGTAGCTTCTCATGGGTCAGTGATTCTTTTTGGTGATTTCCCAGTTTCTTCCTCCACCATTAACACTGGCTGCCATGTATAGCCTATAGTGTGCTGAAACATGGTGTTAATCCCAACAACAACAAGCCATTCACAAAGTTTAATCCAGATCTGGCTATTGTGCAGTAACTATTCTCTTTTTCTTCAGTAAGTCAATTGGACCTTTGATCCCTAAATCAACATACTTTTTATTTCAAACACAAGGCATCCAAACTGTTTGGTAACTGTGAATGGTGAACAACTAGGTTTTACTATACAAAAACCATATTTCTTAACTTAGTCACAACCACTAATCAAAAAAGTGACAGGGGTCTGCCTTACCCCAAGTAAATGGCATCCATAAAATTTGTTAAATGTTAATGGTGAACAACTGGAGTTATGACTGGAAATGAAATTAGTGACAGAAGATGGATGGGCAGACAGATGAGGTTACAACATAATACGATTACCGATTACGGCAGGTGTATAACAATTAGATCATGTTACATGTTAAAAGGTTCAAGACAAAGTGGAGAAAACAGTCTTGATTAAGAAAATTAAGTATGTATTGGAGCCAACTATAATCTTAATCAGGATTCAAGCATATACAATAATCAATTGATAAATGGTGCACAGAGGGGTAAAAAATCATTGCATTATAAGCAAGGGCACAAATTATTGAGAGACTTATAAAAATATCAAAACTAACAAAGGGATCGACATAGAGGCAAAAGGGATGGTTGGGTTGGGTTGGCATGTTTGTCTTGAATACTCAATAATCGTGCTAAGATTAACTGTTAATAAATATTTCTACATAGCAGTACACTTTTGTTTACTTTTTTTTTCACAGAGTAATATTAATTTTAAGATAACGTACAGTACATCGAGGAGATCATCTAAACATTATTCCACATGGTTTCAATTCACTTAACACATGTATAACATCGCACATTGTATACTACATCACAATATTTGTGTTGATAAATTCTAGTTTAATTGTTTGATTCAAAGTAGGCTTTTTGTACAAAAGATCGACACTCATTTTGATGAAACAATGCTGATCGAACGATGGTTAGATTTGAGGTAGAAGTAAAATGAAAAACAAAAACAAATTTACATGGGTTAACCATTACCAACATGAATTTAATGGGTCTACAAATTTAAAGTAGTATAAATTAGAACACAATAATACTGGCAGTTTGTGATACGTTTGACAAATATCACTTCACATTTTGAAAACATCTGTTCATTTTTTGTGTTACTCTTTGATTTTTATGCTGCCTATGTGTATTGTTCATGGATGATTATCTCTCAGAGCTGGTATGGATAATTATGTGTGGCTTCCAGATTCACTGAGTGTATTTTTCCTGACAACAAAATTAATGATTAATAATTATTTTTTCATGTACAAAACATAAAATAATGGTATTATCAAGGTTCAATTTACCAATTCTTATTGCAATTTTTTTTCACATTCAGCACATTTCTAATTTTTTCTTTGGGAAAAAAATCGGGAGCCATGTGGGACACAGTGTTATAAACTTATAAATGGGTTTGCAAGTTATCCGGGCACGAGAAATCCAGGGAGTGGTGTACCTCTTGATACTCAGAACCAAGCCTGTACTGGGAGTGGTGTACCTGTCTGAGTCTTGATAGTAAGAACCAAGGCTGTAATGGCCCCAAACAGAATTTGAATATGAACTATAAATTGCACTAGTCTAATGACAAGAACAATGTTTATAATGGACCCAAATGTACTGCATTGGAATTATATTACTATTTATACCTTTGTGTATCCTATCAGAGATAACAGTGCCTGTAATGAAAATGCTGCAATGTTGATACCAGTAAGTACATACAGTAGCTGTCTGCGATAGAGAAGACAGCTGATAATGGACAAAACAATATGTTGAGCATGTTAGCTAACATGCACATCAACAAATCTTGATGGAAAAGATACAGCCATAATGGTCCCAAAATGCTGTAAATGTACCTACCTCCCTGTGTCTTGATAGAGAGGACAGATCCAGTAACTGCCCCGAACATGCTGTGAATGCCCTGGCTGTCTGTCAGGTGATTGTCCGAGAAGCGTAGCAGAAACATTCGGTTCTTTTTATGTTCCTGGAGCTTCTGCTTGGCCTCATCCTTGTCTATGAAACCCTCAATTAACCTACATGACAATCATCCAAGTAATTATACAAAGTTGCTACAGTGCGTTTTTTTGAAGAATGATTAAAGAATGAAAGTATTCTAAAAGACCTCCCTTATAATCTAAATATTTGTGTTTCAGTATAATGTGAATTTTTTTGTGAATATAACTTTTTCATGGTTCTGCAATACAGGTAAAAACCTTTTATTATGCCATGCTCATGGTCCAAAGAATAACATTATGATGTAAGTGTGATTGTGTAAAAAAAAATTTTTTAAACACTTCTCCACAGAAAATGAAGTTATCAAAGGGAAAAATGCCACTAAACAAAACTGAGACACAAGAACTTGTGAAAGTCTTGTGTCAAGACATGCTGACTGCTTAGTCACATTAAATGTCAACACAGTATAGTTTACTGGAAAACAGTGATGACAACCTGCACACATATTTCAAATTTGATATCACACAAGTCAGTCCACTTTACTGAGAATGTGAACTGCTAGAGTAATCACACTGAGTAATCATGAGTTGTGGAGCATGTGAGGAATTTTTATTGCCATTGACTGGCAACTCCTTAAGTTAATCCATGCAATCAAAGCATAGTCTAGAATTCCTTAGATTTATTTCCCCATTTAATGTCCTTTTTTTCATTGTCTTGAAACAAAATATAATTGGTTGCCAGAAATTGTGTACTATTGAAAATTATTACCAATTTTCAAAATATGATAATCAGAAAATTAAAAGAAATACAAAGTATATAGGCTAATTAAGCTAATTTAATTTGTTATTGGTCTCTCATAAACTTCAGTACTTGACCACACAAACTTGGTTCTATTAGCAATATTCTGGAATAAGCTTATACTCTCCCACCCACCACCAAATTACATTATACAGACAAAAATAAATAAATTACTTTATGCCATCTGAAAACATGTGGAGAATATGGTAGTCAGCTAGATTTGTTTTTGCAAAATATGCTTGCCTATACTGCAGATCAAAAATTTAGTCCAAAACACTGAAAACAAAAAAATTTTAAACAATGCAACAACAAAATCAAGGCAGATCATCTACATATGAAAAAAAAAGCATACAAAATTTCATTTGTTGAACTTTAATGGTTTTTGCTTAATTATGCAATGAAAGTTTTGTCAAATGAGTAAATGTGTACAAAATTGAAAAACTACTGTAATGGTTTGAAAATCAAATCAAATCTAGGTATTAATTAAACAAATATGTCTATCAATAAAAAGATGTATACTGAATTTCATTGGTCTACCTTGTGCAGTTTCTGTTTAATTGTGCTGACCTGGTATTTATAGAAAAAGAAAAGGTACGCAAAATTGAACAAAAGTACAAGGACTGGCTAAGTAACAGGCCTGCCCTTTGCTTTAGACCCATAACAGGTCTGCCCTTTGCTTACTAGTCCCATTACAGGCCTACCCTTTGCTTACTAGTCCCATTACAGGCCTACCCTTTGCTTACTAGACCCATTACAGGCCTGCCATGTGCTTACTAGACCTTTATTGAATTAATTGAAATTTCTGTGCACACTGACTTTTTTATCCCAAAACTGAAAGGCTATTCCTTAACCCAAATGCAAGCCATAAAAGAAGTTTGTTCTGGGTATGTTTTGTAGACTTATTGCAATTGTGTGGAGGCCTGTTTTCTGTTATTAGTCACAGTGTCCCTGACTGTTGTTGATCCAACATCAATTGGATACTTTCTTAACTCATAAACAAGCCATACATGAAGTTTGGTAACTGAGGTGGAGAACTCATGTTGTGTAGAACTGTGATTCTTTCACTTAGTGACTTTGACTTTTGAGCTCTTGACAACGAAATCAGTAGGGTTCTTCTTTATCCCAAGAGTCATCTTAACTAGCCAAAGTTCTGATATTTTAACCCTATCTACATATTGCATATCGAGCAGATTTTTCTGTGCTTTGGGTCTGTGAACTAAATGCGCACCCAATAAAAATTCAGTTGTTCCAATTTGAACACTGTTCCTACATATCAAGACATGGGAGCATACAACTAAAACAGAGTTGTAAATAAGTAATTTTCCACTACCAATCCATGTCTTATGCAAACATCTATCACTCAAATAAACCTGTTCTAGCTTCTATCTAGTATGTAGTCATACTTTCCATGTTAAACTTACAAAGTATCCTTTTGTCAATTGCCAATGTTGAAAGCACCACTGTTATGCACTATTGGTTAGTTGGCATTACATACTAAGGTAGGCAAGTAATGAAATCCAACAGATGTTGCTAGGACAATGCAATAAAAATATCTGTTTGATCTGCCAAGATGTAGGTTAAAATATCAGAACCTTGGCTGGAGTGAGCAACCCATAAAGTTGTGTAACTGTGGATGGTGATCAACTCAAGTTAATATGCAGAACTGTATGCTTTTTAATAAGAACTGCTGAAATGGTGCTGCTGATATGGTGATTAGCTTAAGATACCGAGAAAAACTTTGTACCGCAGTATTTCTGAATGTACTGTAATATATACCAATGTATATGCAATTATACTAAGGAACCAATGGTTCTGTATTTTTGGGACCTGACATTATTTAATTTTTGTATGTCAATAGGAAATATTTTAACCTATGATTTATAACCAAAAAAACCATATATCCATAATATTATCTGCAAAAATAATTATCTTAAGATGAAAGAAAAGAAAATATTCAACTCCAAAAAAATGTATCATCCCATTTGCTATTTATGTGTTTACTGCTGTATAAGTTGCAATCTAAAAGTAAAATGGGTTGATTAAGCTTATACTGTAACTGATACTGTTCAAGCTATGCTGGTATTAAATAACCAACTGATAAATTATTTACTAACTACACCATTGGCATAATAGCGAGAAATAAGTGAACATAAAAACACTCAGCAAACAAGAAAATATTTAATGGACTTGAGAAAATTACATAAAGTTCAAACATGAAACAAGTGTGCTCCTGAAAATTGTCGGATGATTTGCAGTGTATGAAAAGGAATATGTATACAGTCAAACCCACTTATCTCGACCTCGATTATCTTGACAACCCGCTTATGTCCAGTCCAAAAAAAATTCTTCTTTGTTATGCTGTTTTTTACCCGCTTATCTCGACCTCTGTTAAGTCGATAACCCAGTTATGTCCGAAGTAACATATGGACCCGATTAATTCAACGAATTGCAACTTTTTAATGTCAATCTCACAGAAATTGTACAAGAAATAGTCAGCAAAAGCGATCGATTTTCAGGCACAATTTTGGTCCATTACGGCAGTAGTCACATGTTTATTTCATATTCTTTCTATTTTTGGTTGGTAAGAGTAGCTTAATTAGTTTATTAAGAATATATCATGTTCACTACATAAAATATTCAAGGATTCACAAAGACAAGAGTGTGCACAAATTACAATGTAACTTTATTTTACGAAAACGCAGAATCTTAGATGTCAGCTACATGTGTATTTTATCATTTCCCTTTTATTTCTTAAGGTACATTTCAGATATGAATTATGTTCTGAAGTACATGTATACAAGAAACAACAATCAAGGAGATATAAGTAATGAAATATTATGTACATGTACACATTAATAATCAATATGCAGACGGAAAAGTGCTGATCGACTAAATATTCAGGTCATGAAATTGTTCCATATGCACGTAATATCATGACAATTTATTGTATAGCATTTTATGACAAAATAGCCAAACATGTCAGCAATATTTTCAAAATATCTAGAAATTATAAACTGAACATAATGTAGTGGAAATACAAAAATATACGGTAAAATTACCTACACATACATGTACAATAAAGACATACTATATATGAATAAAAAAAATGAATACTTTTTTCATTTTGAATCTATACATTTATAAAACACACAAGTACATAAACATATCATAATGTGCATTACATTATTTTTGTAGAAAATATGAAGTAATATCAGTCTGCTTTTGTTTACTCTGGTGCTGATTTGTAACGAACGATTCAAAAGCACTTACGTTTTCATACATATGCTCGGCACCATCGACACTTGCCACAAACAATTTCATTTTTTTAATGCATTCAGCCATTTCACTGTAGCTTGGGATAATGATAGGCTCATCATCATCATCATCATCATCTTGCTTGCATGATTGTATCTGCTTCGTTGTCAATGATTGGATTATTTCCTCATCAGTAAGTTCACCATAGGCATTGGCATCATCATCCACATGAACATAATTAGAAAATTCATCCCGAGCAATTCCTATAGAGTCCGCAAACTCATCAGCCATTGCTTCAAGATCTATTTCTGATTGAGGCTCTTTAATTTCTTGTGCAATTAAATACTGCTGGTGAAATTCTTCATCAGCAATTTCCAGAAAAATACAATGGAACCAGCAGTTTTGAATGGTTTTCGGCAATACACTGTTCCCAGCTGCACGGGCATACGTGATGGCATCTAGCAGAGTTGGTTTATAGGATCGCTTTTCCTCAACTGCAAGCAAATAATTGCAAACTAAAGCTTTCCGATAATGGATTTTAAAAGCCTGAATTATTCCTTGGACGAGTGGCTGAAGCTTACTGGTAGCATTGGGAGGAAGAAATACACTGTGATTGCTTGTAGCCCTTCTACATGTGGGTGAGTATGGCAGTTGTCTATTATCAATGCGATCTTTCGTTTTTCAAACTGTAAGTGGCGATCTAACTTGTGTAACCAGCTGGTAAATATATCACCTGTCATCCAGCTATTTGACTGGCTTTTATAGTCAACGGGGAGAGAAGACCTATTCAGTTTTTTGAAGCATCTTGGATTTTCTGATTTTCTTATTATTAATGGCTTGATCTTGTCACTTCCATCCATATTTCTGGCCAAAAGCAAAGTTACTCTCTCTTTGGATTTTTTTCCTCCATTACATTTGTTTCCTTTGAAATCCATTGTCTTGTTAGGCAGACATTGCCAAAATAGCCTCGTTTCATCAGCATTGTATATATCGCATGGCTTGAACTTGTCTAAGACTTTTAGAAAAACTTCTTTATGCCATTCATTAACAGCCATATCTGAAACAGATGCATTCTCTCCACACAAGGTTTTAAAACATATATTATTGCGCTGTTTGAAATGATCTCAATAGCCATGTGATGCTTTCCATGTTTTGTGTTACAAGTCTTTTGCAAATTTCTCAGACTGTTGCTGGATACGAGGGCCATCTACTGGGATATTTTCAGCACAGACGTTTTTAAACCATTTTAGTGTTGCCTTGTCGGCATCATTGAACTTTGCAGAACGCATTTTCTTTCTATAGGGACCAAATTGTCCAAGTTCACATCAATTATAAAAATGCGTTGTGTGTTATCTGACATAAGTGATGCACACTACAGTAATGGATGCATATGCTACATGTGATATAAGGAGTTCATAGATATATTTTTTCTTTAATAAATTACTTATGATGATAAAAAAGGAATAAACGATAACAACACCAGGTTAGTTCATTTCATTTTATTATCAATTAAGCGTTTTGTTTATTTTATTGTAACATGCAGTGGGAGGTGATTCCAGTAAACACCAGCAAGTCTCAGACAGGAGTAATGCTCAAGGACATTTTAAAAATGTTTTTATGAACCTGGATATCTCAGAACCCGGTTATGTAGATGATTTTTTTAGACCCCCAATGTAATCGAGAAAACCGGGCTTGACTGTACTTAACACATTTATATATGGTATTCTCTTATCATTCCCACTGGCAAAATTATCAATATTCACCAAATGACTGCATTTTTTAATAATTTAAAATGTATAGCAATAAATCATATTGAATATTTCATAAGTGGACTTTTTGTCAATATTTCAAGTTCTAAAAGTAGTTCCAGGCTGGATGTATAATCCAGAAGATTTATGTGTGCAATACAGAATCACAGACCAAACATCTGTATCACACACCAGATCAGCTCTTTAAGATTAAATGGGTATGTAATGAAATTATTTTTGAAATATACACCTTTAGGTTTATTACATAGACTATTTTGAAAAAAAATAGTTATTCTGTCAAACTATTTTGTCACAAATAAAGAAAATATGTTAATATCATTTAAGTCAAAACAAGATTCCTCAGTAATTTCCATACATCCCTTTCTGATGGAAACTATAAATACATACCAGTACAATGAAAAATGACCATAGTATGTACCACTGGCAAAATAATACTGTACTGGTCATATGACAAACCTCAAATGGTGATTCAATTTGAATTTACAAATGTTGCATAGGACATATTAATGGATTTAATCTGCAGTAACAGGTATATCAATCTTTTTTCTTCTTTCTCAAATGGAACATTGGCTTTGGACCAAAACAGCTGCAGCTCTCTACAATACATCTATTTTGCAAATGTTTGTTAGTTTTATCCTCAGAATGGTATACAAAACAAAATCTGATTCTTCTGTAATTTTAATATCATAATTTTCAGTTTCTCCACTTAAACTTGCTCCATATAAAAGTATAATTTTGCAGACTATGTATGTTTGAACAACAACAACAATATGTTTGAAATTCTGAAGCTGAAATGGATTTAGCTAGTCATTATTTCAGATCCATTGTGAACTATCTCTTGGGAATTTAAAAAGCCCCAATGCTAGCATTATGCGCATAAATTTGTACATGCCAAATCATCTAAATAATACTGAATCTTAAAAAATACTGTTCATAAACATTCTTAGGTTCCATTAAAACCAGTTAATATCAACATTTCAACACATTATGAGCTATGTAATTTTTCCCTCTAACTCAGAAACCCTGCCATTTTTCTCTTGTGTATGACTTAATTCGATGTTGATCTGCAACATCCATGGGTAAACCAATTTCAGTCGAATGCTGGCACACAAGATTTGATGATGTCACCATTGTAAACATGAAAAGCTAACATCACACTATGTTGGATTGTCTTCAGGCCAAGTTCAAACTTCAGTGTCTATTCTATCAACTAAGCTGATCAGCAATGTTCATCAGAGTCTTTTTTGTCTCTAATGCATGCTTTTTCTTTTCAGATCCACTTTAAAAATGTGGGTCTGCCTATCTTCATTCCCTCTTGAATCAATTTCTGTGACATGTTTGAATGTTGTTATTCTTTGATTAATCTCTAACAGAATATGTCAAATGTATCATATCACTACTTTTGGAGTACTCCATTAAAGATCAGAGTTACAAGTGATTTCATTGTTTTAACAAATCATTTCCTTCCTTCCAAACTTTAGTTAGTCTGGAAGAATGGTAAAATTTATGATAAATGGCAGCATTGAGGCTTTAAACATGGGGTAAAAATTTTCTCCAAACATGTGTCATTTCTAACTATGTCTTGAATCATAACATGACTCCCAAGTCTTTTTTACTTTGTCTGGATTTTTAAATATTTCAATGTAAGATTTCAGCAGCAAAGTCTGTTCAAGATATTGTTGTCCACCTAATCTAACTCTAATTTCTCGGCCTAGATAACCATCAACTGCACATAAACTGCATGTTGCTACTTGGTACTCTCATATTACTCAAAGTGACAAAAGCAGCCTTTTACAATAAATGACTGTTTTTCTCACAATCACAAAGATAAGTTTGAATTTCTGAATAATTCAAACTTTATAGCAATAAATCACTCCAGACATTTTATATGTAGTTTATTATTTAATATTTCATATGGTAAAAGTAATTCCATGCTGGGTGTGCAATATGGAAATTTAAGGTGTACAAAACAGAATGTGTGATACAGAATTACAGATTGAACATCTGTATCATACATCAAATCTGTCATGTAAGATTAAATGGGCATGAAATAAATAATAGTAAACATTTTCAAACTTTTGATATTCATTCACATATAAAAAGAACAGTAAATGATACATTATGTTATGTAAATAACATCTGAAAAGGCATATCACAAAATATAACCAAACTGATTAACCCACCCTTCCCAAAACACCAACCAAAAAACAGCTGCTAAAGTAATGGTACATAATAAACACATTTAAGTCTGAAGCAGGATGTTTTGACACTGCATATAGCTGTTTTGGTGCTTATCAACATTAACCTTTTTCTCAATATAAATTGTATATTGTTGGCAATAAAAACATTTTTTGAGTGTTCATTAAAAAAAATGTGGATTATTGTCACTCCTGGACTAATAATTGTTGTGATAACATACCCTATTGGTTTCAATACAGTATGTTAGTGAGATGTAACCTGTAATTAGTTCCTCTCTTCCAGTAATTAATCTGTTTCTGCATATACAATAACTATGTGGCTTCAACATCATGTCCAATCAAGTTGTATGTTAGCATGATGTGTCCCCATTACCCAGTAATTAAAACATGTAGGTAATTGGCATACCAAAAGGACAGGCACCAAATTGGCTCTGTGCCAAAATTGTCATGCCAACATATCAGGTTTTTTTCTTTGCTTACATCCATCACTTCTCAAAAACTTTACAAGTTCTTATACCAATTTCTTGATAAAGACTTTACAAGGCAGACCACAATTTTAAAATCACTGCATGAAATAGTCTCCAAGGTGGAGAAATTATCAAACAAAAGATCACTTTGCATGCCAAGAATTTGCTCACTATATATTTTATTATTATCAACACAGCATTGTATACTATGATTTATGGATTCTGATCTCAATTAGTTACAAAAGATGGACAGTGCTAAAAAAATGAAAGGACTGGATATCCCATTAAAATGCACCACATCCCTCATAACTTGCAAATGGGTTTATAATATAAGGTCAGGCATGGATCCCATTATTTAAACAAGAAAATGCAAACAAAATATTTGCTGAAACTGAAGGAAATCATAATCAAAATTGGTAACTAAAATCTTGATATACTGCTTGTTTTGCCATCATAAAAGGTAGATAGGACCTGGAAATTTAAATCAACATCACAAAATTCTCAACTTTCAATATGAAGTCAAATATTTTCTTAAATTTTCTTTCCAAAGAACATTTTTAGTACAACATAAATAACAATATTCAATGAAATTTCAATAATTGAAAATGTCATTAACACCTATTGAAGGTGGCACTTTAATACAAATAAATACCAATTGTTTTATTGAGTGAAATACATGTTTTAGATCTATCTTTTAGTTGGGTTTAACTAATTAACCCCTAGCGCCTCATTTATGGGGCAGGAGTTGGTAGCTTACTTCTGAGCTCTGTAGTGTTAAGGTCATGTGCGATCCCCTATGAAAACAAATTCATGACTTCATGAACAATCATGAATGTTCATGAATGTTTATGAACATACTTGAAATGTTCATGATCAGTTTATCATGTGAGTTCATGAACGTTCATCACCTAAGTTCATGAACACTTCAAGAAATTTGATGAATCATGTACTTTAGTTCATGAACACAATGATGAACTTTTATGAACTCTTATGATATCTTTGAAGTTTCTGAAATGTCATGAATTTGCTTCATGAACAATTCAAGTACTTTGATGCACCATTAAGATATTTCTTAAAAATGTATATGAAATTTCTATATCATTATATTCATAAAATGTTTATGAAAATTAATTATACAAACTTCTCACAATATTAGTGATATATAAATAAAGGTGAATTTTTTTTTTAATTATATGATACTGTATAAATATTCAGAGATCTTTTATTCAATACTTGTGTACATAACTTGAATAGTTCTGGATTAATATGGAAAAATATTTTTCTGGCCATCATGAGCAAAATGTACTTGCTATAAAAGCTTTCAATGACTTTGTTCTAATGTTTTTGTCCAGTACTGTCATAAACTGCATATTTTATTGATTTTGTAACTGGTTACCATGTTGCAGTAGAAACCTAAATATGTAAGCAACAATTACCCTGATTGCATGACTGTGAAAGAAGACGTGATATGATTGGGTAAAATACGCGTGTGATTTCAGCGGCTGAGCACAAACGAAAGATCATGCAAAGGGTTTTGCAACAAGCAACAATCTTGAACAAAAATCATGGACTCCCGTGGAATTAACATGAGAATATTTTCAATGCCATTTCTTTTAAGTACATAGAAGTGCAGAAAAAGAATTATGAAAAATCTGAAGGAATTGACTTGGTGAGAGTAAAATTATGCGGAAAAGCGTACACAGTGGGATCATCAAAATTATGGTGAGTGTATCTTTTTCTTCGTCATTCATTTTTTTTCAATGGGAATTATATATATAATTATTGGTGTTTATGTCATCATATAGTTTTAACCAAACTAATATATCTGGTTTTTGTCAGAACCAATTTAAACTTTCTCTTCGAATTTTTGAAAATCAAAAAACATTTTATCCCCAACCCCTTTTTCGATCTCGATACCATATGCGTTACTGCATCGGCGATATGAATTTATATGTTCTGTTACGTTTTATGTTTCATGACATCATCATTTATATGATCTGATGTAATTTGGTAAATTAAAACAAAAACAAAAAACTAGTTAATGTATTAAACTGTACATAATACATGTGCTACTAACGCGATCAAACCTGAAGCAGCTATATGCAACATCCAGCATCAGAGTAGATACATTTTTATAAAAACATTTGACTCCTGTGACTTATAATACATATGGCAAGTCAGCTTAAGTTAAAATACAACTAGTGAACAAATTTCTCCAATAATGTAAATGCGAAGTATGTTGTGTATTAAGTGTAAGGGATTAAATAATTTTGAGTTTGATTGGTAAAGTTGGGTACAGAAATAATGTGCTAAAAGTTGAAGACAATGTTGATCATAGGTTGTCTGTAATTAACTTTATCTTTCTTTCTGATCAGACAGCAGAAAAGGAAAATTATTAGAGGATGAAGTTTATAAGATAAGGAGGAAAATTAGACAACTGGAGGATCTTACAGCCAAGATGGAATAGACATTAAAAAGTAATTGCTGCAGCAATGTTAAAGATCCATACAGTAATCAAATGAACAGCTTAAGTTGCAGATGGAGACATTCAGTAGTGACAATAGGTGGAATTTTATTAAATTAAAATTAAGCCCTGACTGTCTTTACAAAATGAGTTATCTAACAGGTCCGTTTGGGGGTGGGAATCCAGGTCTCCAGGAGAAATATCATTGGAATTAGCTCAATGACAATCACAGATAAATATGCTTCAGCAGTTGATTGAACACAACTGTCCCATTATCGAACACAACTGTCCCATTATCTCTTGAACAATTTTCAAAGAAAACTTACAAAACATACAGAAAGTGTTGCTAAGAATAAAAAGGAATATCGCTTAATGTCAGTTTACGTGTTCTTTGATGCATATTAGAAATTTATCTGAAATTAAATAGTTTTTTAAGATAATATATACTCTTTTAAACCCCCCACATCTAAGGTTATGTTATGATTCAGGATGAAATAGGTATTTGTAAGTTTGTCAAATTATCATTTTTTTAGGAACGGTTCATGAAGTCATGAAAAATGACAAACATTGTTCATGAATATGTTCATTAACTATGATGAATGATGATGAACCAGTTAGTGAACTTTTATGAACTGTTCATGAAATCAGTTCATGAATAGTTCATGAATGTTCAAGAACAGTTTGTAAATTTATGGTTCATGAACGTTCATGAATTCATTTAATTTCATCATTGACAGAATTGACCATTTTCAGTTCATGCACATTCATGAATGGTTCATGAACCTTTTGATGAACTTTCAGGGATGGTTCATGAACAAAGTTCATGAATCGTTCAAGAACCGTTCATGCCAGTTCATGAATTATTCATGATCATTTTGTAGGGGATGGTATTATAGAAAGGTAGGCAGATGAAGCTTTATCATTATACCAAATAATATGGATGTTTCAGTTGCACTACAAAATACAAAGGGAAAAACATCACATTTTGGACCAGATTTTTTTCCAGCCGAAATTCGCCTGAGGTTGTAATCCCGTTTTGTGTCTGGATTTTAGACTTTTTGGCCTCGGATCTAAGACAGACCAGTCTGAATTTCACAGACATGTGAACCTTTGCAGAAAGTAGGATAAGATGGGCATCTAGAATGAAGAGTGGTCACGACATGAAAATAATGGATCCATTAAGCAAAAAAAGATAAAAAAAAACCTCCAAATTTTACCCTTCTGCTCATGCTCTGACAAAAGAGCCAATGAAAATCGACGTTTCTGACACAAATAAATGTCTTTCAAGTCAATGTATTAAAATGCATTCAGAAAATATATCCCAAAATCGATTTCCTACTCATATTTCAGACAAAAATGACAAAAACCTTCAGGGGTTAATGGGTTAATCAACAAAAATTAAATGTGCTCTCATGTATTAAAACATAGTTCATAAACATGAACTATGTTTTTCTACCACAACAGCTATGACTGAGCATTTCTGCAAGAACCTAATTAACTGCCAACTGTGTTTTGATATCTAACTGGTTTAAGTATTTCCTGTATTGTTGCACTAAATGAAAAAACAGACTTACTTTGTATTATCATGTCAATTATATCTTATGTCTTTTGTATCAAACAGAGAGGGTGGAAAAATAAGAAACATAAAATGTCATATAAATAGGAGCTGCATAAGAGGTAGCAGATCTGGGTGTGGGTCAGGTCAACTCATTTAAATTGATCAATCAAATATGTTTATGAGTATTACTGTGCATGTGATATAATGAAATTAACTTAATTAGCCTACTCATTCACAAGTATGATCAAAGATAGCAACCAAGTGAAATAAATACATATAATTGGAAAAGAAAATAACTAAAACACCCCTACGCTCTGGGCAAAGCACCACCTACAAACTGGGCCTTGGAAAATGTTGACTATTTAATTGACAAAAGCTAATTTGAATCTTGTATGCAAGCCTTGTTGGAACCAAAAAAAAAAAAAATTAGCAAAAGGAGATGACCATACCATCAGATACTATTTCACAAATTTTTTCCCTTTGCAAAAGCACAGACCCCTGGTGAACCCCTAGGTATGAAATGTAATACATATACTAGAGGTTCAGAGGGCTCTCCAGGAGGAACTTTAATTGTTAATTTGTAACCAAGTACACCCCTCCCCAAGTAAAACCCTGGTTGCAAAATAAACACCCTCTTGGGTTGAAGGGGGGAGGCCAAGTGAGTTTCTCCTGGTTTATATTTTTTTTTATAATTACCCATTCATTGGTTTTTCAACATCTTCTCAGCCAGCCACAACTGTCCCCCTAATAATAATAATAATAATACATGTAATTTGTTTTACATACACTGACAAATTGTCTGTTGCATGATTTAAACTGGAAGACAATTTCCTCTTGGCAACCAATGGGTTGCTAAACAAACTTACAACAATGGTAACCTCAATACTACATGGCATCAATAATAATACATAACGGACAGCGCTTTAGACCACTCAGCCACTCCAGAGTACTGGAAGCTCTCTTTAATTGCTCTGTTCTTGGTTTTGGTGTATGAGGTAATATATATCTTAACTGGTATTGTGTTGAAAAAAAACCTGAATAAGTCCAGAAGATACTCTGGTGCAGTTCCATGTATACATTTATATAAAAGAACTGCCTTGTGAAAATCTATCCTTTCATATATTGTGAACCATTTGAGTTCTGTAAACAATGCTTTTGGGGGATGATCAATAGATGCATCTAAAATTATGCGTGCTACTCGTTTCTGAAGTTTGTAAATCCTATCAAGTTCAGATTTAGCAAAGTTTCCCCATACATTTGAACAATAATCCATTGTTACAAGAATATAATGCTTGTAGTATAGATTGCACGTTTCTGTAGGTAAATATTTCTTGATTCAGCTGAGTAGGGCAATTATAAAAGGACAGTGTTTTACAAAGCTGAACAATATGGTCATTCCATAATAAATTATTATCTATGGACATCAATAACACATCAGGCATGTTTTAAATGTGACTGACTTTTCAATGTTATTCAAATACATTCTGTATGTATACCACAATGATTTATTAGACTAAGTGTTTTTCAAATACAATGTATGTTTATGTTGGCCTATACCACTACACTGATAAAAATGTTACTTTTTAACAGCAACAGGTCACTGAACCAGATATGCAACACTGGTGAATTTTAAGCTGTTAGCAGAATTCTAAGTATTTTCTCACAAAGAGCTCTGGTGGTTTGTAAAAAAAAAATATGGTACATTACTATACTTGTTGACATCTTTGTCACTGCAACGATCATTGTTATAACAATAATAATGAGTGATTCTGTGCTAACTATGAAATTTCGTACAGATAAACCAGCTGGACAACTACTAGAGGCAATTAAGAAATTATCTCCCCTTCCAGTGGTTGTCAAACAGCAACTACAAGAATGTCAAGAAACTCAAGTGGCATTTATAGAAGGTACTAAAGTTATTTAAACCAAATGTTAAACCAACCAAGATTGCTCGAGTGGCCTAATGGTTAGAGCACCTGCATTTGATGTGGGAGGTCATGGGTTTGAACCCCAGCCAAGTCATACTAAACACTTATAAAAATGGTATGAACAGCTGCCTCATTATGGCGCACAGCATTAAGAGGTTAGTGATAGGACTGGTTAGCCTGGTGCCATGATAAAATGTGACTGAGTGGGACATTATGCTGTATGTCTATGGCATGATGCTCCAGTGCTAGATATTGCTATAAACTGCCACACTGCAGATACTGTAGCGATATGACTGAAAAGTTGTTAAAAGCTACGTTAAAAATCCAGAAAAAAACACACAAACACTCGAACATATCCATAAAATTGTTACTGCAACTGAGGCAAGACAAAAAACTCTTAGGACATTACCTGAGGATATTGCTAGTTGTCTTTAACCCCCACCACCACCCCAGCAACATCAACCCAGAGATCAACCACCTCTTTAACCAACACCAAAAGTTAGAACATAATAGAACTAACATACTTTACTGAGGAAGGCAATGAGCTATCAAGAATATAGACTAAATACTTGATATTGCTGTTTGGAGGGAATGATAAATTAGCCACCCACCCCAGGGCTCAGGAACCACATGATAAATCATCATTTGAAGGAGCAAGTGGAAGTGACATTGACATTTGCAATCAAGGTCATAAAAAAAACAAACCTCTCCAGTGATTTACAATAATTTGTCCCAATAAGATCCTCATCAATCTTGACTGATTCCAAATTGTGATTGGTGGAAGTGGAGACGGTAATAATTCATAGCAGCACTCATTGGCATTAATTGATGACATTACTGATGATTACTTAACCAGTGATTGATGAATTAGATTGGAGATAACAAAATAAAATGATTATGAACAATGCTCAGCATAGACCTGTGTTGGTCAGTATGATAAATTCATGATAACCAGTATATAAAGTTATCTACAAAGATGGGATTGGTGATGTTATTCAAGCTTTATTTTGAAGGAAAGCCCCAAAAGTGATCCCTTTTGCAAAACAATTAGGCATGAAAGCCATTAAAGTCATTTGTGATAAAGATATCAGTGCTGATGGTGATGCCACTGATAAAGCATTCTCAGTGATCTGAGATAGGCTCATGCAATTAATACAACAAAAACCACAGCCAGTAAAACTCCCCAGACTGATGTGATGCCAGGAAGTGTCAGTAAAATAATAAATCAAGCTGTAAATGATCAGTTGAAAGAATTAACTGACATACCATCACTCAGCCTGCCACTAACAAAAAAACAAACAATCTAAAAGTTAGCTGGTGTGCTGTCACCCAGCCTGCCACTAACAAAACAAAAATTGCCAAGATGGAAAAAAATGTAACTGAAAACCTATTAGCAGGTAGTGGTCTGGCTCAAGATCATTTTAAACAACAAATAACATAACAAAATATTCAAATGTGTGTCTGATACCACATCTGACATTGCATCTCAGTACTTAAAGACAAGTTGGTGCATGATTATCAATATTATTTTTATTAAGAACAAGAACCAAACCAATGTGGATGAATTGAACTAGATATTTCCTATCCACCGAGGCAGTCAATGAAGCTCAGGGTAAACTTGTGAAAGTTGATAATACCACATATGCAGCAAATGAATGATGTGGATTCAATAATAATGGCATTCTGGCATTATTTAACAGTGCCAGATATATCACTGATAGTAGAGAAAAAGAAGCATGCCTTGATAAGGCTGATGTTACTATGAGGATATTTATAAGATATTCTGATGATTATTCACTGTAAATACTGTCAGACAAATCAATGAGCTAGAAGGTGCTGGTGTAGGAATAAGTCACTGATGCACCAGTGGAAAATATGTAATTAAATCATTCATAATATTATGTCATATCAACACCTCAAAAAAAAAAAACCCTGAAAACCCAGTCAGATCAAAAAGGTGCAATCAGCTTCCAAATATAGGTGTGGAATATTGCTGAAATCAATGTCATTGCAAGGCCTGAATGACAATGATTTGTCAGCATATGCAACACAGATGACCTTGCTGATCTTATGACTCTCACTAGGGTTGATGAGATAGGTAGTTGTTTTTTAGGATTAACATGGGTGGCTAAAAGCAAGCAATATTAAGTGGGTCACTATTATCCTGCAAGTTTTAGGTGTGACCAATTATAACATTCAGGTATTTACTATGTTATTATATTTAATTTGATTTATTTGTTTGCTAGTTTTCAAATTTTCTTTATTTTTTCATTACATGCTATTGCAATGTAACATTGTATGTTGGACTTGGCCTTGTCAAAAATTGAGTTCATTTCTGCTTGACTCAATTGACTTTTCTTATTTTATTTATTGTAAGCAACTATCACAATGTTAAATTATTTTCTATGTATCAGCTAAACAATTAATAATTATCCCCAAATACTGGTCATTCATTGTAGCATCAATGAAAATACCAGTGATCTATCTGGTGCATTGACAAAATGAGCTGCACCATCCCACTTGAAGTCATCCTTGGCCATTCTGATTTGTTACTGTAATTGTAAATCAAATGGTGAGCTTTTCTCTTATTGTTTACTCTATCAAAATCAAACCTGGTAGTGGCTGGTTTAATCATAGATAAAATCTGGCAAATTCTTCTCCCATAGTTTCTAACTATTTAATCTGATTTCACACATTTTCTAGGCCAATTTTTGGCTTAACAAGGGCAAGTAATACTGTTCTTGCAATTATTTGCCAAAGTCCACCTACCGTTTATATAAATAAGGTAAGTTTTTCTCTAACTGAACATGTTCCTGGAATATTATGTCATGAACATAAAAATACTTGTGAGTGGCTTCAGATTGGATTGACAACCCCATGGGGGAAAAATTTAATGAGTATTGTTGATCTCATTTAGCAAGTGTCCGGCATGGAAGTTTAGAGCCAAAACCATGCATGAAATGTGGAATGGAGGGGAGGGGAAAATCATAACTTTGTATTCAATGGGGGAGGGAGAAAATAAAGTGTTAAAATTATGTTATAACAATGAAGTAATGTTGTGGGTGCCACAATAAAAGGCGCTAAAGAATATTTTAGTAGAAAATGAGATTTTCCATTATTAGAAACCAATCTCATTAATTGGAGAAAAAATTGGCTCAATCAAAGCAGCAAAAAAAAAAAAAATAATGCACATACATCATAATAATAAGAATATAGTAATCTTTTTCCCTATGTTCATATAAAATCCATCAGTGTAATACAGAATGTAAATTATGTGTGTGTGGTAATAACTAATTCATTGTAAACAACACGAAGGCATATTGACACATAAATTTTCACATATATTTCTACAGTGAGCCATTGTCAAGAGGTTAGCATAATTGGAAGTTTGTTCAGTGACCTATTGGTCGCCAAATTAAAATTTTCTTTGTGTTCTATTCATGCAACAGACAATTACAATCTGTCAGCATCTGTAAAACAAATTATTATAATGGAGGGTACATCTGCAATCAGCTGGAAAGATGTTGAAATATCAATCAATGGGTAACTGTAAAAACCATAACTTAATACAGGTGAAACTTGCCTGGTACCCTCCCCTCCCAATAACAAACGTATTGCACTCTGGGTTCACTCTGAGATGGGGGTGATGATTACAAATTAACAATTAAGTTCAGCCTGGACAGCCCTCTGAACCTCATTTATCTTGTTTTTGCAACTAGGGGTTCACTGGAAGATTGTGGGGTGTTCATGAACAGAGAAATTACCAGTAAAACAGTATCTTAAATTTCATTCAGTTGGGTATGGTCAACTTTTGCTATTGTTGTGCTGACAAGACTTACATAATAGGTTCAGATTAGCTTCTGGCAATTAAAAAAAATCAATATTTTCCAAGGCCTGGATTGTAAGTTTGGCTTTGGCAGGGTGGGGGGTGGGCAACCCATGTGGGGGGTGGGCAACCCATGCTGCTAATTCTTTGAGAGGTATGATTCATTGTGGAGGAGTAAGTTTCAGAGATTGTAATTATATTAAAATTCCATAATGATGAGAAAAGTTTCACTATTACTTCCAATGAAATCCTAGAATCAACATTTTACTAGTAGAAAAATGTTAAAATATAAATTTTGATGTTGATGGCTGTTTCACAAAATAAATGTCCATAGTATTTTTTAAACGAATAGGAATTGTGTTTGGTTTGAATGAACAACTAGTCTAGTTCACTGCTTTGTTTTCTCTTTTTGCTGCAATACTGGAACCTTACAAAGCAGGGTAACAAACTTAACAACAACAAAATGCAGTGACATAATACACAATGTTTTCACTTACACATGCAGTTTGTTGAATAATAATAATAATAGGTGGAATAATAAGAGATTGTGCTTCCTGAAAATAAAGGTAGTTGAACGACCACATTATTAAAAAGTGCTTGAGTGCAAATTACTTCCCAATATTATTATAAAATGACTATTTAGCCATTAAACAGCCCAGTTGCCCCACACCCCACCTAAGTGGTTTTATTAATGTTTAATGTGGATACCATCCCTTCTTAGTTTTGGGATGTCCTTCGATAGCTTGCACACTCGCTTATAGTGTATTCTATGTTTTTGGACCATTTTGTGTGCAAGTTATTGAAGGAGTGGTATATGTAGAATATTTTTTATTAACAAAATCCTAATAATACACTGAGTTTGTTCATAATCTATGACTGAAGAAATAATGTCTGGATGTACATGTAATCCCTGGCAGACAAAAACATTTCTCAGTTTTAAAAATTATCACAAATATTCTTCTTTAAATTGAGATTCTGAAATAAACTTACTCATTCTCTGATTGGCAATGATGAATTTGTCACTATACATTCAGCAAACATTCAGGATTAGAATGGTTAAAATGTGTATTTTGAATTTATCATATTAAATGTTTAATTTCTGGTGAAAACTTGAGAATTTCCTTACATCTGATGAATTCTTCAATTATTTTTTTAAAGACTAAACAAATTTCCATCAACATTTTAAAATCTGAGCAAATATTAATTTTTTGTAGTATATCTAAATATGAAAGAAATTTTAATATGGTTAAAAATATGATCAGCAAGTAAAGTCTCAATCGGTTGAATCATTTTAAGGAATTTAGGGAAAAATGAGGATCTGCAATGAGTAAATTGTACTCACCCTTCGAGCCAGTAGGGCTTCAAATATTTGTCAATGAGGTTGTAGATGCCAAGAAACCACCTCCAGAAGCTGAATGAGCAATTCTGCATCTTCTCCTGCAACCAAATCATGTTAACTGCAACTATAATACACATCTCAGACTGATTCTATTTTAGAAAGTTACAATTCAGAGAATAAAATCTCTATTCAAGTAGCATCATGTCAATAATGTTCATAGAGATCTCAAGAAACAATTTTTACATTATCTGATTATGATGACACTAAATTTATGACCCTTCAGACATTGTGTGCAGCATTCACAGCTTAAATCTCAACAATCAACCAGCTAGATCATGACCTATTACATTAAAAACATTAGTTTTCTCTCATCCAAGCCATGATCACCACCACACACATTGGTGTTCTTTACAAAATAAAAAACAAAATTTCCAGTAAATATTATGAGGGAGAGGAAAGACCATTCTTGACTAATCAGATATATGTCTATCCTGTATCAATCGTAAACAGCCATGATATGCTTAGCTTCATGCTTGAAGTTCATGGAATACTATCACCCCTGGGAAGAGAGGAGAGTCAAAGCAGTGCCAGACCAAAAAAAGGGAATGGACCTAAAAACCTTAGATCAAAGCATGAAGATGGGAACTGATCACCATTTTTGATGTGTGGCATCCTCTAAACCAGGAATCTCAAACACACAGTTTTTGGCTGTATACAGCCCAAAAAAGCCATTTCCTGCAGCTAGCAAAATGATTAGCATCACAAGGTGTCACTAGAGATAACAAAGGTGGTGTGATCCTTGGGCCATTGAAAAGGCCCTCTTGCAGCCCTCTGGTTGGTTTGAGTTTGGGACCCTTGCTCTAGACCCACAAAAACTTCTGACTAGTTCCTAAACCATCATTAAGCATGGAAAAAATAGAAGGTCTGAACAAGAATGGGCCAAAAAAATCTCTCCAAACCATTAAGACTACTAATATACTCAACTCCCAGAGGATATGGATACAGCTCTGGTCTGGGAAAAGTACCTATTAATTAAACTTTATCAAAAGTCAAGGCTTAATCATCCTCCATCACCCAATTTGTAAAGCTGGATGAAGAAAGAGACCCTAAGGAAGCAAAGGCACTGACACAAGCATTTGAGTCAACCAAAACTGAAAGGCTGAAAGGCCATCATCATCCTGAACCCAATCATGAGGCATGATAGGACTATCATTCCTGAATTCCACCTCTGGAAAAAGGGATCCCAAACCAAAATGCATGCTTATGACAAGCTTGCGACAAGCTAGGTGAACTTGCACAAGCTAGTAATGGTGCTTGCACAAGCTTGCAAGAGAAATATTTCAAAGTCTGCAAGCTTGCAAAAACATTTTTTTCAAAGTCTGCAAGCTTGCAAAATCTAAAGTACTTGATGCAAGTTTGCAAGCTTGCAAAATCTAAAGTACTTGATGCAAGTTTGCAAGCTTGCAAAATCTAAAGTACTTGATGCAAGTTTGCAAGCTTGCAAAATCTAAAGTACTTGATGCAAGTTTGCTCATGCTTGCAATAATCAATTGTGAAATTTAAGGTAAGTTCTGCATGAGAGCAGTACTTCTTGAAATGCTGAATATATGTTGTGACTAGATCAAATACTCTGTATAGGAAACTACACTATCAAATTAAAAGTTGTTACTTGCAATCTAGTTTTAATTTATATCATCTTTTCAGCTAGCAAAATGCTAAAAACTTGTATTACTTGTTCTTAGCTGGTACATAAATAAAATCTATTATTCCAACATTTCTCTATGGTTAAATTAACTATGAACATTATTAATATATATCAAAATAAACTGAATTATTTCTTGAGCATGGCAAAATATGAAATATTACTTTTTCTACAAATGTCTTTTTCTCATTTTCAATTTTTACAAATATTGTACATGTTAGAGAAAAAAAAAAATGAGCTTTTTGGCATAAAGGAAATTCAATAAGTGATGAACATTCAATTAGCTATGCAGTAATTTTGTGATGTAATGGAAGAGTGGGTAAAGATTCCATCTAGTAAAATCCTGGAAAACAGGAAGACATAGTGCTGATTGCAAAGTTAATTGCAGACTAACTTGATATAGCAAGATATTTGATAACAAGTACTTGTAAATATATTTACCAATAATGTATGCACCATCAAATATAGTTTCAGTAAATCTTGTAATATTAACTTCTGGCATTAAGTTTATGAAAGAACTGTCATATATTTGCTTCAATGACAATCTGCTGCCAGAAGAAAAGAAATAATTGTCAGTTATTTAATTACTAAATAAAATTTACAAATATAGTTTTTGTTTTTCTTTGAGAGATGTGCATCCCATTCGCCAGCATTCTATAAATAAATGAGCTTTGTGAATTTTGCTTGTTTGAAAAGAAATCAAATAAAAGCATGCAAGGTGAAGTGTTGCTTGCCGCGACATAGACTTAAATTGGTATAGTCATAAAAAGCAGTTATGTCCCCTGTTTACATATTTTTTAATTAGTAGACTGGTTTACGAACTGTAAATATACACGTAACATATTTAAGTCAAAAGAACATAATACAACCATTGTAGCATCCCGTTTATGCAAGCGCAATTTTCAAGGTTGATCCTTAACAATTTACCTATTTAATTTGGTAAATTTCATTGCCCACTGAACTATTATATGTGCAGTAACCGATCCTACAATCAGAGAGATCATCTGAAATCACAGAGTTACAATATCGGTAAGTAAATTCAAAATTGTGTCATACTTTGCCAGTTGTTTGTGACTTTAGTTCGATGGTAGCGTTTTTCACTTTTATGATTTAAATATGTTAAAATATGACTTTGTAATGTTGCTTCACCAAATGATTGAGATGGCAATGCTGCAGATAATTATCATTTATTGCTACACTTGCCAAATCGATGAAGTGCTATCAGTTATCGACACTAGGGTTACGGGATTAAACACACACTTGGGAATCTCATTTCCGTTATTCTTAGGGTATATTTCCTCTCGCATATCAAATCAACAATTGTTCAGAGGTTGTTATAGTTAATTCTTTTCATCCTCAAAGAAGATGGCTGTTATTTTATTTCAAAATGTCTGAAGGTACGTAATCAGTTTCATCGGATTTTTGTTGTTCAAAACTCACAAGTGCCATTCATCTGACATGTGCCATTGACCTTTCAAAGTGAATAGTAAAACTAGAATTTTATGTTCATTAAAAGATGATCTTGAAAAACACTGACGATTCCTATACTTGTTAAGTGATTTTGGAATAATGATCTCAAATTGAAGTGCTTTTGCTGCAGCAGATACTGCACACAAGAAATAGTTTTGTCAATTTCTATAACAACACTTACTGCTTCACATTGTTATATTTTTTAAATGAATATTATTAAATTATTTGATGGCTACTCATTGATTGTTAAAGTGATTACTTTACAGCATATATTAACATTTTACTTTTAATTCAGAAAGCTTGCAGCAAGCTTGCAATTGGCAAGCTTGTGCAAGCTAGCTGCGGTTTCAAATCTAAGCTTGCAATTGGGCAAGCTTGCGCAAGCTAGCCGCGGTTTCAAATCTAAGCTTGCTGCAAGCTTACAAAACTAGCTTACTGCAATTTTATAAAAAACCTTGTGATTTTGGTTTGGGATGTTAAGATAGAGGTTTTGCCATTTTAAGGCTGCTCGAGAGAGCAATTGGGGTGGGGGTGGTGTCCTGTCTACTTTTTATTAAAAGAGTCCATAGCAGACATTCAGGAAATGCTGAGACATTCATGATATCACTGGAGAAAGGAATATATGTTACCAGATAGTGGGGTTCCCAGAAGGGAACATAGAGTATAGGGTATGCTATTGCGATCAATTTCCCAAAAAGTGCTTGCAAAATCCCTATCCAAAGGTGTGGTGCATGTTCAATGGGACTTTCCTGTGTCAACCCATACCCATGCCATGTAATATATTAAACCTGAAAAACTAGCAAAACAAAAATTTGTGGAACTGAAAGTGGGTAGGCAGTATTTGCTTTGACACTGAACTATGAAGGGAATTACAAAACTGGGTTGACAATTTACCCATGTAATGGAACTATGACAGAGCTTAAAATGAACTGAAGAGGATAACATGCTAAACAAGAAACAAAAACAAAACTTTTAAAATTAACAAAAGAAACAAATTACAAAGAAATCAAGGTCTGAGGAAATAGGCACTAAGCCAACACAAAAGGTAATTAAGAGATTGCAATAAAAGACATTTAAAATTGATATTGAAGCTAAATTTTGATGTGTAATAAGGCATATGTGCATTATGCAAGTTGTTTAATTTAAAGAGAAGACATTCCATAAGTTGACTATCAAACAGGAATCATGTTCTTTACAATATTAACTGAAGGAGGGAATAATTAGCTTGGACTGAGGACAGGGAATCCCAGACAAGAAATATAATACAACAGTTCATGGTATTGTATTCTGCTATAAATTTTCATGTCTTTTTCTGATCAAAGTCAACTTTTTCCTGATCACATTACAATCCACAAACAGACACACATGCACTTTCTACTGCTGACAACATATGTTGTAAAAGAAACTATTTCTCCAAATGCAAGATATGTGGCAATGAAGAGTTTGCAATACTGAAGAAAACTGTTTCATTACCAATGAACATATATTGGTTTAATGCAAATATTTTACAATAAAGAAAATTTCATGGATAAAAAAACAATGGATATTATACAGCACATTTCTCATATACTGATGGTACAAGTAATCCAATTTATGACCCTCCAACTAAGTTACCAGTGGTGGGGAAAGACCCCAAGACATGATCTATGAAAGGCACCTAAGACTAATGTGTTGATACACCACTCTCTCAACCCATGCCCAGGTTAATTAACCGAAATAAAAATGCACCATGAGGCAAGGATCCCATTTTTTAAAACTATAAAATTCAAAACAAACCAGCCCCTATTTCCTGAAGATAAAGAATATTGTGCTAAAAACTGGCAAATGAAGCTTTAAGTACCAGGAAATTTTAATCAATATCATAAAATACTAAACTTTTAATAACAACTCATACACTTTGTGAAAATTTCTTTCCATGAAACATTCACGGTATACCATTAATAACAACATTCAATGAAATTTTGATCAATACAGGTGTCACTGCTGGCAACCCTTTAAGAAATTCATGAACTAGCACTCAAAGATTTTCTCAAGTATGACAAGTTTCACTATTAGTTGCATTGAAATCAGGGCATCGATATTTTATTAACAGAACAATGAAAAAATTGTTTTGATATTTACAACTGCTTCACAAAATAAATATCCCAAGTTTTTGAGAAAAAAGGAATTGTGTTGTGAATCATTAATAACAAAAAAGAAGTCAAATGTATACAATGTTTCTGTGAACATGTGATGGTTGCTGAAACTTTCTAAAGTAATGCTGTCAATAATCTTTCAGTGGTTTTGTATCTTGAAAATAAAGGTAAATTATGCAAAAAAAGCAAAAGTCTTCAGTAAAAAATACTCTTTATTCACAATTTTTCCCAAGGTTATAATAAAATGCAAGGTCAGCCAATAAACTTGTTACCACCTTCCCCCAACCAGTTTTCCATGATTTCCAATGGGGACATGAACCACTTAAGTTGTAAAAACTTGATCACATACAAAATTAGTGTATTAGTATATATGGATCTCACATATCACTGAACCCATCCAAGATGATAAAGAGTCCATATTAAATGTCTGGTCAGAGTTAGATCAGATATATAGCTTCCAGAGTGATAACAGTTTCAGTCAATATGAGGCAAGATTGCTTCATTGATATGCATGGATCATTATCAAACCTAAACCAAGATATTTAAAATATGGGAATAAATTTGATAAAAACTGGATCACAAAACAGCCAAAAAGTGATTCAAGACAACCTCATAAATATGTGTGGATCTTGTTCATTATTAGAACTCATCTGAGGTCTTAAGTATATAATTCAGATTGGGTCCATAGGCTCCAGAGTGGTAACAAGTGACTAATGACATGAGGACAACACAGGGTGAATGCTGGGCCACCAGACTGTACTAATGGCCACTTTCAGATTAGCACAATTTTCATTTAAGTCCATCCAGGCAACTGGAATCTTCTGGTGAAAACCATATGTTGATACAACTTTTTATGCACAAGAAGCAATAATAAAATTTTCAAGATGACTTCCATAAATCACCATATACATGGTTCACACACTTTTGAAAAAGAATTTTTGATGGTTTTTTTCGTGGCTGAAATTCAATTTTACAAATTTCATTGTAACCATTTACATGAAAAGGGATTAATAAAACTTTCCACTTTGAAAATGTAAATTGTTTAAATAAAAGAAAATGTTTTTATTTTAAGATTTCCCCAGGACATCTAAATTAGACACATCAGTATATACTAAACCACTGCATGCATCACTAGAAACAAATATCACCAATGACATTCATACAAATTTGCATGTAACTCATTTTAATATACACATTAAAAAGGTTTTCTTTACTCTGCCTAACTGCATTTGTTAAATGATGGGGAAAAAAAGCAATTACAAATTATATACCTTCATATTAAATGGACTGATTTTTTTTTAAAAATCTGCTTATGCTGGTCACAGCCTACATTTTTATCCATGCACTCCTCCTTTGGACAGATGATTTGCAACAGATACTTGTCCATGTCATTACTATACTACACAATACACTTACCACAACACTACCTGTACTCTTACATCCACTGGCATCCAATGCAAGCTTGATACTTGAAGAGTTTTAAACCTGTCTTCACTCTAACCCTACCATTTTCAATGAACTGAACTGCTTTTAGAATAAAATTTGTGTCAGGCGCATATGTAAAAGCAAAGTCTGCTTCCTCTGCAATATATTCTGGATTGACATGTAGATGTATGTATGTGTGTGTGTGTGTGTGTGTGTGTGTGTGTGTGTGTGTGTGTGTGTGTGTGTGTGTGTGTGTATGTGTGATTTCGATTCTTAATGTAGCTTTAAAAGTTTTTTAGTCATATTGCTATGATGACTGCATTGAAGCAGTTTCCAGTGATGAGTAGCACTGGGCCAACATGCTGCAGACATGTAGTGTTATGTCCCACCCAAAAACATTATCCAGACATCAGGCCCACCAGTCAAAATACTAACCCCTTAATGCTGAGGCAGTTGCATGTACCATTTTAATAACTTTGGTATGACTCATCTGAGATTCAAATCCAAGACCTGCATTTGAAGCACTGACTTAGGCACTGAAAAGTTGGCTAAATAGGCAAAAGTGATAAATATCTAATGTACACTAGATGTAATAAATGCCTGATGTGCACTAGATGTGATAAATGTCTAATGTATACTAGATGTGATAAATGTCTAATGTACACTAGATGTGATAAATGTCTAATGTACACTAGATGTGATGCCTGATGTACACTTGATGTGATAAATGTCTAATGTACACTAGATGTGATAATGTCTAATGTACACTAGATGTGATAAATGCCTGATGTGCACTAGATGTGATAAATGTCTGATGTATACTAGATGTGATAAATGTCTGATGTATACTAGATGTGATGTCTAATGTACACTGGATGTGATGGATGCCTGATGTACAATAGATGTGATAAATGTCTAATGTACACTAGATGTGATAAATGTCTGATGTACACTAGATGTGATGTCTGATGTACACTAGATGTGATAAATGTCTAATGTACACTAGATGTGATAAATGTCTAATGTACACTAGATGAGATAAATGTCTGATGTACACTAGATGTGATAAATGTCTGATGTACACTAGATGTGATGTCTGATGTACACTAGATGTGATAAATGCTTGATGTATACTAGATGTGATATATGTCTGATGTACACTAGATGTGATAAATGCCTGATGTATACTAGATGTGATATATGTCTGATGTACACTAGTTGTGATGTCTGATGTATACTAGATGTGATAAATGCCTGATGTATACTAGATGTGATAAATATCTGATGTATACTAGTTTTGATATATGTCTGATGTACACTTGATGTGATGTCTGATGTACACTAGATGTGATGTCTGATGTACACTAGATGTTATGTCTGATGTACACTAGATGTGATAAATGCCTGATGTATACTAGATGTGATATATGTCTGATGTACACTAGATGTGATAAATGCCTGATGTATACTAGATGTGATATATGTCTGATGTACACTAGATGTGATGTCTAATGTACACTAGATGTGATAAATGCCTGATGTACACTAGATGTGATAAATGCCTGATGTATACTAGATGTGATATATGTCTGATGTACACTAGATGTGATGTCTGATGTACACTAGATGTGATAAATGCCTGATGTATACTAGATGTGATATATGTCTAATGTACACTAGATGTGATGTCTGATGTACACTAGATGTGATAAATGCCTGATGTATACTAGATGTGATAAATGTCTGATGTATACTAGATGTGATATATGTCTGATATACACTAGATGTGATGTCTGATGTACACTAGATGTGATAAATGCCTGATGTACACTAGATGTGATAAATGCCTGATGTACACTAGATGTGATAAATGTCTGATGTACACTAAATGTTAAGTGAAATTTCAAAGTTAATTAAAGGTAGGAAATGCACATAGATATACTCAAGGTATGAATTTATATCAACTTTGCCCAGGATCAAATAGTCAACTTTTTATCATCAATGCCAATTTTTGTGTGATGAGAGGACAAATGGTTTACCTGAGCCCTGCTTATTACTATTTGGTGCCCTAATATCTACTTTGAATGTAAGCTGACTAAGAACTGTATATTTAATGCCATCATTGTCAAGGAGAATCAAAGCATGGGGTTCTAAGTAAAATATACCCCAACAATCAATAGATTTCTACAAAGTTAGCAAAGACATAGTTAAATTCCCTTCACAGATAAGTTGGGGGGGGTGTCAAATATTACTGTTTATGAATATACTTAATGCCATATTGCTAGAGTGAACTACCAATTAATAAGCAAACATTTATCACAATATATTTTTGGTATGTCAAAGGGTGGTAAAATTCAGGATGATAGATCCTTATTCTTTTCATGAATGTCTACTTTATATGTGGTATAAGCTACCATAGCAGAAGGGAATTCAGAAGGCAAACAAAATTTCTTCTAAAGCCAACTTAAATCTGAATTCTGTCCATTCCAGTTAGAACAGAATGTTCAGTGGAGTCAACATCAACCACTTCAATGACTGGGGTGGGAGGTTGAGGTTGTCATCCACTTGCATGCTTTGCATCCAAGGATACAACATGCAGCATACATACTTGGCTACGTGAGACAGTAATTTAGTTGCCAAAATAGCTTTTAATTGGCAATAATAAAAGATCCTTTTTTGCTAATACTGCCTACACTAAATACTGTTTTAAGGTCATGTAATTTAAGGCACACTACCTCAAATCACACAGTGTAAGGGACTGCTGTTAAGACTACAATCCTCAAGAAATATAAGCCCAAGGCAATCATTCAATTGTGAGAATTTTACAAGTTTTTAGATTAAGTTTCCACATTTACACTGCCTTGTAGTTTGGGATTGCAGGATGGTTTAACAATTACAAAAGAAATTATTAACATCCTGAATTAATAACTGGTTATTTCAGCTTATTAACAGGACCTGTTAATCAAAAATTGCATTTTGGAAGTATAGATTCATACATAAAACTTAATTTTATAAGGAGAAAAAAAGTGAAATTACAAAATTTAAAATACCTCACAGAACAACTGGAAAGAAATTTCTCTTTCAGGCTGCAAAACACTCTCACCTAAAATAAATACAAATATACATAAGGCACACAGGCACAACTGAATTGTTCAGTTTTGTTATAGTACTGCAATCTCTGCTAACACAATTGTATTATGTATATTTAATTTATAATGTGTACCTAATTTATGTAATGATTATGACTAAGTGCTGTAATCTGCATTTTTGCCTAAGTTCCTAACTTTATCATAATTTTAAGTACTAAACAAGATGTTTATTAGAAAATGAGTTTAAGGGTTGGTGGAAATTTCCATGGAAATGTTTCATTTTCCAGAACATTCTTTAGTTACAAAGGTCAAGTAAAATATATACTCCAATGCTGTATTATTACAGCAGAGAGGATTTCCTGAATAATTTTGAACATGCATGTCTGTCAGTTGGTTGTTTACAGATATAAAGTTGTAGCCAGGAAGAATGCAGATCTGCCAGAGAACAATTTCCTCAAAAAAGTAAACATTTTTGGTAAGTCTACATTGAAATAGAATGAACATCACCTTCTTGGAAAGTGGATGCAGTGCAGGATCATCTCAAACAAACTCTTGTTGAGCTTACATTATTTACAATGTTCTTGATTACAAAATATACTCTGATGTCTGAGGATAATAAGTTATATACCAATGGTCCTTAAGGTTACACTGTGTAGACACAATTGACAAAATAAGCTATATAATTAGAGGTCTAGTAAACAATTATTAATTCCTGTGCAATCATTTACAGTTGTGCCGAGATAATTTGTCAGGAATTATTTAAATTATTCAACTAAATTGCAAAGTACTCAATGACTTTTTAAGGTGGGATTAAAGAGAACTTTTTTCTCTTCTCTACTGCAACTGTAACAGAAAATTCTGGATTGTATAATTGTGGTACATCAGGTCATTCAAGACTATTGGATTAAATTGGAACATTCGCTACTTTTTGACATTTAAGATTATTTGGGATTTAATTCACAATACCTGTCTCTTTAATTTTCGCTTTTGCAACATAAGAGAAATAAATTATTTGTTGATTTTACTAAACTTGTTGGTTTCACATCTTTCTGTTGCATACTTAAAACCTAAAGTTGTTTCATATTGTAACTGGCCAAACAACTGCTTCCACACCCTTTCTTAATAGTTTCATGACTGTTAGCATGATTTCCAATTGAAAGGATTCACTTAGAATTCAAAGATTTGTTAAAAAATATGGTTTATTTGTTGATTTCAACGGATTACAAAAGATAAACATTACATAATTAAAATTAGTTTTCATACCTCAAAATACTATTATTGCACTGCTAAATTTACCAGGCCAGTGGAATGCTGATTGCTAAAGATAAGCTATCAAGTGAACTTACCATTGCTGTCAGTTTAATGTTCTCTGATGTCAGCTGGAATATGGCTACACAATTTGTTGAACTGACAGAGATGGAGCCAAAGCATAAATAACCTTTTATCTTTAGTACCAATGAACAATGATAAATGATATGATGGATTGAGAATGCCAGAAAGCAGTTTTTATGACATAAACCAAAGATGAATGATACTAAATGAATCAATAAACAGGAATCATCCTGACTTCAAGAGTTTTGATTCTCATAAAAGAGAACTCTCAGTGACAAAGTGTGTGTGTGTGTGTGTGTGTGTGTGTGTGTGTGTGTGTGTGTGTGTGTGTGTGTGTGTGTGTGTGTGTAATATGGATTTTTAATGTATCTTTAACAATTTTTCTGTAATATTCCTATGATGTCTGCAGTGTGGCAGTTTATAGAGATGTTTTGCACTGGGGCATTATGCTGCAGACATGAAGCAAAATGTCTAACCCAGTCACATTATCCTGACACCAGGCCAACACTAACATCTAATTCTGAGTACCTAGCAAGGCTTAAATACCATTTATGTAAGTCTTTGGTATGATTCAGCAAGAGTTTGAACCCATGACCTCGAACATCCAAGGTGGGCACTCAACCCTCACGAAGAAATTAATGAGCTCTTTTAATAGCCTGAGCAATGCACTTTGAGATGGAGGCTGTCATAAGATTAGAAGTACCAAATGAAGTGATGGTTACTACCCTTTCTTCTCTCTCTTGGACAAGGTGTCTCTTTTGATCATCCACAGCAGAGATATTACTGAATGTGGGCAACCATTCTCCATTAACAATGTCTGAATTCTGCTTTCATTGGAGGAGGACATATTTAAATGATAAGTGTCTGAAATAAATATTTTTTACTTGGCATTATAAACCTGGTAGGTCAGTTATGTCTCTGGCACGACTCTAAAAAAAACAAAAAGGAAGCTTGTTGTTCAGCTTCATGGGGGAATTAAGTCATCAGCTGCATTTGTCAATCCCAGAAGAAAAAGGCAGACATAAAACTGAAAATATTTGTTACCTCATCGACAACAAGTATCTGCAAGAGTCTGCAGGAAGAAAGTTTTACTGTTCCTTGACTGGTGAAAAAATTCATTCCCATGTGAACAAAATTCTCTAAGAAGGATATTATTGGTGTTTTCCTGATAGAGGGTTGAGCCTCTCTACTGTGTCTTTCTACTGAATAAAGATAGACCCATTGAGATGGCACATCTGTTGACATTGTGTTTCAAACAGTCATTGAAATGCTTGAGGATGGGAACCCCAAATTCAGCTGCCACTAAACCCATCACCCTGGTGAAAGCTCTGGGAGTGGAAGTTAAGCTGAATGGAAGAGTCCAAAGTTGAGAAAGAGTTCATATCCCTGACAAGCACAGAGAAATTTCTTGTAATGGGAATGTAAAGATGAGCATTCAGAAGACCTACAAAGGCTGCCCAGTTATCCAGCATAATTGCATTCCTCACTGAGGTAGCTGTGTCCATTATGAACTGCTCTTCCAGAAGAAATCTGTTTGATGGGAAAGATTGATGACTGGAAATTTTACGAGCTCATTCTCTGAAGCTAAGAAAACCCAGGAATAAAATCCCCGACTTTTATGTTCTTCACACTCTCTACTGTACCATTCCTTAGTAATCTCTTCCAGCGGAGATATCAGTCATGGCTGACGGAAGCAAATAATAATCTTTATTTGTCATGGATAGGACCTATAAACTGATAATTGGTGAGTGTACACATTACCAAGACATTCAAAACAGGCTTAATGTGGTACCAAATGGAAAATGAGATGGGAGTTTTTTTTAAAACAAGTGTAAAACTCATTAGGAAAGACTGCCTCTTCTTACAGAAGCAGAAAGGATCCATAGATTTATATGGTAGTAGAATGAACTAGCCCCTTGACTCTCTAATAACTCCCAATTTCCCTCTCTCCCTAGTCATATGTTTGAGACTGTATATGTCAGTCTCTAATGACATCTGGCTTTAATTTGTGATCTACTAGCATAAGGCAGTGATTGTGCTTTCATTGTGATGGGAAGGCTGGGCTTGCTATTTGAGACAAGTGACTCCCTTATGCCCATCTTCAGAGTTCTCGCCCTGTGGAAGTGGCTGACCTCGTAACTCTGGACAAGCGTTTCATAGAAATCATACAACTTTCAAACACTAGAAGTGTAGCAGGTTAGCATCAATACACTGAAAAGTAACATAGCCAGAGGCAACTTCCATATACCAGTAAGTGCCATAACAACCTCTCTCAATGACTCCCATGACTTCTATACAACATGAAGAAACATAATCCCCACATGGGAATATAGGGGGTCTGACTGAGAATAAGAGGAAGAGATGTGACCTTTCTTCCTGGCCCTTTAGGCCTGGTGACTTTCATCTAAGCCACAAACCTCAACCGGCCAACACAAAACAATTGCCTTTTTATGCTCACATTGCCCATGGAAGGATGTTGAAACTGCAAAGGAAGTGCATAAATAAAACAATGAACAAAATGGTAAAAGATAATTACCCTGACAACAGTTACTAGTAAAGTGATAAAATACAAGCAGCACTACTTTAGCTAGAAATGCAATCAAAAGCATCAAAACCAACAAAAATGGTCAGTGATATATGAAAATAATAAATACAATACAACAAAAAAAAATATAATTTTCAGTAGAACTGCCTTAATAGACAACTGTTCAGCACCTTAGAAAAACAAAGTCCAAGGAATAGAAGATGATATTTTGATTGTGAGAAGTAAAATTAGAGTATCTGACAGAGATAATGTTTTATATTTGAGACATCCAATTATATTAAGTGGTAGAGGAATTATTGTTCTTGGACTGGATACAGCACTAGTTCCAGGAAAATATCCAGCAATGCAATAATAACAGGTATTGTAATGTTACTATTCAAAAGGTTTTTATTAAAAAAAATTCAAAACTTTCATTTCTAGTGCTTCTTTTTAAAATCTTTGCATAATTCTGTAACAATATTATCAATTCAATATGAATAATTCAAGTATCAAGATATATTGTTACATTTTCAAACAGTACTAACAAAATCTTGTAAAATTAAGATAACAACACATTTGCCAGGTATTGCTTCTTTTTAAAATCTGTGCATAATTTTGTTACAATATTATCAATTCAATATGAATAGTTCAAGTATCAAGATATATATTGTTACATTTTCAAATAGTACTAACAAAACCTTGTAAAATTAGGATAACAACACATTTGCCAGGTGTCTAGATCGTATAGTCATTTTTTTTACTTATCTTGTTTACAACTCTTTCTCAACGAAAATTAAGTAATCAAAACTGAAATAATACTAAATTTAAGCATCATCAATTAATAATATTAATAATAATAATAATAATAATAATAATAATAATAATAATAATTATAATAATAATAAAAAAATTAATAATGCTGATCATATCATCATCACTCTCCTTTAAATATGGCTTAAACACTGAGCTAGGTTACCAGTATTATGCAGTTGCAGGTTTATAATCAGATCTGTGACAAATTTTCTTCAGTTAATCCTTTACCTCATAGAATGTATGGCTTTTTAGCACATAGCAAAGCTACCCAATGCAGTGCACTATAAATAGAACACTCGTTACTTATTCTACTACATACACATAGGCCTGTTAAGCAGTGAAGTGTATGTTACGTTTAACAGCAATTTTAACCATTTTACGTTTCTGGTTCACATGTATTATGCATGGAAAGATTTGAAAGTAAAGTCTGATTGTTATAGCTGTATAACTATTTTTCACTGAAGAATTTTTTATGTGCTTTAAAATCTTGAGAGAACTCGTTTACCATCAGGTCAGTGAAGCCGCATGACCTACCATAGATGGCATTTCTCATACTTACAAGTTCTTTGTATCTACATCACTAAATCAGCTGAATTTGATAATTTATAAAAACTAATAACTTTCTACATCAGCATCAGAGCCTTTACCTAAGTTACTAAATCTTTCAAAGTTGCGGTTGTGGAGAGTGGAGAATATGACCCAGTTACTTTAAATAGCAGATTTCGACCATAGCATAAAAAGGGACCATGTGATCTGTTGTAATGGTCATTCACACCATTGAATGTAACAGAGGGTTTTCCCCGAAGGTGGCACTACGAAAACCAGTTCAAACTGGTTGATGTTTACAGTAGGCTTCAAAAGGTGCTTCCATGTGAAAGGTGTAGAGGTTTTCATGCAAATGAACTAAACGCATCCAAAGGCACTTACATGAGTTAAAGGGTTAAAGAAAAGTAAATCTTGTACACTTTAGATTTAAAATCAAAAGTAGAAGATTTTGCTTCAGTACACAATTTTTATCTTATATAAAAACACTGACTAGAAGTGCTATCACAAATTACTTGAAACAAGTATGAAGGCAGACTAAAGGACAAGAATAAAAACATCAAAACCCTGAAGACCTACCAGTGAGTCTGTAACCCAGATGTCTAAGGTGCTCCTCTGTCAATTCTCTGTTTCCAAGTCTCCGCATTTTAGCATTCAGAATCTTGGCCACTACCTTCCAAGGCAGGCTCTCTTCTGTTTTTAATGGCATTTTGAACTGCAATAATATTCAATTTTGTTAATACAATATTGTCATAGTAAGGAAGGAAGTCTATTTTGACTTCTAAGTGAAATCCAACCCTCAATAACCAAAGGTGTCCATGGACTAAAGTCAAATACATCACTTGTCTAAATCTGTAATCAAGTATTTTGATCTAACAGTTAGCTTGACCATATGATCTGCATTAAGAGGTCAGTGTTAGGACTGGTTGGCCTGGTGTCAGGATAATGTGACTGGGTGGGACATGAAGCTATATATTGTCAATATGTTGCCCCAGTGCTTAACATCACTATAAACTGCCTCATGGCAGTAAAAGCTACATTAAAAATCCAAATCACACAGACACACAAATTTAAATAAAAAAGATACAAACAAATCCTATCCAGAAGGTTAATACAATTGGGAGTGTGACACCAGCTATCATAAAATAAGACAAAAGTAATTATTTTCGTCAACATGCAATCTGATCTCTGGCCAATTTGACAACCTGATTTTGCCCAACATGTAACCAAATTCTTCAAATGTGCACAGAGAATTGCCTTTAAATCAAACCAACCTTTACATGACAAGGGCTCATACTCAGTAATAAAGAAAAGAGTGAAAGCCAACAAGCTTTGCATATTTTAACAAAATAATTTATTTCCTTAGATAACAATGTAAAAATTGGTAAAAGAAGCCTTACAGTTTGCGAATATAATCCAAAATTTGATCCTAAGAAAGAAGACACAAGTCCTACCACTAAAAAGTCTAATAAGAATCCAGTTTCAAGTCCCAATGACGTACAAATATGGAAGGCAATGATGTCAAATGTGGTCCAATATACAAATAACAGCAACTTCTCACTTAAATCACCTTCTTTGTTTCCGAAAAATTCAAGAATAAATTTCCATGAATATCTTTCAGAATTTTTATTTAAAAAAGTCAACATGTTGAGTTTCCAGGGGAATAAATTATTAAATCCAAAGATCAGATGAAGAACAAACAATCTGGTAACAAATAAAATAATACATCTTGTTCCTTCAAGGTGTTAGTATGAATCTGCCAGAAAAAGATTAAGATTATGTATTTAAAACCCCAGGCATCATTTCAAGTCTTGCGAGATTGGTCATGTGGTCTCTTACTACACTAGCTTTTGCATGTAAGACAGTTTGTCCCCATTTAAGAACCAATCATAAAAAAGTTGTTTAATAACAGTGATCATGCAAAGAAGGTATGCCCCTGATACTGACCAATCATTTTACCTTCTTGTTGACACTGTTACCAGCGCAAGACGAACTAAATGATAATTCTCACATAATACTTCTTTGTATTAAATAAAAAAAACTTTGTTATAAGAATATATCTCATTATAAAAAATGAATCACAACTCTGACAAAAATATTTATAAGCAAAACTCAGATATTATCTCATACATTTAAAAAAAATCCTAGGAAATTCCTTTGACAAAGCCTTAGACATGATAACTCAGTTTATTTTTTATCTCGGAAATAAGAACTTGAGTAATTTTTTAGCTTGGACATAGTTTAGAAAAGTGGACTTAGAGAAACTTTTTAGTTAGGAAATGGACTAGGTCGGCTTTAATTGTGCACTAAGAGATTTCTATATATATTTATTCAGAAAGTATTTGTACTGTTTATTAAAATGAATAATGTTTGTCCTTACCAAAACAACTAACAAAACTCAGATTTGCATTAAAAAATTGAGTTAGTTAATGATGACTAATTGATATTGGTTTTACAGTGTACCATCACAATTCAGGCAACATGGTGCTAAACAGGACCACATATTTTGGTTTCAAATCTTATTAACAAGGAGATAAAAATATGCGATAATGAACCAAACCATATATTCATGCTAGAATTCCCATTCCCCATTTGAAAAATTCTTAGCATTCATTCACTTTTAATCACTGCATACAATCATGTTAGTTTAACACAGTGGTCCCAGTTCAAATGCCCTGTAATCACACAGGACAACTATAAAAAATATATTTTCTAACCACTGAATCTAAAGTAAAATCTTCAGTGCTTAATTGGTCACATGACATGCTTCTTAAAATTTATGTTTTTGTGTGTTAGTTAAAGAAATAATAATTTAAAGTACCAGTTAGAAGGAAAAACTATTAGTATTAGTGTAAAATGTTTTCTGAAAAATTGCATGGCACTGTTTATTTGTCACATTAGTTACAAGAATAATAATTATAAATTATTGGGTCTGAAAATAATTGCATGGATGATTGGCATGGAACTATTTTTAATTTAATATCATTTTTCATATGACAATTGATAATAAACACAGATACACTGAATTTTAATCCCTTTCAAAATTATTTGGGAAGAATGCAGCAAACACTTGATTCTGTTTTCTGACAATATAAGCACATAATCCATTTGTGGATTTTAAAAATATTAAACTTTACAAAGAAAGTTGGCTTTTGATATTTAAATAAAATGAAAAAATTTACTCCAAAGCTATTGATGACATAAATTTGAACAATGTTTTCACTCTTGAGTTTAAACCAGTGTAAGATTTTTTATTTGCAATCATTCATATACAATTCAAGTATTCATGAAATATAGACAAAGAAGGTACTGTAAATCGAAGTAAAATGGCAACATTTGCAATCCTAATTTAAGCTTTGCAAAGCTATCATTTCAGTGATCAAGTAAACATGTATATCAATAGTTAAATTGTTTTATCAATAGCTGAATCAGGAGTGATAAATTATCAAGTAAATAACACAAGCTTGTGTTAATGTACTTATAGTTGATAAAGATTTTAATTTATACACCTTTTAACACCTGAAGATGAACTCTTCCCTCTATATTTCCTATGGACACACACTGCAAATACATGGAAAGTTTATATTTGGAGAATGTATCTTGGAAATTCAACAGGTACTTCTCCACTGGATTTTGTTCCTTCAAATGCAATTGTAAATGAATTCTGCTTCTTGACCTTGCTTGTCTTAAAAAGACTGATTATGTCTGTGCTTTGTTAAAGCCTCCTTTGTTTACATGTTTATAGACCATCTCTATCTCATCCTGTGTGTAATTCCTATTGCATTTGTTTTAAAATAAGGGTAGATTGATAGTTTTTTGGGGGGCATGTACTAAGCACTTCACGATATGTTGGGAATTTTTATTTTTAATTTTAATATTTTTATTTTTCATTTCTTACTTGATGAAAAAGTGCTAGTAAGCAGCTTAAACAGGGATGGTTGGCCAACCTGGAACTTTTTTGTGTTCCTGACATGTTACTTCTGGTCTGAGACGATTGGAATCTGGGAGACATTTTTATTTTTATGAAAAAGAAATTGAGATAATCAAAGGACCCAATATAATACTCATAGCAGGTGATTATCTTCTTACAGATTTCTTTCGTCTTCTTCTATTGGTTGCAGAGCATGGAATTATCCAATCAAAGCAGCCGATTTATCAATCATTCTTGCACGCACCATAATAATAAATTCAAAAATGGTCATTGAAAATAAACTGGTCTGTGAAAACTTGCATTATACAGGAGTTAATTCATCAATTACCATGAACTTGTTTGCATTATTTATATGATAATCCTCTTACTGGAAATGTTCTTAGCATAATAAACATTGTTTAGCCAAAAAAGGCAATCAAAGATTACAAAGACCGCAATTTGGTGTCGGCAAGGTTGGCGTGTTTTAGGATTACAGAAGGAATTATTGGAAGGATTGGGGGTAAGTTTGTTTCTTTTCTTATTATATTACATCAAATTTGAAAATTGTAAGAACATTTATTGGCTCTCATTTCACAGCAAAGACACTTGATTCAGGGATAAACTAATGTGTACACTCACCAAATAACACTTAAGTGTTAATTGGTGAGTGTACAGATTAGTTTACCCAATTATATAATAATTGTAGTGAAATAATAGTATGGAAATTGGATTGAGTATTCCTGCTTCTGTGCATTGTTTAACCTTGCATAGATGTATGATTAATAATAATAATAATAATAATAATAATAATAATAATAATAATAATAATAATAATAATAATAATAATAATAATAATAATAATAACAACTCTTATTATTATCATTTTTCTAATTTATCTTTGTATGATTCAGCTGTATATCTTTGGAAGTGAATTACAGAATATAGTACATTTTAATGATAATAATTATTTAACTATGCCGGATTTGAATAGTGTAAAGCAAACTAACCCATTATCATTAGCTGAATTTAGAAGAAATGAATTAATAATGATTTTAATTATCTCTTATATTTATTAAACATGAAAATGAAGTTGTATTTTAAAATTGTTGAAAAAAGCAATAAAATTTGAAAAATATTTAATGACTCAAAAATGTATCTTAAAATAACTGTGTACACATAATTATTAATAGTGCATGAAATAATAGGTTCTGTATTTGTAGATTTTAGGAAAGCTTCTGACATGGTGGATCATGAAATCCTTTTGATGAAACTGAAAATCTACCAATGTGATGAAAGCACAGTTATATGGTTTACTTCATACTTAAGTGAGAGAACACAATATGTTTATATAAATAATGTTCTGTCTGAACCTGGAACAATTAGATGTGGAGTACCACAAGGCTCAATTCTGGGTCCTTTACTGTTTATTTTAGTTATTAATGACCTACCACTTGTACTAAAGGACTCAGTATCATCTACAGATCTCTATGCAGATGACACAACATTGTCAGACATCCAAAACACAAAGCAAGAACTCGAAATTTCTTTACAGAATGCCCTAAACAAACTGGACAACTGGTGCACATGCAATGGTATCGTGGTTAATACTGGAAAAACTAAAATATTACTTATCTCAACACGGAACAAAAGATCAAAACTTGATAGTAATAAACTATGTCTGACATGGAAGGAAAAAAGGTTGCAAATGGTCTGTCATGATAGTCTACTTGGTGTTTTGGTTTATAATAACCTATCATGAACTGAACATATCAAACATACCAGTAAAAAAGTCAATTCAAGTTTATGGCTTCTCAGTAGGATAAGACACTTTCTCCCGGAAAAGCACAAAAAACTATTTTATAACAGTTACATACAACCCTATTTAGACTACTGTATTACAGTATGAGGTAATTCAAATGATAAAAACTTGGCAAAGCTGGCACATCTCCAAAAAAAGAGCTTATGAGTTAATATCAATCCATAAAGAATAAGTAAAAAGTACTACCTATTAAAGACTGAATCTGTTTAAAAAAAAGCCAAATTAATGTACAGGATAGCCAATAATAGTGCTCCTGAATATTTACAATCACTATTCAAATATAGGCTACCTGGAAATACTCCCCACATGTGATCAACGTCTACCAAACATTACAAAATTCCCAAACCAAATAAGGAATTATTTAAAAGTTTCCAATACTCTGGAACTTTGCTCTGGAATAGTATTCCAGTTGAGATTATAAATGCCCACTCTATTTCCTTTTTCCAAACCAAGTATATACAGTGGCTTCAGAGATGCAGCAAAAGTAAGTAAATTCCTTTGAATGAGGGCCTCAAGGTAAATTAGTTCTTTGCTAATTGAGTTACCCTATTTAAATAAAGTCATAATAATAATAAAAATCCATGATACCTCTCTCATGCTTTATTTGACCTATTGCATATAAATTTTCAAAAATGCAAGCATCAGTGATCTCTTAACTTTATAAAGAATATCAGGTTACATGATCAAAAATATCATTTTTTTAAAGGCAAACATGCCTAACCATATTTTTTTCAGCAATACACATGGTTATATGTATTTTCTCCTAAGTAAATCCACAATCACCACAACCACCAAAAATGGCTAAGACAATAGCAACAAAATAGACCACCAAGATGGCAACACCAAAACAGATTGAGGCAGTAACACCAAAAAGTCCAAGGTAAGATAAAGATGCTGCAATATAAGACTTTCTAAAAACTTTATAAGCAATAAGTACAGTGCCATATCTTTACAGGTTAATTACAATACAATGAAATAAAATATGATAGTAATTATGAATAATTTTAATAATATCTTTAAAGGGGTGCATCAAGATCTTATAATTGTATTGATTTAATACATTAGTATGAACTCGTAAGCCATTGAGCCAGGAACAGAATATAACCCTGACTATTTGTTGTAGAAATATAGCTTTTTAAAAGGTTAATACCTTGTTTTCAGAACTAAAGGATTCCAAACATGATTTGCAAATTTAAGGCTGCCAATAACAGTTATGCTATATGTGTACTATTTGTTTTATTAATTCATCACATTTTATATTTTCAACCAATATTCTTTTTGCAGGACTGATCCAAAAGAAATGGCAGAGTATCAAAGAGGTTATGTTAAACAAGAAAATCAATGAAGTGCTAAAATCATTAAGAAACCAGGATATAAAAGGATGGATTTTCAAAATTAAATGGACTATTTGGTACTGAAGGAACCTTATGGGCATTCTTGATATTTGGACCATTTAAAAATTTTATTGATATGTGCTGAAAAAATTAAAAATAAAATGTATTCTAGTATTCTGTAACATTTGCTTCAATTCTTGGTTTGATGTTTTATGCAAGGAAGGTGTCCAAAGAATCCTCAGATGATATGTCCTAGGACACCTCAGATGATATAGCCTAGGGCACCTCAGACAATATGTCCTAGGAATCTTTGGACAATGCATCATAGGAAACCTTGGATGATGTATCCTAGGAAACATTGGATGATGTATGCAAGAAAACTTCAGGCAATATGTCCGAGGAATCCTAGGAAACCTTGGATGTTGAGAATAAAAACCTTGGTTATTGATATAAAAAATGTTGTCCTTAGAATATTACCTTGGAAAATCAGCAACCAACACTCAAAGGTTTTTCCTAGGAAAATTTGTCCAAGGTTTCCTAGGAAACCTTAGAATATGTACAGCCAGGTGAATCTTGTTCTTAACTAATTATCCAAGATTTTATTTAAACCTATTTTCCAAGTAAGACAATAACTGGATCAAAATTGGACAAGAAAAAGTCTGCAAATCTTGTACTAGACCACCTTGTTGATTTATGTTGATATTGTGCATTATAGAATTATGCAAGATGTTATGTAAGCCTGTAGTCAAGGTTTATTCAAAATCAGATTTAACTAATGACTTCCAAACTAACAAATTCAGTCAGTAGGAAGCAATATCACATTATTATTATGCCTGAATATCCAACTCATAAAATCAGTGGTGAAACACTTCTAATCATATCATCAATGCTGAAGCAGTACTTACCATATTGTCAGTGCTGAGAGGCTGCTTACCATTTCATCAATGCTAAAATAGTGCTTACTATCTCATCAATGCTGAAACACTGCTTACCATATCATTGAAACACTGCTTAATCATATCATCAATTCTGAAACACTGCTTACCATATTGTCAATGATCAAACACATCAACACTGAAAACTCCTTACCATATCTTCAATGTTGAATCAGTGCTTACCATCTCATCAGTGCTGAAATACTGCTTACCATATAGTCAATGCTCAAACAATGCTTATCATAGTCAATGCTCTAACACTGCTTTCCATATCACCTATGCTTAAACTCTTTTTTCCATATCGTCAATGCTCAAACACTGCTTACCATATTGTCAATGATCAAACACTCTTTACCATATTATCAATGCTGAAACACTACATACTGTTCTAGACTCAATTTATCATTAGTGCTTTGCAGAATGTGTCACATAATCACTGCATAAATACTGCTGTTCAAAACTTGCTTACCACATCATCAGTACTGTAACACTGCCAGACAGAAGAGGCCAGTGCTGCACAGTTCTGAATAGCTCCTGTTATCACCACAAGAGGAAGTGACATTGTCTGGAAAAGATAGATTGATTGATTGATTAGTGTTTGATAGAAGATCAGCACATGGAAGATAATGAAAGTAATGTACCAGAGACAAAGCATAAAAGTCAGTTGATAATGGCTGGTCTGCTGGGCTGGAATCAAACCTAAATCCCACTGACTGTTAGTTTAACAACCGAACCAATGAGTCGCATTAATAAAAGTATGATATCTCTCTGAAATAACATGAACACTGAACTGCTGCCAACTCTGCACAGTCACATAAATTTTGGATGCTGGGACAATTTTTCTGCACTAGTAGGAAAATCTTAACACTGCATCTAGAACACAAGCAGCTGGTCACAGCAACCAACATTTGATAGGATAGAACTCTTTAGAATGCACACACTATTGTATAGACAATATTGTGTGAAAAATAAGCCAGATGTGAAAAATTAATGTTTTCATTGGTGCATAATTTATTGACCACATCAACCTAAATTTACTCTGTAGGGTAGAACTCCTCAGGTTCCATTCAAACATCAAGTTTCAACGGCTGTATGTTATCTTAACACAACTTTGCTCAAATGTCTACAGACCCTAAATGGATAATTGGTAATTTTAACAGAAAAACAAACACAGAATGTAAATGAAATACTGAAAGCAAATGAATATAAACTGAATGACAAAGAAGAAAATGGAGAGCACAAATGTAAAACAATGGAATTCAGAACTATAAATGATACATGAAAATGGAATTTGAATACTTTTGATGAATGGAAATGAAAATCAATAACTTTGATGCTACCAATAAATATTCATATTTTGCATGATAATCTGAGATCATGTTCTCTATAACGAAAAACTGTTACTCATTACAAGCTGGTGTCAATGTGCAAGGAAGTTTAACAGAAATATCAAAATTGACTAATATGACTGAGAAAAAAAATGTTGCTCTAGGAACAATATTAAGAGATATTAGGTCCATAAAAGTTTTGGTGGCATTTCAAACATTCAAATAGAAAATTGTTTTTTCTTAATTTTGCAATATTTTATACAGGAAAGTGGGACAATGGCTAATCACAAGCATCCAATGGTTTTCTGAGCAAGGGAAATCCCCAAGTTATTATGTTATTCTTGAGGCAGATACAAGAACTGACACTTATATAATGACATCTTCACTGATAGCTGTGTCTGTAAAGGTTTTTACATGAACAAAATGAAATAAGGAAAATGTTTTAATGAGAAATTTATAACATATTTACATTTACTGCAGTTACAGTTAGAAGTATGTATCATAAATTCAAGGTTGTTTTTAGCAAAACACTATTTAATTAAAGCAGTTATAATAAGACAAGCTAAGAAAGCAACAGCTCTTTCACTTTGTCACTTAAAAAAATGAATTACTTCAGGATATGAATTTCAATTCCATTTCAAGGGAATAAAAATGAAAGAAAACAATGAATGCAAGGGATAAACACAAACTTAAATCAGAATTCCTTTGTGAGATATTAAATAAAACCTGATATAATAGCTGTCAGAAATGCAAATATGAATAGAATGCATATGAAATTGAAACAAATTGCAGATTTAAATTACCTATTTCCGAGTCTGTATCATGTCAGAGAGAATTATCATGAGAAAGTTTAATTCCAGAAACATACATAAAGAACAAATTTACTGACTTACCAAATCTATTCTCATGGCATGACAAAATATTCCAATTACAAACTAGAAAATTTCTATTTCTACATTTAATTTATATGTGATACTTTCTCAAACAGCCTAAATGGAGACTTTTCTTTCATTTCCATGTAATTTTCACAAAATGTACAACAAATAACAAAACTTTTCATTCTCTTAATGAATCTTGATTTCCAGGAGTTCAAAAAATATGGAGGCGAATAAATGTAAGCATATGAATCACAGAATGTCAATGAGGATCAGGATAGTTGTGAAATCTATAAATTAGATGGACTTTGTTATTCAAAATGATTACTAACAAAAAATAAAATACCACTCTGACATTATTACTGGTGTTAATCTTCAATATGTAAGTTCATGATTACTAAGATCAATTCAATATTGAGTTGTAACTGAAATGTGATTGGGTTTTTCTGTTAGTTTGGAAATCATTTCTCTGCATTTAACAAGATATAATTTAAGGTAACTTGAGTGGGGTGGTGATTAATTGTCAAGACATTCAGATTGGCTGAAAATAATTTTCTGTAACTAGCTGAGATAAATGAAGGATTTAAAGAACAATCTATTTTGGCACATTAGAGTTCTCTTACCCACAATATTTCCCTCTCAGGTGCATCAAGATCCACTTGTGTGACAAATATCAACCTGTATTTGGCTTCATGTACTTTTACATGGATGTCACGTTCGAATTTGTTCTTATCCAACTGCATGTCTGAGAAAGTTGCCTGATAGTATTTCCCTCCTTTAGGCTGGGTAAAGGACTTTTTCTGTCCCTGCTGAAAACAAATAACTATCATGTTATAAGAAACTGACTAAGATAAGCTGTAGATATATCACAGAAGTATTGATTTCATTTCAAGGCCTAAAGCAAAGGACATAGGAGAAAGCATGGTAAGGATAAAAAGCTTAAACTGAAAAATTAACTACTGCTATGTTATAAGAAATACAGAACATGCCACTGAGTCAAGTAAATCGAATCAAACACTGAACCAATGGCTCTAAAGCCAGGACCAATGGACAGGAGAGGAACTTGACAGCAGAAACAATGCTTTTGTTAGCGATCTGGAATCCTAATATATAGGTTTTTGAGAGGACCAGATTGATGATATTAATTTAAGTGTTAGCAATGACATCTTTGTCCAGTCTGTCAGAAAATGAGACAGAGTCAGGCAATAAAGTGCAGCATAAGAGAGCCATGTGCTCTGCAGGTCACCAAGTTCATTGAAAGAGTTGGTTCTACTTTTTGTTTTGGGTGAGAGGAAAAAATTTATTGATTTCTTATTTAAATTTTTCCCCATGTATTAAAATCAAAGGATTGTGGCAGAAACTAAAAGCTTTGGAGAAATGTAGACAAAAGAGAAGCATGACAATAAAGTTAGAAAAGAAAATGCAGCATAAGGTATTCATAATGTGCAAGTAGTGTACTTTGTCTTTGTTTTAAACAAACTGCTTTTACAAATATCACCAAAAAGCAAATTAAGAACAGAGCATAATGACCATTTACACATATGTAAATAATTGTGTGTACAGATCTGACATGTAACTATATAAGATAATGACAGACAAAATATAGTGCTACAAACAGTGTTATATGTTCATGGAGTTTTTCATCAATCTTCAAAAAATGATCATGAATAATTCATGAACTAACATGAACAGTTCTTGAACGATTCATGAACTTAGTTCATGAACCATCCCTGAAAGTTCATCAAAAAGTTCATGAACCATTCATGAATGTGCATGAACTGAAAATGGTCAATTCTGTCAATGATGAAATTAAATGAATTCATAAACATTCATGAACCATAACTTTACAAACTGTTCTTGAACGTTCATGAACTATTCATGAACTGAATTCATGAACAGTTCATAAAAGTTCACTAACTGGTTCATCATCATTCATCACAGTAAAATGAACATATTCATGAACTATGATGAACAATGTTCCTCATTTTTCATGACTTCATGAACAGTACCTAAAAAAATTTGATTATGTGACAAACTTACAAATACCTATTTCATCCTGAATCATAAAATAACCTTAGATGTACGGGGTTTAAAAGAATATAAAATGCAATATGTTATCTTAAAAAAACTATTTAATTTCAGATAAATTTCTAATATGCATCAAAGAACATGTAAACTGACATTAAGCGATATTCCTTTTTATTCTTAGCAACACCTTCTGTATGTTTTGTAAGTTTTCTTTGAAAATTGTTCAAGAGATAATGGGACAGTTGTGTTCAATCAACTGCTGAAGCATATTTATCTGTCATTGTCATGGAGCTAATTCCACTGATATTTTTCCTGAAGACCTGGATCCCCACCCCCACACTGACCTGTCAGATAACTCTTTTTTTGTAAAGACAGTCGGGGCTAATTTTAATTTAATGAAATTCCACCTATTGTCACTACTGAATGTCTCCATCTGCAACTTAAGCTGTTCATTTGATTACTGTATGGATCTTTAACATTGCTGCAGCAGTCACTTTTTAATGTCTATTCCATCTTGGCTGTAAGATCCTCCAGTTGTCCAATTTTCCTCCTTATCTTATAAACTTCATCCTCTAATAATTTTACTTTTCTGCTGTCTGATCTGAAAGAAAGATAAAGTTAATTACAGACAACCTATGATCAACATTGTCTTCAACTTTTAGCACATTATTTCTGTACCCAACTTTACCGATCCAACTCAAAATTATTTAATCCCTTACACTTAATACACAACTTACTTCGCATTTATATTATTGGAGAAATTTGTTCACTAGTTGTATTTTAATTTAAGCTGACTTGCCATATGTATTTTTAAGTCCCAGGAGTCGAATGTTTTTATAAAAATGTATCTAATCTGACAATGGATGTTGCATAATAGCTGCTTCAGGTTTGATCGCGTTAGTAGCACATATATTACGTACAGTTTGACACAACTAGTTTATTGTTTTTGTTTTAATTTACCAAATTACATCAGATCATATAAATAGTGATGTCATGAAACATAAAACAATACCAAACATATAAATTCATATCGCCGATGCAGTACCACGTATGGTATCGAGATCGAAAAAGGGGCTGGGGTTATAATGTTTCGTGATTTTCAAAAATTTGAAGAGAAAGTTTAAATTGCTTCTAACACAAACCAGATATATTACTTTGGTTAAAACTATATGATGACATAAAAACCAATAAATTTTACATATAATTCCCATTGAAAAAATAACGAATGACGAAGAAAAAGATACACTCACCTTAATTTTGATGATCCCACTGTGTATGCTTTTCCGCCTAATTTTGCTCTCATCAAGTCAATTCTGTCATAATTCTTTCTAAGCACTTCTACGTACTTAAAAGAAATGGTATTGAAAATATTCTCATTTGTTAATTCCACGGGAGTCCATGATTTTTGTTCGAGATTGTTGCTTGTTACAGAACCCTTTGCATGCTCTTTCGTTTGTGCTCAGTCACTGAAATCACGCGCATATTTTACCCAATCATATTACGTCTTCTTTCACAGTCATGGAATCAGGATAATCGTTTCTTATATATTTCGGTTTTTTTCTGCAACTTGGCAACCAGTTACAAAGTCAATAAAATATGCAGTTTATGACAGTACTAGACAAAAATGTTAGAACAAAGTCACTGAAAGCTTTTATAACAAGTACATTTTGCTCATGATGGCCAGAAAAATATTTTTCCATATTAATCCAGAACTTTTCAAGTTATGTGCACAAGTTTTGAATAAAAGATCTCTGAACATTTATACAGTATCATATAATTAAAAAAAATATTCACCTTTATTTATATTTCACTAAAATTGTGAGATTAATTTTCATAAACATTTTATGAATATAATGATATAGAAATTTCATATACATTTTTAAGAAATATCTTAATGGTGCATCTAAGTACTTGAACTGTTCATGAAGCAAATTCATGACATTTCAGAAACTTCAAAGATATAATAGTTCATAAAAGTTCATCATTGTGTTCATGAACTAAAGTACATGATTCATCAAATTTCTTGAAGTGTTCATAGTGATGAACTTTCATGGTTATTTGTTTGTGAACTCAAATGATCATGAACATTTCAAGTATGTTCATGAACATTCACGAACATTCATGATTGTTCATGAAGTCATGAATTTGTTTTCGTAGGGGCATGGAAGTCAGCAGGACAAAAGAGTCACAGAGACAAACAGTAGTTATAGCTTTTATATTTTCTCAAGACCACCAAATTTGTTCTTGTTTCTTGAGTACTGGTATATGTATTTTATCTTTCCTGGTCCCCTCTGATAAATATCTAACCTGTGTGTTGGCATCCTTCTCAAAGTTTCCCTGCCTAAGATATTCAACGTGAACCTACTGAATAGTAAGTTTCAGTATCAACACTTCCTATTTTTTTTCAACAAATTCCTTAATGTCAGCATAATGTAATTTGCAGGGTTTAAATATAACATAAGCTTAATGACCCCATTTCAATTGTTTGTGTGGGGGAGGCGAATATAATATGATGTTATTTCACTATAAAGCAGAGAAAGACATTTTTTCAGCTATAGATAGATGGAAATTCAAAAACTATGTCAGGCCCCTGCCCCAGAAAATTAATTTGTTGGTCTATAATACAATTGCAGTTTACTGTGGTATGTCTTGCACTACCTTCATATCACAGTACAAAATCTTTTAGGTAGTGTTTGTTCAGTAAACTGCGGAAGCATATCAAGTGTACTGGCTCAAGTTTCTAGTATGTGCATAGAATAAAATGCTCCATTTGTTGATGGCTTATCCTTTCCTGAATTACAGCTGTGGTTTCAACAATTTACCAGTAAAAAAATGTTATCACACTTGTATCACAACTACCAAATTAATCAAATTTTGCCTTTAACCCTTTACCTCATACAAGTACCTTTTGTCCGTCTACCATAGTCCAATATAGGCGCCTTTTGGCAATTTACCAGATTTCCATCTAAGCGCCTTTTGGCAACTCTGTAAACAGCAGCCATTTCGAGTGGATTTTCATAGCGCCACTTTTGGGGAAAATCCTCTATTAGATACTACATTCATTGGTGAGAATGACCATTATGTCAGATCATGTGATCACTGCAGGGCTAAAATTTAGCACAAATTTCTTTGTAGCCAGAAGGACTAGTATGCTGAGAAATTTACTAGTCCTGTCAAATCTTTAGTGCTGTCCAAAAACAACATTGCACACTTGTATTGAGAGCAACAATAATATTATTCATAAACAGCATTATCATATGAAATGCAGAATTACAAAATTATAAATTAAATCCTGATTCAAATCATCAGTCAGTCAATTCACATTTCTTGTTTCTCTGGATCCAATTACAGAAAAGGATCCAGGTGTCTTTTCGGTGCACTCTCGGTTCATATGGGGTTTGTTCAGGTCTCCTAACCTATCTCCCTGAAACATTCCACAAAAGTACTGCTGGTGATGGATCATTTGTTGGAATATCATTTGTATGGAACATTATAAAGAGTAGGTCCGACAGAACCCAAGGTCGCAAACATCATCTCCATTCACTCCTCACCATTTGCATCTCTGAGAAACCATTCTCAGCATCAGCAGAGTAGGCTGGGATTGTTAGGATAAGGTCAATCAATGCCATAATATTCTTTCAGTCAGCAGCACATCATTTTACAACTTTGGACCAAGTCAAAGCATGGATGTCTTTGCAAGATAACAGAATACATTAAGAAAATTATAATTTGAATAAATGTACATCAAGAAAAATGTAATGTCAATACTTAAATAAGGTTGATATTAATTTTTCTGAAAGCTTTCCTTACATGGTTACAGTTTAAAATCAAAATACTATGCTAAAAAAAGAATTTTAACAAATCTAGCATCCATGATGTTTCCTGTACTTTTTTTAAATAAATATTTGAATATACACCTACTTGCTGTAAACTAAACTCTTTAATATGTCCCATTCCAATTCCACTACATCAGCATCCACAATTGCACCGACAAGAACTGACTGGAAATGCTCTACCAAAACAGGTTTCTGCCTTTCAGTGATGTAGTGAGTAAATATAACAAACTGTTTATCAATCCTGTAAGTGTCTCCAACATCAACTCCTTTCATCTCATCCAGCTAACACATCCATGCAAAATCATTGAAGGATCATTATTTCTTTACCATAGCCACTTTCACTGGTTGTCACCTGAGAGCAACATTGTCCCAGCAGGCGAAATTCACATATTTCAGAACCTGTAACTTCAGTTTGGTGCAACACAGAAAAGTCAATTATAGCTGATGAATAGAAAAATATCTCAGGAATAAAATAAGCCATAGAATATGGCCATATGCCTTCAAAGACCTAAATAGCAGAAGGAAATCAAGAGTCATTGGTAGAACGAAGTATTTAGAAGTTACTGACCTTGTCTGTTATATAGTATGATAGACAATGTCCTATGTCTGAATAGGTCATGGGGGTAATCTGATATATTTTTGTCACTCTTTACGATGGCTTTCCTTCAGATTGTTGTATGGTTGTTTTCTCAGCATCAAGCTTGTGTGGAACACCTATGGTATAACACATTTCGTTAAATCTTCCCAAGATCTTACTAGCAGTCGATTCCACTGGTGGTATCTGCATAGCTGCTTTTCTCTGTTATTCTTGTGTTGCCCAAGCTTTCATGCGTGTTTACTGATTCAGTTTTAAAGTTTGAACAACCTGCAACAAAACTGGATTTTTTTCTGTTTGTTTTTTACTAATTTCGTATACCAGTTATACCCCATAACGTTTTTTCTTCATCATATTTCAGCCATTCCCTGTCTTTTGTCCATGTAATCTGAAACGTTCGATTACACTTTTCCCTATCATAAGAATTATTCCTCTCTTTAATGTCATTTTCATTCAACTTTTGCTTTTTCTGTTAGCTGAATACGTTCTCTGATTAATCGGACAGCAGTATATTGTTGAAATTAATAATAAGAAGGAACATTTTCAAATCTTAGATGACCATTCTCAGAGGTTTTAAAATGTACAGCATTCTGCTTGATATCTCCCTGTCTATTCAAATATTTGTCCATTCTTGTAAGGGAAAAAAAATATAAAATCAATTCTTATCATCATATAAAAAGTTGTTGTATGGAAAAGATGTGTCAATAAAGTTATCATAATAAATTCATCTGAATTTTATAATTATTTCAATGCAAGTGTAAAATATATAGTTTTTCGTTTGTGACTGTTGGAGTTTTTGGCTAGCAAGCAACCCCCACCCACCCGACAAAAAAAACCCCTAAGCAAACAAACCTGCAAACTTTAATTTCTTTGAATAGCTTTTGTGGTGTTCTTTTATGTGGGATACCATTTTGTAGTTTATTACTGTGGCACTGTTAAGCAAATGCATAAATCAGATGACTTCTTGTTATAGAAATGCACCTTACCGAGGCAGATATTGACTTCTTCTCATGCTAATATTGAACGACAATTGTATGACAATGGTTACTGCTTTGATTCTACGGGAATATGCCGAAATCAAGTCTTTATTAGGGAATGGCATAAACAAGCGTTGACTTTCAATAATTGAATCTTAATAGCCCATTGGACTATTAACATTATGAAAGTTACTAGTCCAACAGGAAATCTACTAGCCTTGGGCTAGCAGACTACAGCTAATTTCGAGCCTTACACTGTTTATGATCTGGTTGAAATCTGCTATTTAATGTAAGTAGGTTGTAACTATATTGTATTCTCCATTCGACAAAATGTCAGTCTCTGATATTGTTCAGTACTTGCTCCAGTAGATTCACAACTATGAAAGCTTCAATAACTTAGGTAAAGGCTCTGATACTGATGTAGGAAGCCATTAGTGTTTATAAATTATCTTATTCAGCTGATTAATGATGTAGATGCAGACAAAGAACTTGTCAATTTCGAGTATGTGAAATTCCCGCTACAGTCAATCACGCAGCTTCACTGATTTTATAGTGAACTAGTTCTCTCAAGATTTTAAAGCACATACAGGGGCCCCGAGTGGCCGAGTGGTCTAAAGCGCTGTCCGTTACGGATCACTGCCATCTCACCTCTGTCTGCGTGTGTTCGAGTCTAGGATTCGGCTAATGTAGATATGTGAGAAAGCTTGCCAGTAGCTTCTCGTGGGTCGGTGGTTCTTTCCGGTGATTTCCCGGTTTCTTCCTCCACCATTAATACTGGCCGCCATGAATAGCCTATCGTGTGCTGAAAAATGGCGTTAAGCCCAACAACAAACAAACAAACAAACAAAGCACATACAAAATTATTTTGTGAAAAAAAATTATACAACTATAACGACTGTCCTTTACTCTTAAATCTTTCCATACCTAATAAATGTGTACCAAAAATGTTAAATGGTTGAAATTGCTGTTAAACGTAACATACATTTCTTTGTTTAACAGGCTTATGTGTAGCGGACTGCACTCTGTAACTTTGCCACATGTGTACCAAAGGGCTGAAAAGCCACACATTCTATGAGGGAAAGGGTTAATATATGAAGTAAAATCCAGCCTCAAAGAAAAATTGCCACTGAAAATGCACATGCCACTAATCTTCAATAAAGATGGCTTGAACATTCTCCTTCAAGTAGTGATGTGCAATAACTTTTGTTCTTCAACATGCATCTATCTGATATACCTAACTTTAAATGAATTGGTTTATTCCCTTTTCTGTACTTTTACCTGTTCGTCCACTCATAAAAGCATTGTAAGTTTGTATGAAATGATACCACCGTGTAACAGGACATTTTTTTCACCAGTAAACTCCCTGAATATCATTTTAGGCCATTGAATATGCATGAATTTATCATGATACTTTGATGGTAATTTTAGCATGTATTCTTTCCAGTTGCTGTGTCTATAAAGAGTAATATCTGCAGGATTTTTGAAAATCAATTCATGAGCTGTTCTGTTAAAGCATGTTGTGTTTCCAACTGCAACTTGTACTCATATGGCAAATGTGATAACCTTTTAACTGTCTCTCAAACACCTTTTGCAAGTACACCAATGGCTTCTCCAGTTCAATAATATCTTCCTTTACTTCCCCCATCACCAGTGGCAAGTATCCAAGAGTCTTTGCAGTTGCTTGTGTTTGTTATTTTTGATATTCTTGGTATACTTAGCTATCATACAAACTGGACCCAGTTCTTCTTCTGTTCCCATTTGTACTGCTTTTTCAATATCCTCAGCACATTCTACAATTTCATTTGTTGGTTTAATCAGTGGTGCAAATGTTTGTTTCAAATTCTCTGAGGTCTTTTTGTGCAATTTGTAGTTACTGTAACATATCTTTGACCTTTTTTATGGCCTTCTATAACATCTGAATCAATTCCTGGTGTTCATGAGCAGCTGTGTGGCATCTCTTCCCATGTACATCTATATCACTGCCAGACAATTTTATAATTTTTATGATTGTTAAATTTACACATGAAACACATTTGTGTCCAGACCAACACACTATTTTATCCTTGCAAGTTCTGGCCAAATCAAGAGAAAACAACATTGATCATTAGGAAGCCATGCAAACATGTCATGAAATTCACCACAAATGCCATCAGAAACACATTAAGTCAAATGAATATTTCTAAGGCCATGCTGGTCAACACCATGAAATATCAACATGTTAAATGTGTCATTAATCACTTTAGGCACATGTGCATATCACCGAGTAAAAATGATGGTACTGGTCGTTTTGTGTTGACCTGGTGAAAATATCTTGCAGGATTGTTTTGGTTTTCAAACATAATACAACCATACATGACAAAACTGTTTCATTTGCATCCAAATTGTCAATGGTAGGTTTTTCGTTGATGGTGGAAAAGAAATCAATGGTGATGCTGCCATTGTCACTCAACTCTTTCTGAAAAGGTTTAAAACATAATAACATGATCGATCATCAGCCATCAGCACAATCATGTAAAACCAATTCCACTTAGCAACAGGAAGGGTGAATCCTACAAGGTTTAAGACGGTTATTTCATGGAAATAAAGCTTCCCACAAATATGAAAACACAAGCATCAATAACACCAAATTGAAGCCTTTAAATGATCGAAGCCTCTTTAATTGACCTATTTTATGTTTGACACTCGTGTTTTTGCATTCTCATTTACCCACTTGGACACTCACTGTTTGTTGTCAGCTTGCCTGCTGCCATGTGGCATAATTAAATTATTATATCAATTGAAAAATATCTCCGAGTCCATGATTGTCAAACAAAAATTACAAGTGTCAGGAGTCTCAGGTGGAATTTACAGAAAGTGCAAAAATTATTTAAACTGTATACAAAGGCTACCAAAGGTCTTCATCCATCATCAGACCAAACTGCTGAAACAACTGGAAAAGTAGCAAAAACAACTGAACAAACAAAAAAGATTTTAAGAGAACTTCCAGGTGAAACTACTGCTGCTCAAGCAATGTGAGAAATACTTGTGGGAACTGACCAAGATTGTGCTGAAATAGGTGATATAAAAGATTGTATACCAGAACCAGCATCAAAAACAGAACAAGCATGAGAGAGAATCATGCCAATTGATAAATTCACCAAAAATAGTATTACTGATATCAGGAACGCCAAAAGCATAAAACAATTTTTGAAACATCATTATATCGTTGGATGGAAATAAACTACCCCATAGTGTATGGAATATGGTGTCGTGTTAGTATGGAAAGTCTGTTAAGCATGAAAGGTGCAAGGGGATACCAGTATTAGTGCCATTCAGGTTAGAAATTATAAATCAATGATTCAGTTGATTTAGTTCTGTGCACTTTTCATCACTTTAAACAGTTTTAGTTATGGAAATCGTTAGGGTCGTACAAAGCAATGGGGATGTAGCATCAGACTATAACAGGTGTTATGTACTGACAGGTCTGAATGACTGTCTGAACCTGCCCAAATAATCCTAAATCTAGTGAAAAGCTAAAACAGCGTATTAAACAACCAATAAAAGTACTATGTGAATAAAAAAACAGTTGCTGAGATGTTTCCCAGCGCTCAGTTATAAAACATCAGATGTTTTGGATAATGCACTTCCTGAATGAAGCATTCTGAAAATGACAACATTCACAATGAGTCCTACTAACCATAGCTGTGACACCTTGAATACTGCACTTGTGGATCATAGGCTATAATGCATACATTATAGTGTAATAAATGTTTGCATATTGAATCCTGTTGACCCACACTTACCTTGAGTTTTTCACTGTACTTTTCCACCAGTTTGAGATCCAGGGAGCACCGCTCAGCTGAGTAAGCCATATTGACTTTCTGCTCATAGCAGAAGAATGCAGTCACCTCCCTTCCTCTTGTTAGACAATCTAGTTTTTCAGCAGCCAATATTCTGAGAGGGAAAATTATTCTGTATAGTTCTATGTATTTAGTTACTGAATAAATCTGTAAGAGGTTTCCAGCACATTAAAAAAAAATTCCCATTGAACAAGCTTTCACAGCATGTTTATTTCTACTAGGTATATATACAAGGTATATTGAATGAAATGAACAATAAAAAAATGAAAAACAAAACCTGAACTTCAGCATTGTGGTATTTGTATGGTGAATTCCCCATATAATTTTGTCACAATCAATGAAGTTGATCTAACGAGTAAAGTTAAAAAGTGAAAACTTGGTACTGTCACCACTTGCTGTAGTCATGACATAACATCCTCCTCAAAAAAGAATGCTCCAAAATAGATTTTTCACTAACTTAAGATCTGCCAAAGTGTCAATTTTTTAAATCATTGCTTTGTTGACTAATATGCTAGAATCTGTATCTGTTCATTAATGCTGTATTAGAAATTTAAATCAATTAATGCCATTGTTTGCTTGTTCAGACAGGTATTTTCATGAAATAAATATCCTTACATTTTAAATTCATCTTAAATTCTTATTTATTCAATTTATATTAACCAGTAGTTTCTATAAAGTTTTGTACCAGAAGAGGGCCTAAATTGTTTTATAGAAGAAATGAAAATTTACTCTACTTTTAAACTGTGAATTTTGATTAGGCATTGTACTCTGCCTTTCCTACATTTAATTTTGATGTACCATTGAATAGTGAGTTGACCCACACCTGTATATGTTTTGTTTATCTAGCATGTACATCTGAATCATACTTAAGTTTATTTTCAGGTTTAAAAATGCTCACTGGAATTTCTAGTAACACTTTACCTTCTACCTTAATTTGATATACTTCAAAACTTTAAAAATCACTGTCATCAACCAAGCAAAGTTCAGAGTCAGCCATTTGGGGTTTTCTAGGTAGCCTGTATTTTACACAAGCATTTGTAAAACTTTTTTAATGTCAGATTCAAACCATGATAGAATGACTGTTACTGGGTTCTCAATATGTAAAACAAATTTAGCTTAACATTTATCAATGCTAAGCCAGATGCATAAACATCTGGAAAACAAAAATGGCATTATGAAACTTCTACCATCAAATTGACTTGTGTCATAAAAAGTGCTTTAAGGGCTAAGTTTTAAAAAAAAACTTTTCCATGCAAAGTTCATGAGTGACTTTAAACTAGTTTGTGTGTGCCTAAATTTATACAAATTTTGAGGAATATGGTTGATGTTTGATGGAAAACAGTGTACTGGGGTGAGAAAAAATTTTTTTTTTTAAATTTACTTTCTTACTCACATGCATTGGTAGGTAAAGGAATTAAATAGTGATTTCAAGCATATAGTTGTATAGTTGTACAATTGTGAAAATTTCATTTTGCTTTACTTAATGTAAGACATAAACCAAAATAAATGCTTTTATAGTCACAACATGCACTGATTTACAATTAACAAAGTATCAAGATACAAGATACAGGATCCCATTAAAGCTGTCAGAATTTTAGAAAACTTCTACCAGGAATCAGTCCTAATGATCAAATATCCAGGTACCTGATCAAAGTGAAAATGTATTAAATTTTACAAACCTTACATTTTCATTTTGTTAAATTCATAGTATCTGATAAATATCACAATCAAATGCCATCTACTACAAAATCAAAGAATTCATCCTCATTGTCTGATAAAATCCTTAATCGTCCTCTAGTAAATCATCTTCTAATCATCGTAAATATCTGACTTCTTTTCATTGGCCCCAATATCATATGCAGATACTTATTTAGAGACTGATCTTAAGCTTTGGTAATACTTTGATAATACAGTTGGTTAAATCTATTAAAGGTTGCAACTGAACAAATGTCAGTTGCATAGCAAAATCAAATAACCACCCTCTGTTACTTGCCACTGTACCACACTCATGACACAATCGAATGGTTGTCATATTGGAAAACAAGCAATGGGATTAAGGTCAATCATTTACTGGAAGAATCAGACCTCTGCTTGGTACTGAAAAAGTACACATATTTACAGATCAGTCAATTGGATTGTTAACTTCAAAACAAAGTCAGTGCTATCTTAACAAGCACTGGCAGAAAACTTTTTGGTGCCTGAATACACACTGGCATCTTTAGATCCCAGTCAAGATTTTACTTGAGAAACATATGTATTGCTGTGCATACAAAATCACAACCAAAATCCCACTCAACTCTGATGTACCTTTTGTTGGAAATACGAATGAAGCTCAGTTTCATACAAATTTACTAAACACTGATCAAAATCATGCAAAGTATGCTTTCACTTGGGATGCTGGATGTCTGCATTAGTTTTTAAATATTTTCATCCCATTACATAATGTCGAGTTTAAGCTACCCTCATTTAAAACAGTGGCTGTTTTGGCTCTCTCTCTACAGTAACCTGGGCAAAAACATTGACTTTCATGAATATTTATAATATACATATATCAAATAACAATATTCAGTTTTAATTTTCATCTTTTCTCAAAACTAAAAGCCAAAGGAAGAGATTTTGTTTGAAAATCCCTGATTTGTCCTATGCACAGCCTTGTACATTATCTTGAAAGATCTTGTAATCTTAGGAAATGGGATCAATTGATTGTAACTTTCCATGCTTTCAAAGTGGTTAGGAGTAGCATGTAAGTTGGTGGTTAAATACAGCGCTACAAATGTTGGGCATCAATATCCAGTATTTAAAAGCCATTTCATAAAATTCAGCAGTGACACCTGTAGTCTACAGAAGATGATACTCCCTTTGTGAAAATCATAAAACAAATATTTTCACAAATTTTATTTTGTGGATATAAATTCAAATCGGAATATTGTACAAGCAGTTTTAAATATTAAGTGACTGTACAGTCAAACCTGTGCTAATGATCACCTTTATCCAATGTTCACCTGTTCATTATGGCCTTTATAATCCCCCCCCCAAATTTCATGTATAAACATCCTGTATGCAATGGTTACCTGCCATCTACAGATGCCTCATGTTCCCTAACCAAACAATGGTTTCTCTTTCTCCTTGCCTTAAATGTTCACTGACTGATCCATCTATGCCAACAAAATGTCTGCTTCATAATGAAGGCATTGTTTAGATAAATGAATATCATATGAACTGATAGTCAAATATTTCTTATCTCACATTTATTCATCCCATTGACAATGTAACTCAAAGGTGTCCAAAGTCAAATTTAAATGTGAGGCAGTTTTTATCATTAGGGTTGAAGCAATTCTTTTTGTTGGATGTTTGGAAAAGTAGTTGTGTTATCACACAGAATTATAAGTTACCTTTTCTACCGATGTGAATTGTTCAATATCTTTATAAATCTGTTCTTGAATTAAAGTTATTTTTGAAAAGAAACCATTTATCTTTGAAAAGAGATATGAGTTACATCCTTTTTCATTAGGGTCAGGAGTCATTAATTATGTAGAACTTTTCTGTGAAGACAGGTGTTGTTTCAGTTAATGAGTCACAATGAACAGCCAGAAACAGCTTCAATCTTCTGATTTCCTGCTCATCAAGTACTTCTCACATAAATCAACTGTCATCTGATCTTGACAAGTGGAACAACTGATTTATTAAGATATTACTTTTTATCATGAACTGATATTGCCATGTGAAATTTACACAATATTGCTTACAAAAGAGTCAGTCCTCTGTTTTACAATTATATGTAAACTGTAACTCAGTACTGAAATTTTTGTCTTCCCATGGTGTGCAAAACTAGAATTGGTGATTATTTTGTGTCAGTGATATAATTATATGGCGGAATTAAAGTAAGCAGGATACAGAAATCTTGGGTGGAACATAAACTTGGTTCAGAATATATATATATATATATATATATATATATATATATATATATATATATATATATATATATATATATATAGGTTGTTTGAACAGTACAGGTAAAACAATCTTGATAACAGAAGAAGAACGGTATTTACAGTATGATATTTAATCAAGAACTAATTTTAAAAGGTTAAATTGTGTACAGAGATCACTTGTGTACAAAGATTAGTTTGGCCTTTACCCATGGGTCACTACTGATTTGATGGTATTTAATTTTAGTTTGGGTTTTCTGGCTGTCTTTCTTCAAACATGCTCATTTACATATACAAGGTCCAAATGGGCTTATTAAAAAATAATTGGCCATCATCCAGGCATATTTTTGATGTGCTGGAGGGGTGGGGGCAATTTCAGGAATAAGCCGGAGTTTAAGCATATATAAACCCTCCCACTGGTAATGTTTTCTGCCCGTCAGTCATTTCTTATTTGTCAACAAAAAACTGGTTTTAAAATATGGTATGTGTTGTAGGAATATCTGATTTTATGTGACCCATATCACGTGATTTTATTTCTTTCTGAAGAATGCCTATCAAGTAATGTAGTAATGTTGGAGTAATGATGCTAGTTTACAAATGCTCAGCCAATGATTTACTCCAACAATGGACCACTACCCGTTGCATCTGAATCATCCTTGAATAATGACCTATTTTTGATGAATCATTACAATAAAAAGTTTAAGCAATTTGCTGTTAAGCACTATCATTTCAGCATTTTTAAATCTGAAAAATTCAAGTCACAATTCATCATATCATATCTGGAGTCAGTCATTTCAAACAGACAATGATGTTTATAAGCACTGGGAACAATTATCAGTTGAGTTGCCTGCCAGTATTGTGATATTATTATTTCAGCAAGCAGCAGTTTATGTGAACAAGTTACTGATATACATTGACAGTGAGAAGACAGATAGTGGGTGGGTGATGTTAAACATAATCATTTTAAAATCATACTGGGAATCACTGTCAATAAATAACTATTTTTACTAAAGTTATTTCCTTTTTTCGGTAAGTTTATGTGCAAGATTTATTTTTCACAATACTAATGTGAAATGTACAAACTCAAATTGCCACATTTTCCCTCAACTTGTAGTTTTATCATTATTTCTCTTCATTCTGTGATGCATCTTCTACTTGAGAACTGAATCAGAGGCATCAACTTCTAGTGTGCCACAAAGTGAATACTTTAACATTTAGTTATAATTGCTTGAAAGGATTTGTTATGAATCTATTCATGCCCAGAATAAACAATGGCCACTGATCACAATAGATAGTAGTTATTCACTATGTGACAAAGCTGTGGTGGATGCTTGTAAACCAGCATGGAGAACTTCACATTCTTTTATAATTAAAACTGTAATTTACTTTAATATAAAAGTTTAAAATTGATTTAGCAAAAGACACAGGAAAGCAAGTAAATACTATATTAGTTTTTTTGGTCTTTTTTAAAACCCTTTACTGAACTCCTTTAAACCAAATCACAACTAACCAAAGTAACATTTATCATTCTACCTGACAACAATTTTTGGCCAACTCTTCTTATCTGTTTTCACAACATAAGAATCTTGTTCTGTCACAAGGAAAGTCCTGAAAAAAAGTGTAAAAACCTCAGTATTACCTCTGACCAAACAGAAGTTTATCATAACTAAGGAGCACAATGTTTACATTGTAATTTCAATGGCCAAAGATTAAAAAGTGCCTTCTTCTAGATGTTGTAGAGCCCTTATGTAAATTACATGCTTAGGTTGACATTATGCAAAAACAGAAACATGCAAATTCCAGGAACTATTGTCCCTATTGATTCAAAGAAGTTTTAAAGTTTGGATGTAAGTAAAAAAAATACTGCAATGAGTAATTTTAAGTCAGTTTTCTCTATTAAATGGCTATAAATGATGTCACACCATGTGCAGCATACTTTAGGGAATTTTGCAGCAGAAATATCAATCTTACATGCATGTACATAATACATGTAAAAACTAATAAAGCACATTATTCATAAGCAGTTCTAATCCAAACATAATCAGCACAATTTGCTCACAGTGTATAAAGAACCTGCAGTATTTTGAGATTTTATATCTTTTTATCTGGCCCTTCTCATTTTTCCACAAGGTCTAAGATGTTTCTCAGCTGCATAATATTTAATAGTGCAACACACGACTTTGCAGCCACATCAGTCCTTTCTCCAATCTAACTATGGCTTCAGAAATGACTTCCTCATCAATGACAATTGTTGAACCTATTTCCTGCTGATCAGGACTGACATTATCTTTTATGCTACCTTGAAAAAACAGGATGATTTCAGTATCAGTCTAACATAATGGGGTCCTTAACAATTGTGATCCAGTGATTAACTTCATCAAGTGATTTTAAATGATGTCTCTGCACAAATTTAGTCCTTAGCAACTGGACATTCCATTTCACAAGATATAACTTGTCTTTCAAAGAATAATCTATTATTTTCCTAGACATTTTAACTGAGGTGTACCTGTCTCAACTGTTTTAATGGTCCTTTTTTTAGATGCATGTATGATCTCTGAATTCACATGTATCTGTGACTGTCACTTTCTCTCTAGGCTATAATGAAACACTGAAGATGCTTGTTTTACATGACAAGTACCAAATACACAGTTATTGTGGGCCATTATTTATTAACATCTGGATGGCTAAAGATAAAAAAAAGAGGCAACATTTACATAAAATATGCTGCCACCAACTATTCCTTTCTGTGACCTGCTGCCATCCAAGTACCAATAAAGAATGACTTACAATAAGCTGGTCTTTTGTATGATTAGTGAGGTGTTAACACAGATTAAGTTGCTGATCTGTTGGAGTAGCTTTAGTGCTAAAGGAAATTTGATAGTCATTTGTTAATAAATATAATTGCTGACAGCTACCATACATTGAAGCACATCCACATTTACAGCAATTTAACAATATAATCTCACTGATCTACTTCATTTTACTAAGTGCATTTGCAATGACATGTTTATATTTATTCCACTGAATTTTTTGTACCTTAAAGACTCCACAAGTTGATGCTTATGTCACAAGACTGGTCAGTATGCAAGTCCAGTGATCATTAGTTTGTGGCTTTTGCTTCTAACAAAGTTTTGTATTTCTTCCATTAGTTCAGAGAGTTCCCTCCCTTTTCAAAAATTCTGTAAAAGACCACTAATATTAACACTGTTTCCTTGATATTGCACTAAGAATGCAGTGATTTCTTTCTAAAGCAAATTTTCAATGCACTGGTCAAAGCTGCTACCAAAATGGTTGATGAGACCTTGTATGATACTTAAAAATGCTTTCCATTGCACATATAATTTTTTGCAAGACACTAGGACCAAATGCACAGGGTTACAGATGAGCAAAAGTGTCTTTTAGGAAATGCTACAACTATATCTAGTGTTGATAAGGTTCATGATGCCAAGAGCAAACATGTTATGGAGCTCATATGCTGCAGAACAGTCATTTCGATTAGCAAGGGCTAGTTTCACCCTCTTCAAGTGACATCACATGTGATCAACAAAGGGTTTTCATTTTTGAAGAAAATTCACTGAGACCATATTTAGTCTCAATATGGTTTATGATTTTACGGTTAAGCTTAAGGCTAGACAACATGTGACAGAATTACTGTACAGGCCATCTACTAAGGTTGTTTTATTTAATACAGATGAATAAGTAGTAAAACAGGTCAGTACAAGTTAAACCATTTGGAAAACAAGAAACCCAGAATCTTTGTGGGGTGAACATCAATATGAATATTGTCAAAACAAAGAACAGATAATTGATCTATAATATATCTCAACAAACTTAAATATTTATGGTGAACCATTTCTTCTCATTGTGTGATAATTGACTATAAAAATCTTATCTGGACTAAATTTTAAAATGGCAATCTACAATTTTGTGATTTCAAATCAATGTATACATGTACAAACACTAATGAATATGCAGGGCCAGCTTTTTCTGACAAATCAGTTACTACTATTAATTTTGCCAGGTGCAGTTATTGTGGCCAAAAATAACTTAACACAGCTGAGGGTATATCTTGAAATCTGGTTAAAAATTTACAATATGGTGGATCTCAAAATAATGTTAGGCTGACACCATCCACAGAATAAATATAGTATATAGAATTCTTTGCTAATTTAATTCTTACACGCATCAATTTATTTAGCTGTTCATTACTACAATTAATAAAATAGCATCCATCATTATTTCTGCTTGTCTTTTACTGAATATGAATTCAGCATATCCTTCAACACCCCACCTAGCCAAGCTATATAGCTATATAAAAGAGAAGGATTAATAAGATTCTGTTCTGCTTTTTAACAAATATGTTTGCTTTCCATAGTTACTCTGAAAGGTTCTGCGGGCTAAAGCAATGCACAAGTAACTTTAATGACAAAATCTGCTCATTTCTGAAAACCATGACAAGAACTGATTGCTGATGAAAATTGATAGTCCACCAGTCAATGACTGGACAAGGCATCCACTAATACACTTAAATAGACCCAAGCAACTTATCATCCTATGCAGCAAATTGACATCATCTGACTCAACAGTTTCCCAAAACTTCCAGTCAAAATTTCAAAGTCACGCTAAGTTAATTTTGACATTTTATTTGCTATTTTCCCTGACTAGAAAAAAAACTTTTCTTGAATTACACAACTGTCCTCAGGAAAAGCCATTCCTAACCTTATTTTGTCCAGTTTTCCATGTAGCGTGGGAACCCTGTTCCACTAAACAATTACATAAAACATCCATAAAGAACACAGGTAAAGTCTCCTGAAAAAGAAGATGCCTATCAAATTGTGATATCTAATGATAATTATTAGGTGAGTGGATGTCAAAAAGGGTGAGTCTGACAAACAAAGGCAACTTGTGTGGAGAAATGGGTGGGCCTGTCACTGAAGGGCAAAAACTTGGCAAAACATTGATGCAGCAAGCTGATAACTGTAATGAAGCAAAGTCTCTGCCAAGGTCTCATTAAACAAAATTCATCATCCGGGCCTTGGAAAAATGCTCCATACAAGGTAAATCTTAATCACCAGAAGCAAATCCAAGCCTTCCATGGTGATCAGACCTTTACCCTGAAAGGGGCTAAACCACCCCCAAGGCCTCAGAATCATCATCTGGGCCTTGGAAAAAAAGCTTCGATCTCATTGCCAAAAACAAACTAAGCTTTATGAAAAGCCTGGTTGCCAGGATTCCAGCAGCATTATGAAATCCATTCGGCCAACCATTTCTTAAAACCAAAGTGACACATACCCACAACAAGAGTAACACCCAGTATACCCAGATGTGGTCTCCACTGGGGGTGCAAACAAGGCTGCGCACATCATCATGTTTACTGAGTTTGATGTTTATTTTGGTATATCCACTGACAGGTGATGTGTAATTAAATAGATTAATAATAATAATAATAATAATGAGTCATTCTGCGCTAACTATGGAATCTCACTTAGCTAAACTAGCTTGGCAACAATTGTAGTTAATTATGAAATATCTCCCCATTTGTAATTTTGTCAAACAGCAATGATAACAATGTCAGGAAACTGAAGTGGAATTTACAGAAGGTACAGAACAGACATTTAAACCAATTGTCAAACCAGCCCAAATTTGTTTACAGCAACCGAGGCAAGACAAAAAACTTTCAAGACATTACCGATGGATATTGCTGGTCATCTTCAACCTGCTCCACCAGCCCAGCAACCTGCTGAACCACCACCATCAGAGTCAAATCTGCAAGTTAGAACTGGCATAGTGGATAAATTTACTTAGGAATTGCTGCTATCAGGGTTAAAGACCAAATACTTGATATTGCTGCATTTGGATAGGGTCATAGAGATAAATACCTGAAATATAGATGTGCTAACACTCTAAAAGCTGCAGATTGGGTTAAAGATGTATGGCACATTCATAAAAATATCAATCAAGTTAAAAGGAGACAAAAAAATTTGAATTCTATGCCAAATTATTAGAGGAAAGGAGGAACATAAAAGTGAAAAAGTATGGGAAGAAATAGATAATCAACCTGAAAAAATAGTATGAAAAAGTCAGGTGTAAAAACTTGATCTGAAAAAGAGATTGAAGGGTTGAAATCATCAAAAATTCTGAAAGCACCATCACCTTATACTGAAGATAAAAAATTCTACAAAGAAGCAACCAGAAGTGGCCTCACCATTCACAATGTGCAAGCACATCATGTTGGTAAAGAAACAAACCTCTCTAGTGATTACAATAAACACTGTCCCAATTACTTCCTCTCTGATGTGGATTGATAAGAAATTTTGGTTGGTGGAAAACAAAGTTACCTACAGAGATGGTATTGGTGATGTTCAAGGTTTATTCAAAAGAATAGTCCCAAAAGCAATCCCAATTGCAAAACAATTAGAAATGGAAGTACTTGACATTGTTCATGATAGAGGCATAGTTACTGTTGGTGATGCTGATGGTAAAGCACTCACAGCAATGTGAGACAGACTTGCACGATTAATATGATGACAACCACAGCCGCAGCCTGTAAAACTGCTCAGCACTGAAGTGATGCCAGTAAGTGACAGTAAAATAATAAATCAAAATGACTGGATAGTGGAACTATCAAAGCTTGCATTACGGATGCCAAAAATGACACTGAAAATCACTAAAGAACAACAGCTGCTCTCCTTCACAGATAGCAAGTTGACGCTGTCATAGCTGAGAATGACCACTGACACAGTTACAAGCACAGTACATTCATTTACATAGCAGATAGAATCCAACAGGGAATTTCAGCACCCCAACATATATTCATTGCATTTCATGCTAATGCAAGATTGGAAAATCAAGACAGAAACCCCATGGTGTCTGACAGTTTAAGAGTGTCTACAATTTCACTAAGAATAAACTGACACCAGGAACCATCTAAAGATGTTGTTGTTATTGTTGTTCTGGGGCTTAACACCATTTTTCAGCACTTGATAGGCTATACATGGCAGCCAGTATTAATGGTTAAGGAAAACACCAGGAAATCCCCAAAAAAGAACCACCAACCCATGAAAAGCTACCGGCAAGCTTTCTCACATATCCGCATTCACCGAATCTTAGACTCGAACCCACGCAGACAGAGGTGAGATGGCAGTAATCTGTAATGGAGAGCACTTTAGACCAATCAGCTACTCAGGGCCCCGACCATCTAAAGACATAATTACTGAATTCAAACAATACACCATAGCATGGGCATATCATAGTCTGATTGGATTCATGGGAGCATTAAAAAAGCAACAGGATATGATGTGTCCCCAAACAGTTTAAAAACATCCCAAAAGAAGGGATGGGGTCTAAGATTACAGGGAATACAGTATGATCAAGGTCTCTGACTATCAGGAATATTTCACTGTTAATGCCCTATGTCAATCTGTTTATTTACTTGCTGCTGTTCGGAGATTAAACACCAAACATTTTAGAGCAGATTAAATGTGTGATCAGAATAACCAAACCACGTTGAAACTGGTATTAATCTCGATGGAAGCTCAGGCCAGTGTACTCACTGGGTTGTATATATGACTGATCTATGTGGTGTTGGTTTTTTTTATTCATATGGATTGGTAACACCAAAAGAATTTTTAAAATATGTCAGCAGATTTGCTGGTGATTACATTGCCATCCTTTTGTGGTATTCAACATTACAAATGCAAACAGTGACAGATCCTCCTATATGCAGTCTAAAACAGGTGTACTTAATTCTGTGTTAAGGTCAGCAGTACCATCACATAAAGTTATATACGAATACACCACCCATTATTTTAAGTGTGTGTGTGTGTGTGTGTGTGTGTGTGTGTGTGTGATTTAAAAATCTTTAACACAGCTTTAACAATTTTTCAGTCATATCGCTATGATGTCTGCAGTGTCAGTTTATAGTGATGTCTAGAACTGTAGCATGATGCTGCAGACATGTAACATGATGTCACATCCAGTCACATTATCCTGACACCAGGCCAACCAGCCCTAACACTAACCTGTTAATGCTGAGTGCCAAGCAAGGCAGCTGTTAGTACCATTTTTTTAAAGTCTCTGATATGACTTGGCCGGAGTTAGAACTCACGACCAAAGTGGACACTAACCACTAGGCCATCAGAGCAGTCCATTTTAAACAAGTTAATAATTTATAATGGTCGATATTTACATAAGATCTGCCAGAAGCAAGGCCCCTGGTGACACTGATTTGTCAGTGTATGTCTAAGGATTAAAGTGAGGATCTTATGAATCTCAATGAGGTTAACGGAGATAAAGCTGACATGGGTAGATCAAAGACTAGCATTATTAAGTAGATTGATATTATTTTCTGAGTCTTCAGTGCAACCAACATCTTGGTATTTACTGATAAGGAGAAAATCTGAAACTCAAATATATTAATTGCAGTAATCCACAATGAAATCGGTGATTCAATGACTGGTGAACTCTGCATGAATAGATATAAAATTGTTGTTTTGAGAGAACCAGCATCTGACAATGACGATGCAATGCAATTAAGAAGTATGATAATGCAATAACAACGTTAATCAGTACGTTATCAGCAACATATGTGATATCACCAGTGATAGGAATCAGTGTCACTGTTCTTGTTGGCACTGGTTGGTATCCTTAATATTATCACAAACTACAAAAATATTGTGGGCAGTGAAAAATGAATAAATATATCATTGATAATATTATAGGGGTTCAACGATGTGTTGTTTAATTTATCATTGATATCAATGATGCACGAACATTCAAAAATCTCAATGGTAGTATTAATAATCTTGTGGTTTATCACATAGTCTGTATTGTTTTCCTACAGTGTGTGCAGGTTCATATTTTTGATATTACATGTGTGAACATATCACTTTATGTGATTCTGATTGGTCCAGATGAGATCATGAAATTATTATGCATTAGTGTCTTTAATGATTGGCTGCGACCGTGGGAACACATTTTTAACCCCGCCTACTGGAATGTTTTGATCTGAATCAACATTTTTTGGCGGCCATTTTTTAACACAACTCGCAAATGGAAATTCAGGAAATATCATATTGGCTACTCCCACAGGAGTTCATTATGTCATGTTTAACAATATTATCATAAGAAAATGGCACAAAACTACAAGACAAGAATGACAATAACGAATAAAACTAAGGGATAGCGGTTTAGGTGGGGTGCGTATATCAGTAACATAGATATAGAGTCCACTGTATATACAAGCATGGTTTAAATGTTAAATTAACGAAGTAAACAAGCTAACCTCTGTTCGGAGAATAATCTGGACATGAATGGGTCTCCTGAGAGATCTTTATCCATCCACATCATCTTTACGTAGCATATATGGGATGTCAATCCGATACAAAAATAAATTTGTTGACATCATTTTTGTAGTCTATTTTTCAAATAAAGCACTACAAATATCAGGTCACAAATGCATTGCAGTAAATGTGGGACTTTTTGCATCCGGTAATCTATTTTACATGAAAATCACAACAATGTAACATTTTTAAACACATTTTAGAATCAACATATATTCTACTGTTGGCCTGCTGTACTATGACTGCTTATCATAAAACAATGTGGCAGCATCATATCACATTTATAATTCTGTTTTGAAAAATGATTTTGTGGTTACAAAATGTTATGTTTATTCGGATGGAAGCTTTTTCTTTGATTTATAGTTTGTAAAACAGTACAATCTAATTTTACTAGTTCTACTTTGTTTGGGACTATATTTTATGCACAACAAATGAAAGGTACAAAGTCTATCAAAATGAACGAAATTATTCGTTCTTCTATCAATCTAAATAATTTCCACTGATATAAAAACTGTGATAAAAAGAATCTGAAATGGGTAATGATTTAATCTTTAATTTATGAAACTCACCAAGGCTCGCAAAAGCTGGACATTATTCAACTTGTTTCATAAATTCAATATTAAATCGTTACCCATTTGAGATCCTCTATTTATGATGATGTCATGCTTGGTAAAAATATCCAGCTTGATTATATTTATGGGGCAGACATAAAAACAGATGTCATTTACATTACACAGCAGTACACTCAGATCCCCAAAGTGATCAGAGATAACTAATTTTTTGGTTATCTTTAACGGTGTTGATACACATAACTGAAATATTCATCAAACTTGGTGTTCAGGTGACATGGACATAAATTAAAAATCTTCTATGCACATGCTCAGAAATCTCCACATGGATTCATTATATTGTCAATTAATTTTGATCCATCAACATATTATCACATTGATTCGATAGAATCTTTGGATAAGCAATATGTGTACTAAAATACAAATCAAACACAGTAAACATGGCAATGTGCGTGGTCTTTCTTGCACTTGGTGGAGATTGCATTGGAGCATTCATGGCATTACTCTTGCTGCAGATGTGTGGCTCTTCAGTTTTAATATTATCGTTATGATGTCTGCAGTGTGGTAGTTTGTAGTGATGTCTAGCACTGGGGCATCATGCTGCAGACATATGATGTCCCACTCAGTCACATTATCCTGACACCAGGCCGACCAGTCCTAACACTAACCTCTTAATGCTGAGCTTCAAGCGAGGCAGCTGTTAGTATCATTCTTGTAAGTCTTTGGTATGACTTGACCAGGGATCGAACCCATGACCTCCCACATTCAAGGTGGGTACTCTATCCACTAGGCCAAAGGAGTGGTTCCAATCTCATAATGAAGGGACATAACTATTACACCTAATGATGTAGAATTGGCATGAAGGGCTGGAAGGACAGACAAATGGATGGCAAAACAGAAGGAAAAAAATACATTCTTCTAAATTTTATATTGCTGTACTTTGGTTTCATAGTCTGTTCTAAACTTCATTTTCTACATGTAAATGTCTGGTTCAGCTGAATGCTATGACACACATCAATAATAAATAATGAGTGAAAATGTAAAGCCAAGTATTACAGTAACATCATGGTATCCTAATATTGTAATGCTAGTCACCTGAATGGAGCAACAGAACTCTAGTCTCCTGTACTGTGGATTTTACTGCTACAAAATTCTGATATCCAATCAAACAGATGTGCAAACTGAAAGCACTGACATTAGTGGATATATGAGAAGAGAAAGGCAAAACATGTCTAAATTGTTGTCTTAATGAACAATTTGCATACCTCTGATGACACAAATTGGATGCAATCCAGGTTATACTTAAGAGAAATAGGAGTTATCCAATCCATTGTCTCTTGTATTTTAAAACAGCAAAGATGCACATATCAATTTTAAAGCTGCGATCATACTATATATAATGACATCAACACCATCAAGATTTTGTTTTAAGAGTCTTTGAAACTAACATCCATCACAAAGGTGTTCATAGGCAAGACAAAACCCCTGAACCTTATCTCATTAAAATAAAAAAAAACATTGCTTTTCAAGTAAATATATTTTCACACAAAACCAAACTATAATATTTACCCCTGCAAGATGTTGCAGAATAAAGCATAAAATTCTGCAAAACTGTCAATATTGCTTGTTTCCTTGAATGGTGAGTCACACTTCAAGTTACTCCAATCCTTCTGTAGCTGGAAGCAGATGTTCCAGAGCAGCTCACCCACCCGGCCACATCTATGTAGATTAACAAAATCGATCACATGCATTTATGTGGGATTTCCCTATAAGACACATACAATGTATAATTTTCTCTTACTTTCCACCAGAAAATAGAGTTTTAAAAAAAACAAAGATGTTATATTATCAGAACGGATTTTGTTTTAAAAAAACAATGTTCTAAAAGTTTTTATATCATTAAAAAGAACATGGCTAGTAAATTTGCAACAAAGAATTTATTACTGATAAAAGGCTGGCAAAATGTGTCTTTTAAATAGGAGTGTGTCCACTACCTCACAAATTCAGCCCTTCCAAGCAGAAGAAAAAAGACAATCACACCTGGCTTAATTTAGCTCTAAAAATGCTAAAATATTATCTGCTTACCTACATGGCAGTCTCCTTGAATAAAGCAATGTGCATGAAATTCCATTATCCATCAGTTACTACTGAAATGGAAGTGCACACTCTTCCAAAGATGTAACTGTGGGGAAGTGCTTGGGAGAGTTTTCCCAAATAAAGATCAGTTAGGCATTATCAAAGAAAAATATTTTACTTCAAAAATCAGTGTCTTCTTCAAATATATTACCTGATCATATTATGCTAGGAGAACAGGTATGATCAGGATCCCTCATCTATGCTGATGCTGGACTTGCTATTCTTATATTACTAACAGCAGTTTCATGTCCTGTATGAAATATCAGTAAAATATAGCACAGATCAAAGAAATAATGCCATCTTATAACGGAAAGATTTTTTTCACAAAAATCCAGCACAGGTATAATATCCATGTAATTAGGAAGAAGGTACCTGGGATGGTAGTCTGTTGAGCTACTCAAATATTGGTCCAGACAGGTCAATTGAGTTTTTGAGGTGAAAGGTCTCCCAGGTAGAAATGAAAATGAAAATGTCATCAGATGGCTTGAGTAATGTCAGAGAGCAATTTTGCTCAACCACTAGGCTGGTAGCAACTGCCCTGACATCATGACCCAATATTTTGCAACAATTTAGCAGCAATCCCTCTATCTAAAAGTAGACCACTCATATTTGTCCACCATCTTGGTAAGCAGATGATTTTTTTCAGCATAAGTGCTCAAGTCAGCTGGAAGACTTTTGTTTTTGCTTGGTAGGACTGGATTTGCCATGCAGTAGGATTCCTAACTTATTATGATTGGCTTATTTTATGAAGAAGAATGTGATGTGCATCTGGAATCTTTATCAAAAAGAGTTTGGATTACTTTAACAAACCTTAACAACTGTATGAAGTAAACCTCCACTATTGTGCAATGTATAATAACAATAAACTGAACAACATGTGTGAAGCATATTATATCAAAATGAAAATGTCTGGACTTGAGTATGAGACAGTCTGTTAAACTTGTTGTTCAAAATATGAAAAGAACTGTTTCATAATACTGCCTCATATAAACATCATGGGGAGTTAAATAGAAGTCTGAAAAGGTCAAGCAAACTGTACCAAAACAAAACAAAATGTTGATACTGCTATAACCTACAGCAACATATCCAGTAGATAGACCTTTACTAAAGCTGTCCTTTACCTGGAGGCAATGAGATCTAGAGTGGGCTCTTCCCTCATATTGACATATGCTAGTTGCTGCTGTGAACGCCAGCACCGAACATCCTCCAGCAGGGTATCCACAATGGTCACCATGTCAGACTTCAACTCAGAAAAATCCATCTGGAGAATCTAGCAGAAAAAACAGCTAATACTTTCATACAACCATGGAAAAATGATTCCAGTCTTTAATATGTATAAATTACCACAATTTGATCAATTTCAGGTCATTATTGCACTAAACATTTAAAAGAATAAATTATGTGCAAGTATACAAATGAAATAAAGCTAAATACAATGAAAATGGACTATTAATTTTAAAAGATGCAGCATCAATGAATAAAAACTCTAAGCTTTTTCACTGCAACATGTAAAATTCTTTAACATGATTTTGCCTAACCATATTTATATTTACATTCTTAAATATTCTTATATTTATATTCTTAAATGCAAATATTTATATAAAACTTTGGTCACTTGACTATGATAAAGCTTTTCCAACATTTTCAAAGTTATTTATCCAGTTACCGCAAAAAAAATCCTTAAATAAAAGCTATGTTCAGTACACTAAGAATAGTGTAAAATTTATTACCAACTCAATAAATTAAGAATAAAAAATCCAACATATAACTATTACTATTATTACTTCTGTAATATGACTAATTACTAGCTTTAATCTCTTGTTCCTGACTCTTTTACAGGAGGGAAATTGAATGTTGAGACAGGACAGAATAAATAATTGGTCAGTTACTCCAACTTTGGTTCTGAAGCAAGAAAGTGACATCTTGTTTAAACTTCTTTTGACCAGGCCTCTCTTTCTCCACCCTTGACCCTTTTCTGGACAGTAGCCTGTTCTGCTTCCAGAAGATTGCATTTAGTACATTTCACTACTTAACAAAAAACATGGTCCTTAAGTTTTGCTTCTAGACATCTGTGGACTGAATCTCTTGCAATTCCCAACTCTGTCATGTATTATGTGTAATGTTCACAATATAATATTAACTTCTTATATGTTTATAATAACATTTCTATTTGTGTTGTCACCACTGGTTGCCTCATGTAACCAAATGAAAAACATTTCTTCATTTTTTTTCTTTACTTTTCAGGGTGAAGCTTGGATGGCATTTGATGTTGGTCACAGGAAGATTGTGATTCTTCATATACATCAAATCTTGGGTGCTTTATTAGTGGAGATGCAGAGTCAGACTGCAAGCTATTATCTCCGTTGGTCACCCCTGGATACCTGTACACCACTATTCCATGGCTGACTGTTCTATATAAACTCTTGTAGATGCCTAGCTTTTTTCTTAGGTCTTCCTGCAACCAAGTTTTCTCAGTACTTAGTGGCTGATTTAGATTGATGTGGAAGTAGTGACCTCATGGATACCAGTTGTTCCTGGTTGTTATGGAGCTTAGATAGCATTTGACATCATTATCAGGATGGCACTTGAAATTGTTACGAAGCAAAACCCCATCAATTACTTACAAAATTCTACATGTAAGGAGGTTTTTTGTCTATTTGATCATGCAGCCTACTTGGATATAATCACCAATCACCTTCCTTTTCCACTGTTGGGTCTGAACAGGAGTCAATTCCCAATGATGTGTGATGTGATTATGATTTTTAACGTAGCTTTAACAATCTTTCAGTCACATCGCTACAACATCTGCAGTGTTGTCTAGCAGTGGGGCATCATACCGCAGATATGTAACAAGATGTCCCACCCAGTCACATTATCCTGACACCAGGCAGTACGACTTGACCAGAGATTGAACCCATGACCTCCCAAATCCATGGCTGATGCTCTAACCACTGGGCCACCGGAGCGGCTCCAATTCCCAATGACATATCATTTCTACTCTTTTTGTAAAAAAGCATTAGTATAGATTCATTAGGTTACTTGAGTGCCATGGTTTCCATGCTTTTCTAAATATAAATTTCCTAATCATTTCCAGGATTTTTCCAGGATGAAATTAATTTTTTCAAGGTTAACATATGACCATTACTGAATGGAATTAAAGAACATTTTAGATTATAAAACATACATTTTCTAAATCTAAAGATTTTTTATTTCAATACTCCACATCTAAGTCAGAAAAGATGATCATGTACAAAACCACAAAATGTATCACACAAAACAAGTTTGATTATATTCCTATAAATTGGCATGTAAAGTCATTTATTATATATATATATATATATATATATATATATAGATGCAATAAACTGACGACGAACAGTACGAAACTAGTAACTAACTAGCCTAAGCGCTTTCGACTCTTAATGAGTCTTTTTCAAAGGCAAATACAAAACATAGTTACGACAAACAAATAAACACAAAAACGTTGCGTTTGTAAACCTCTACATTTCTATCTTCACATGTGTTAAAACTATAAATACAACCAGCTTGTGTAGACTAGTTGCGGAAACTGAAAACGTTGTATAATTCCCTAAAAGTCTACAAGCCAAAGCGACATCTATTTTTATTTTGTGTACATATGTAACGCAGATTATATCCCGGATATTTGGTTCTATACCGGTTATTCTTATAGTAAAAATTGAAGGATAAGAAGATTTAGAAAATGTTAAATTCTACTAGTGCATAGTTTTCATTTTCTAGTCTTCTTGGTTTAGACCGCTTGGTTTCAATGTTCTAAGGCGGCGTATCCAGTATGATTCCTTTTCCTTCCTGGTTTCGGAACTCCAGCTGTGGTTGTTGGCAATAGCGATAAGTATTATATCACTGAAAGTGTGGCCAGGGGAGGAGAAGTGTTCTGCGACCGGGCTTCTGTACAGCTTTTTTGTCATCCAATCAGATCTATGAAGGTTTATCCTTATGTGTAGCTTTTCAGTTTCTCCCACGTACTGAAGGCCACAGATCTTACATGTGATGAGATAAATCACATTCTCTGTTTTGCACGTTTTGTTTGGACCATGTATGTTTAGTTTTTCTTTAGTCACTGTGCTAGTGAATGTCTTGGTCTCTATCATATGTTGACAGGTTTTGCATCTTTTATCGCCACAGGGTCCAGATTGACTAGGTTGGTTTTGACTAGCGATTGTTGTTAGCTTGGCCCTGACTAGGATGTCCTTTAGGTTTTTTGGTCTCCGGTAAGCTACTACAGGTTTGTTCGGAAGTATTAGGTTTAGTATGTCTGACGATTGCACGGTTGGCCAGTGGTTTGCGATGATTTTACCTACTTTGGGATTGTCTGGGTGATAGGTCAGAATAAATGGTATCCTATCAACCTTTTCTTTCTGTCCATATCTGAGTAGGTCATCACGGTTTGTTTGTTTGGCCCTTTGGATTGCCTCCGCAATCAGGTCTTTGTCGTAGCCTCGGTAAATTAAATGTTTAGCCAGCTCTTCAGACCTTTCTATGAATCTTTCATCGTCGGAGCAAATTCTGCGTATCCTCAGTGCCTGGCTATATGGAATGTTCTTAATGCAGTGTTTTGGATGACAGCTGGTTGGGAGAAGATACTGGTGTTTGTCGGTTGGTTTCGAGTAGATGTCTGTGTGTAATTTGTTTTCCACCAGTCTGGTTGTTGTGTCCAGGAAAACATGGTTTGAGTTGGAAATTTCTGCCGTGAATTTTATTGAAGGATGGAAGTTGTTTGCCTTTGAAATGAAGTCATCCAGACTTTCTCTTCCATACTGCCACTTCATTTCTATATCATCGATAAAGCGTACCCACTGGTATGGTGTACGCTCAACCGATGCTAAGAGCTTTCCCTCAAGTTTTCCCATGAAAATGTTAGCATACGAAGGGGCCATTTTAGTACCCATTGCAGTTCCATTGATTTGTAGGTAGTTTTCTTCATTAAATTCAAAGTTGTTGAGTTTTAGGACAAGCTCCAGGAGTTGGATTAAGAAGTGTGTGGGTGGATTGTTTACAGTTCTTGTTTCCCATGCTTCGCTGCATGCCTGTAACCCTTCGTTGTGCGGTATGTTGGTGTACAAAGATGTGACGTCTAAGGAAGCAAGTAATGTATCTGGCAGTAATGGTTCACTAGCTTTGCTTTTTATGAGATAATCTGTCGTGTCTTGAAGATATGATGGTAATTTGTGGACATGTGGTCTCATAAAATGATCTAAATATTCTGATATCCTTTCTGTGGGGTGCCCGTTACCTGAGATTATAGGTCTGCCAGGGTTTCCTTGTTTGTGGATTTTGGGTAGAAGATAAAATCTACCTGCTCTTGGGTTTTCTGGGCTTAAGTAGTTTTTGGTTTGCTGGTCTATGTGTCCGCTTTGGTACGCCTCGTCAATAACATTAGTGATGATTTTTGCATATTCCAGCGTTGGATCATGGTCCAGTTTTTGGTAGAACCTAGCGTCACTTAGTTGTCTACTTGCTTCACTAATGTAGTCTTCCCTATTCATAACGACAACAGCGGAACCCTTATCTGCAGGCTTAATTATTATGTCTGTTCTGCTTTTCAGTGAGTGCAGGGCATCTGTTTCTTCTTTTGTCAAATTAGAATATTTGTTAGTATGGTTGATATGTCTGGAAATATCGTTTTCAACCGAGTTGATAAAGGCTTCCAGATTCGGAATTGAACTTTTTGGTGGGGTCCAGTTACTTTTCTTTCTAAATGTGGGTTGGTCGCAGCTTATATTTTCCTTTGATTTGCTTGGTGGTTGCAAGGCAAAATGGGCTTTGAGTCTTAGTCGGCGGATGAATTCTTCGGTGTCATTCTTAAGCTTCCCTCTGTCGTATGTTTTAGGACGGGGACAGAAACTCAAACCTTTCGATAACAGTTTTATTTCTGCATCAGTAAGTTCTAAATTGGAGATGTTGACTACTGTGTTAGTAACAGTTGCATTAGTGTTTGTTACAGAGTGCTTGCGATTCTTCCTTTTGCGGCGATTTTTCTTCTTACGGTTGTTTTTGGAAGAAATTTCGTCAATTGAAGTTTCTTCACAACAGTCCATTGGTTGTAGGTCATGACTTCTAAATTTTCTCTCTCTGACTTTGTATAGTTTCGAAGAGAGTCTTTTTTCATCTTTATTTAATTTGGAGTAAAACGTTTTCAATTGTTCTTCTGTTGAGACGGAATTGAGCTGATGTTTTAGTTCTTCAATGGTTGCTGATTTGGTTAGATATTGATGATTTACGTTTTTACTAAGTAGGGCTGTGAGTTTCATGGAAGCGTCGTGAGTTATTTTATTCCATCTTTTGTTGAATCTGTTTGAACTCTTGCCAATAATTTGTGGTTTCACATGAATTTGAAGACCTTTAGTGACTGTATTTGTTTCGAGGAAATGATGCAAGAAAGTGCAATGATGCTTTAGGCGAATTAAAGCATTAGTTTCATTGCGTAAAGTTTTGAATGTTTTCTGTATTTGTTGAGACATCATCTCCATTCTAAGAGATACGGCAACAATTTAAATATAAGAAGGAAACAATGGAACGGATACATTAACACTACATAAATACAAGACAGAAAAGGGTGTTAGATCACACCAAAGGTAGATCGAGCCATACGAGGTAGGTAATATAAAGAATACAAATCATATGGCGAATAACAACCCTCTCAAGCGTACTGGATCCACCAAGGGATCACGTCTGTCAGGGATTAATTAAAATAGATGCAATAAACTGACGACGAACAGTACGAAACTAGTAACTAACTAGCCTAAGCGCTTTCGACTCTTAATGAGTCTTTTTCAAAGGCAAATACAAAACATAGTTACGACAAACAAATAAACACAAAAACGTTGCGTTTGTAAACCTCTACATTTCTATCTTCACATGTGTTAAAACTATAAATACAACCAGCTTGTGTAGACTAGTTGCGGAAACTGAAAACGTTGTATAATTCCCTAAAAGTCTACAAGCCAAAGCGACATCTATTTTTATTTTGTGTACATATGTAACGCAGATTATATCCCGGATATTTGGTTCTATACCGGTTATTCTTATAGTAAAAATTGAAGGATAAGAAGATTTAGAAAATGTTAAATTCTACTAGTGCATAGTTTTCATTTTCTAGTCTTCTTGGTTTAGACCGCTTGGTTTCAATGTTCTAAGGCGGCGTATCCAGTATGATTCCTTTTCCTTCCTGGTTTCGGAACTCCAGCTGTGGTTGTTGGCAATAGCGATAAGTATTATATCACTGAAAGTGTGGCCAGGGGAGGAGAAGTGTTCTGCGACCGGGCTTCTGTACAGCTTTTTTGTCATCCAATCAGATCTATGAAGGTTTATCCTTATGTGTAGCTTTTCAGTTTCTCCCACGTACTGAAGGCCACAGATCTTACATGTGATGAGATAAATCACATTCTCTGTTTTGCACGTTTTGTTTGGACCATGTATGTTTAGTTTTTCTTTAGTCACTGTGCTAGTGAATGTCTTGGTCTCTATCATATGTTGACAGGTTTTGCATCTTTTATCGCCACAGGGTCCAGATTGACTAGGTTGGTTTTGACTAGCGATTGTTGTTAGCTTGGCCCTGACTAGGATGTCCTTTAGGTTTTTTGGTCTCCGGTAAGCTACTACAGGTTTGTTCGGAAGTATTAGGTTTAGTATGTCTGACGATTGCACGGTTGGCCAGTGGTTTGCGATGATTTTACCTACTTTGGGATTGTCTGGGTGATAGGTCAGAATAAATGGTATCCTATCAACCTTTTCTTTCTGTCCATATCTGAGTAGGTCATCACGGTTTGTTTGTTTGGCCCTTTGGATTGCCTCCGCAATCAGGTCTTTGTCGTAGCCTCGGTAAATTAAATGTTTAGCCAGCTCTTCAGACCTTTCTATGAATCTTTCATCGTCGGAGCAAATTCTGCGTATCCTCAGTGCCTGGCTATATGGAATGTTCTTAATGCAGTGTTTTGGATGACAGCTGGTTGGGAGAAGATACTGGTGTTTGTCGGTTGGTTTCGAGTAGATGTCTGTGTGTAATTTGTTTTCCACCAGTCTGGTTGTTGTGTCCAGGAAAACATGGTTTGAGTTGGAAATTTCTGCCGTGAATTTTATTGAAGGATGGAAGTTGTTTGCCTTTGAAATGAAGTCATCCAGACTTTCTCTTCCATACTGCCACTTCATTTCTATATCATCGATAAAGCGTACCCACTGGTATGGTGTACGCTCAACCGATGCTAAGAGCTTTCCCTCAAGTTTTCCCATGAAAATGTTAGCATACGAAGGGGCCATTTTAGTACCCATTGCAGTTCCATTGATTTGTAGGTAGTTTTCTTCATTAAATTCAAAGTTGTTGAGTTTTAGGACAAGCTCCAGGAGTTGGATTAAGAAGTGTGTGGGTGGATTGTTTACAGTTCTTGTTTCCCATGCTTCGCTGCATGCCTGTAACCCTTCGTTGTGCGGTATGTTGGTGTACAAAGATGTGACGTCTAAGGAAGCAAGTAATGTATCTGGCAGTAATGGTTCACTAGCTTTGCTTTTTATGAGATAATCTGTCGTGTCTTGAAGATATGATGGTAATTTGTGGACATGTGGTCTCATAAAATGATCTAAATATTCTGATATCCTTTCTGTGGGGTGCCCGTTACCTGAGATTATAGGTCTGCCAGGGTTTCCTTGTTTGTGGATTTTGGGTAGAAGATAAAATCTACCTGCTCTTGGGTTTTCTGGGCTTAAGTAGTTTTTGGTTTGCTGGTCTATGTGTCCGCTTTGGTACGCCTCGTCAATAACATTAGTGATGATTTTTGCATATTCCAGCGTTGGATCATGGTCCAGTTTTTGGTAGAACCTAGCGTCACTTAGTTGTCTACTTGCTTCACTAATGTAGTCTTCCCTATTCATAACGACAACAGCGGAACCCTTATCTGCAGGCTTAATTATTATGTCTGTTCTGCTTTTCAGTGAGTGCAGGGCATCTGTTTCTTCTTTTGTCAAATTAGAATATTTGTTAGTATGGTTGATATGTCTGGAAATATCGTTTTCAACCGAGTTGATAAAGGCTTCCAGATTCGGAATTGAACTTTTTGGTGGGGTCCAGTTACTTTTCTTTCTAAATGTGGGTTGGTCGCAGCTTATATTTTCCTTTGATTTGCTTGGTGGTTGCAAGGCAAAATGGGCTTTGAGTCTTAGTCGGCGGATGAATTCTTCGGTGTCATTCTTAAGCTTCCCTCTGTCGTATGTTTTAGGACGGGGACAGAAACTCAAACCTTTCGATAACAGTTTTATTTCTGCATCAGTAAGTTCTAAATTGGAGATGTTGACTACTGTGTTAGTAACAGTTGCATTAGTGTTTGTTACAGAGTGCTTGCGATTCTTCCTTTTGCGGCGATTTTTCTTCTTACGGTTGTTTTTGGAAGAAATTTCGTCAATTGAAGTTTCTTCACAACAGTCCATTGGTTGTAGGTCATGACTTCTAAATTTTCTCTCTCTGACTTTGTATAGTTTCGAAGAGAGTCTTTTTTCATCTTTATTTAATTTGGAGTAAAACGTTTTCAATTGTTCTTCTGTTGAGACGGAATTGAGCTGATGTTTTAGTTCTTCAATGGTTGCTGATTTGGTTAGATATTGATGATTTACGTTTTTACTAAGTAGGGCTGTGAGTTTCATGGAAGCGTCGTGAGTTATTTTATTCCATCTTTTGTTGAATCTGTTTGAACTCTTGCCAATAATTTGTGGTTTCACATGAATTTGAAGACCTTTAGTGACTGTATTTGTTTCGAGGAAATGATGCAAGAAAGTGCAATGATGCTTTAGGCGAATTAAAGCATTAGTTTCATTGCGTAAAGTTTTGAATGTTTTCTGTATTTGTTGAGACATCGTCTCCATTCTAAGAGATACGGCAACAATTTAAATATAAGAAGGAAACAATGGAACGGATACAGTAACACTACATAAATACAAGACAGAAAAGGGTGTTAGATCACACCAAAGGTAGATCGAGCCATACGAGGTAGGTAATATAAAGAATACAAATCATATGGCGAATAACAACCCTCTCAAGCGTACTGGATCCACCAAGGGATCACGTCTGTCAGGGATTAATTAAAATAGATGCAATAAACTGACGACGAACAGTACGAAACTAGTAACTAACTAGCCTAAGCGCTTTCGACTCTTAATGAGTCTTTTTCAAAGGCAAATACAAAACATAGTTACGACAAACAAATAAACACAAAAACGTTGCGTTTGTAAACCTCTACATTTCTATCTTCACATGTGTTAAAACTATAAATACAACCAGCTTGTGTAGACTAGTTGCGGAAACTGAAAACGTTGTATAATTCCCTAAAAGTCTACAAGCCAAAGCGACATCTATTTTTATTTTGTGTACATATGTAACGCAGATTATATCCCGGATATTTGGTTCTATACCGGTTATTCTTATAGTAAAAATTGAAGGATAAGAAGATTTAGAAAATGTTAAATTCTACTAGTGCATAGTTTTCATTTTCTAGTCTTCTTGGTTTAGACCGCTTGGTTTCAATGTTCTAAGGCGGCGTATCCAGTATGATTCCTTTTCCTTCCTGGTTTCGGAACTCCAGCTGTGGTTGTTGGCAATAGCGATAAGTATTATATCACTGAAAGTGTGGCCAGGGGAGGAGAAGTGTTCTGCGACCGGGCTTCTGTACAGCTTTTTTGTCATCCAATCAGATCTATGAAGGTTTATCCTTATGTGTAGCTTTTCAGTTTCTCCCACGTACTGAAGGCCACAGATCTTACATGTGATGAGATAAATCACATTCTCTGTTTTGCACGTTTTGTTTGGACCATGTATGTTTAGTTTTTCTTTAGTCACTGTGCTAGTGAATGTCTTGGTCTCTATCATATGTTGACAGGTTTTGCATCTTTTATCGCCACAGGGTCCAGATTGACTAGGTTGGTTTTGACTAGCGATTGTTGTTAGCTTGGCCCTGACTAGGATGTCCTTTAGGTTTTTTGGTCTCCGGTAAGCTACTACAGGTTTGTTCGGAAGTATTAGGTTTAGTATGTCTGACGATTGCACGGTTGGCCAGTGGTTTGCGATGATTTTACCTACTTTGGGATTGTCTGGGTGATAGGTCAGAATAAATGGTATCCTATCAACCTTTTCTTTCTGTCCATATCTGAGTAGGTCATCACGGTTTGTTTGTTTGGCCCTTTGGATTGCCTCCGCAATCAGGTCTTTGTCGTAGCCTCGGTAAATTAAATGTTTAGCCAGCTCTTCAGACCTTTCTATGAATCTTTCATCGTCGGAGCAAATTCTGCGTATCCTCAGTGCCTGGCTATATGGAATGTTCTTAATGCAGTGTTTTGGATGACAGCTGGTTGGGAGAAGATACTGGTGTTTGTCGGTTGGTTTCGAGTAGATGTCTGTGTGTAATTTGTTTTCCACCAGTCTGGTTGTTGTGTCCAGGAAAACATGGTTTGAGTTGGAAATTTCTGCCGTGAATTTTATTGAAGGATGGAAGTTGTTTGCCTTTGAAATGAAGTCATCCAGACTTTCTCTTCCATACTGCCACTTCATTTCTATATCATCGATAAAGCGTACCCACTGGTATGGTGTACGCTCAACCGATGCTAAGAGCTTTCCCTCAAGTTTTCCCATGAAAATGTTAGCATACGAAGGGGCCATTTTAGTACCCATTGCAGTTCCATTGATTTGTAGGTAGTTTTCTTCATTAAATTCAAAGTTGTTGAGTTTTAGGACAAGCTCCAGGAGTTGGATTAAGAAGTGTGTGGGTGGATTGTTTACAGTTCTTGTTTCCCATGCTTCGCTGCATGCCTGTAACCCTTCGTTGTGCGGTATGTTGGTGTACAAAGATGTGACGTCTAAGGAAGCAAGTAATGTATCTGGCAGTAATGGTTCACTAGCTTTGCTTTTTATGAGATAATCTGTCGTGTCTTGAAGATATGATGGTAATTTGTGGACATGTGGTCTCATAAAATGATCTAAATATTCTGATATCCTTTCTGTGGGGTGCCCGTTACCTGAGATTATAGGTCTGCCAGGGTTTCCTTGTTTGTGGATTTTGGGTAGAAGATAAAATCTACCTGCTCTTGGGTTTTCTGGGCTTAAGTAGTTTTTGGTTTGCTGGTCTATGTGTCCGCTTTGGTACGCCTCGTCAATAACATTAGTGATGATTTTTGCATATTCCAGCGTTGGATCATGGTCCAGTTTTTGGTAGAACCTAGCGTCACTTAGTTGTCTACTTGCTTCACTAATGTAGTCTTCCCTATTCATAACGACAACAGCGGAACCCTTATCTGCAGGCTTAATTATTATGTCTGTTCTGCTTTTCAGTGAGTGCAGGGCATCTGTTTCTTCTTTTGTCAAATTAGAATATTTGTTAGTATGGTTGATATGTCTGGAAATATCGTTTTCAACCGAGTTGATAAAGGCTTCCAGATTCGGAATTGAACTTTTTGGTGGGGTCCAGTTACTTTTCTTTCTAAATGTGGGTTGGTCGCAGCTTATATTTTCCTTTGATTTGCTTGGTGGTTGCAAGGCAAAATGGGCTTTGAGTCTTAGTCGGCGGATGAATTCTTCGGTGTCATTCTTAAGCTTCCCTCTGTCGTATGTTTTAGGACGGGGACAGAAACTCAAACCTTTCGATAACAGTTTTATTTCTGCATCAGTAAGTTCTAAATTGGAGATGTTGACTACTGTGTTAGTAACAGTTGCATTAGTGTTTGTTACAGAGTGCTTGCGATTCTTCCTTTTGCGGCGATTTTTCTTCTTACGGTTGTTTTTGGAAGAAATTTCGTCAATTGAAGTTTCTTCACAACAGTCCATTGGTTGTAGGTCATGACTTCTAAATTTTCTCTCTCTGACTTTGTATAGTTTCGAAGAGAGTCTTTTTTCATCTTTATTTAATTTGGAGTAAAACGTTTTCAATTGTTCTTCTGTTGAGACGGAATTGAGCTGATGTTTTAGTTCTTCAATGGTTGCTGATTTGGTTAGATATTGATGATTTACGTTTTTACTAAGTAGGGCTGTGAGTTTCATGGAAGCGTCGTGAGTTATTTTATTCCATCTTTTGTTGAATCTGTTTGAACTCTTGCCAATAATTTGTGGTTTCACATGAATTTGAAGACCTTTAGTGACTGTATTTGTTTCGAGGAAATGATGCAAGAAAGTGCAATGATGCTTTAGGCGAATTAAAGCATTAGTTTCATTGCGTAAAGTTTTGAATGTTTTCTGTATTTGTTGAGACATCGTCTCCATTCTAAGAGATACGGCAACAATTTAAATATAAGAAGGAAACAATGGAACGGATACAGTAACACTACATAAATACAAGACAGAAAAGGGTGTTAGATCACACCAAAGGTAGATCGAGCCATACGAGGTAGGTAATATAAAGAATACAAATCATATGGCGAATAACAACCCTCTCAAGCGTACTGGATCCACCAAGGGATCACGTCTGTCAGGGATTAATTAAAATAGATGCAATAAACTGACGACGAACAGTACGAAACTAGTAACTAACTAGCCTAAGCGCTTTCGACTCTTAATGAGTCTTTTTCAAAGGCAAATACAAAACATAGTTACGACAAACAAATAAACACAAAAACGTTGCGTTTGTAAACCTCTACATTTCTATCTTCACATGTGTTAAAACTATAAATACAACCAGCTTGTGTAGACTAGTTGCGGAAACTGAAAACGTTGTATAATTCCCTAAAAGTCTACAAGCCAAAGCGACATCTATTTTTATTTTGTGTACATATGTAACGCAGATTATATCCCGGATATTTGGTTCTATACCGGTTATTCTTATAGTAAAAATTGAAGGATAAGAAGATTTAGAAAATGTTAAATTCTACTAGTGCATAGTTTTCATTTTCTAGTCTTCTTGGTTTAGACCGCTTGGTTTCAATGTTCTAAGGCGGCGTATCCAGTATGATTCCTTTTCCTTCCTGGTTTCGGAACTCCAGCTGTGGTTGTTGGCAATAGCGATAAGTATTATATCACTGAAAGTGTGGCCAGGGGAGGAGAAGTGTTCTGCGACCGGGCTTCTGTACAGCTTTTTTGTCATCCAATCAGATCTATGAAGGTTTATCCTTATGTGTAGCTTTTCAGTTTCTCCCACGTACTGAAGGCCACAGATCTTACATGTGATGAGATAAATCACATTCTCTGTTTTGCACGTTTTGTTTGGACCATGTATGTTTAGTTTTTCTTTAGTCACTGTGCTAGTGAATGTCTTGGTCTCTATCATATGTTGACAGGTTTTGCATCTTTTATCGCCACAGGGTCCAGATTGACTAGGTTGGTTTTGACTAGCGATTGTTGTTAGCTTGGCCCTGACTAGGATGTCCTTTAGGTTTTTTGGTCTCCGGTAAGCTACTACAGGTTTGTTCGGAAGTATTAGGTTTAGTATGTCTGACGATTGCACGGTTGGCCAGTGGTTTGCGATGATTTTACCTACTTTGGGATTGTCTGGGTGATAGGTCAGAATAAATGGTATCCTATCAACCTTTTCTTTCTGTCCATATCTGAGTAGGTCATCACGGTTTGTTTGTTTGGCCCTTTGGATTGCCTCCGCAATCAGGTCTTTGTCGTAGCCTCGGTAAATTAAATGTTTAGCCAGCTCTTCAGACCTTTCTATGAATCTTTCATCGTCGGAGCAAATTCTGCGTATCCTCAGTGCCTGGCTATATGGAATGTTCTTAATGCAGTGTTTTGGATGACAGCTGGTTGGGAGAAGATACTGGTGTTTGTCGGTTGGTTTCGAGTAGATGTCTGTGTGTAATTTGTTTTCCACCAGTCTGGTTGTTGTGTCCAGGAAAACATGGTTTGAGTTGGAAATTTCTGCCGTGAATTTTATTGAAGGATGGAAGTTGTTTGCCTTTGAAATGAAGTCATCCAGACTTTCTCTTCCATACTGCCACTTCATTTCTATATCATCGATAAAGCGTACCCACTGGTATGGTGTACGCTCAACCGATGCTAAGAGCTTTCCCTCAAGTTTTCCCATGAAAATGTTAGCATACGAAGGGGCCATTTTAGTACCCATTGCAGTTCCATTGATTTGTAGGTAGTTTTCTTCATTAAATTCAAAGTTGTTGAGTTTTAGGACAAGCTCCAGGAGTTGGATTAAGAAGTGTGTGGGTGGATTGTTTACAGTTCTTGTTTCCCATGCTTCGCTGCATGCCTGTAACCCTTCGTTGTGCGGTATGTTGGTGTACAAAGATGTGACGTCTAAGGAAGCAAGTAATGTATCTGGCAGTAATGGTTCACTAGCTTTGCTTTTTATGAGATAATCTGTCGTGTCTTGAAGATATGATGGTAATTTGTGGACATGTGGTCTCATAAAATGATCTAAATATTCTGATATCCTTTCTGTGGGGTGCCCGTTACCTGAGATTATAGGTCTGCCAGGGTTTCCTTGTTTGTGGATTTTGGGTAGAAGATAAAATCTACCTGCTCTTGGGTTTTCTGGGCTTAAGTAGTTTTTGGTTTGCTGGTCTATGTGTCCGCTTTGGTACGCCTCGTCAATAACATTAGTGATGATTTTTGCATATTCCAGCGTTGGATCATGGTCCAGTTTTTGGTAGAACCTAGCGTCACTTAGTTGTCTACTTGCTTCACTAATGTAGTCTTCCCTATTCATAACGACAACAGCGGAACCCTTATCTGCAGGCTTAATTATTATGTCTGTTCTGCTTTTCAGTGAGTGCAGGGCATCTGTTTCTTCTTTTGTCAAATTAGAATATTTGTTAGTATGGTTGATATGTCTGGAAATATCGTTTTCAACCGAGTTGATAAAGGCTTCCAGATTCGGAATTGAACTTTTTGGTGGGGTCCAGTTACTTTTCTTTCTAAATGTGGGTTGGTCGCAGCTTATATTTTCCTTTGATTTGCTTGGTGGTTGCAAGGCAAAATGGGCTTTGAGTCTTAGTCGGCGGATGAATTCTTCGGTGTCATTCTTAAGCTTCCCTCTGTCGTATGTTTTAGGACGGGGACAGAAACTCAAACCTTTCGATAACAGTTTTATTTCTGCATCAGTAAGTTCTAAATTGGAGATGTTGACTACTGTGTTAGTAACAGTTGCATTAGTGTTTGTTACAGAGTGCTTGCGATTCTTCCTTTTGCGGCGATTTTTCTTCTTACGGTTGTTTTTGGAAGAAATTTCGTCAATTGAAGTTTCTTCACAACAGTCCATTGGTTGTAGGTCATGACTTCTAAATTTTCTCTCTCTGACTTTGTATAGTTTCGAAGAGAGTCTTTTTTCATCTTTATTTAATTTGGAGTAAAACGTTTTCAATTGTTCTTCTGTTGAGACGGAATTGAGCTGATGTTTTAGTTCTTCAATGGTTGCTGATTTGGTTAGATATTGATGATTTACGTTTTTACTAAGTAGGGCTGTGAGTTTCATGGAAGCGTCGTGAGTTATTTTATTCCATCTTTTGTTGAATCTGTTTGAACTCTTGCCAATAATTTGTGGTTTCACATGAATTTGAAGACCTTTAGTGACTGTATTTGTTTCGAGGAAATGATGCAAGAAAGTGCAATGATGCTTTAGGCGAATTAAAGCATTAGTTTCATTGCGTAAAGTTTTGAATGTTTTCTGTATTTGTTGAGACATCGTCTCCATTCTAAGAGATACGGCAACAATTTAAATATAAGAAGGAAACAATGGAACGGATACATTAACACTACATAAATACAAGACAGAAAAGGGTGTTAGATCACACCAAAGGTAGATCGAGCCATACGAGGTAGGTAATATAAAGAATACAAATCATATGGCGAATAACAACCCTCTCAAGCGTACTGGATCCACCAAGGGATCACGTCTGTCAGGGATTAATTAAAATAGATGCAATAAACTGACGACGAACAGTACGAAACTAGTAACTAACTAGCCTAAGCGCTTTCGACTCTTAATGAGTCTTTTTCAAAGGCAAATACAAAACATAGTTACGACAAACAAATAAACACAAAAACGTTGCGTTTGTAAACCTCTACATTTCTATCTTCACATGTGTTAAAACTATAAATACAACCAGCTTGTGTAGACTAGTTGCGGAAACTGAAAACGTTGTATAATTCCCTAAAAGTCTACAAGCCAAAGCGACATCTATTTTTATTTTGTGTACATATGTAACGCAGATTATATCCCGGATATTTGGTTCTATACCGGTTATTCTTATAGTAAAAATTGAAGGATAAGAAGATTTAGAAAATGTTAAATTCTACTAGTGCATAGTTTTCATTTTCTAGTCTTCTTGGTTTAGACCGCTTGGTTTCAATGTTCTAAGGCGGCGTATCCAGTATGATTCCTTTTCCTTCCTGGTTTCGGAACTCCAGCTGTGGTTGTTGGCAATAGCGATAAGTATTATATCACTGAAAGTGTGGCCAGGGGAGGAGAAGTGTTCTGCGACCGGGCTTCTGTACAGCTTTTTTGTCATCCAATCAGATCTATGAAGGTTTATCCTTATGTGTAGCTTTTCAGTTTCTCCCACGTACTGAAGGCCACAGATCTTACATGTGATGAGATAAATCACATTCTCTGTTTTGCACGTTTTGTTTGGACCATGTATGTTTAGTTTTTCTTTAGTCACTGTGCTAGTGAATGTCTTGGTCTCTATCATATGTTGACAGGTTTTGCATCTTTTATCGCCACAGGGTCCAGATTGACTAGGTTGGTTTTGACTAGCGATTGTTGTTAGCTTGGCCCTGACTAGGATGTCCTTTAGGTTTTTTGGTCTCCGGTAAGCTACTACAGGTTTGTTCGGAAGTATTAGGTTTAGTATGTCTGACGATTGCACGGTTGGCCAGTGGTTTGCGATGATTTTACCTACTTTGGGATTGTCTGGGTGATAGGTCAGAATAAATGGTATCCTATCAACCTTTTCTTTCTGTCCATATCTGAGTAGGTCATCACGGTTTGTTTGTTTGGCCCTTTGGATTGCCTCCGCAATCAGGTCTTTGTCGTAGCCTCGGTAAATTAAATGTTTAGCCAGCTCTTCAGACCTTTCTATGAATCTTTCATCGTCGGAGCAAATTCTGCGTATCCTCAGTGCCTGGCTATATGGAATGTTCTTAATGCAGTGTTTTGGATGACAGCTGGTTGGGAGAAGATACTGGTGTTTGTCGGTTGGTTTCGAGTAGATGTCTGTGTGTAATTTGTTTTCCACCAGTCTGGTTGTTGTGTCCAGGAAAACATGGTTTGAGTTGGAAATTTCTGCCGTGAATTTTATTGAAGGATGGAAGTTGTTTGCCTTTGAAATGAAGTCATCCAGACTTTCTCTTCCATACTGCCACTTCATTTCTATATCATCGATAAAGCGTACCCACTGGTATGGTGTACGCTCAACCGATGCTAAGAGCTTTCCCTCAAGTTTTCCCATGAAAATGTTAGCATACGAAGGGGCCATTTTAGTACCCATTGCAGTTCCATTGATTTGTAGGTAGTTTTCTTCATTAAATTCAAAGTTGTTGAGTTTTAGGACAAGCTCCAGGAGTTGGATTAAGAAGTGTGTGGGTGGATTGTTTACAGTTCTTGTTTCCCATGCTTCGCTGCATGCCTGTAACCCTTCGTTGTGCGGTATGTTGGTGTACAAAGATGTGACGTCTAAGGAAGCAAGTAATGTATCTGGCAGTAATGGTTCACTAGCTTTGCTTTTTATGAGATAATCTGTCGTGTCTTGAAGATATGATGGTAATTTGTGGACATGTGGTCTCATAAAATGATCTAAATATTCTGATATCCTTTCTGTGGGGTGCCCGTTACCTGAGATTATAGGTCTGCCAGGGTTTCCTTGTTTGTGGATTTTGGGTAGAAGATAAAATCTACCTGCTCTTGGGTTTTCTGGGCTTAAGTAGTTTTTGGTTTGCTGGTCTATGTGTCCGCTTTGGTACGCCTCGTCAATAACATTAGTGATGATTTTTGCATATTCCAGCGTTGGATCATGGTCCAGTTTTTGGTAGAACCTAGCGTCACTTAGTTGTCTACTTGCTTCACTAATGTAGTCTTCCCTATTCATAACGACAACAGCGGAACCCTTATCTGCAGGCTTAATTATTATGTCTGTTCTGCTTTTCAGTGAGTGCAGGGCATCTGTTTCTTCTTTTGTCAAATTAGAATATTTGTTAGTATGGTTGATATGTCTGGAAATATCGTTTTCAACCGAGTTGATAAAGGCTTCCAGATTCGGAATTGAACTTTTTGGTGGGGTCCAGTTACTTTTCTTTCTAAATGTGGGTTGGTCGCAGCTTATATTTTCCTTTGATTTGCTTGGTGGTTGCAAGGCAAAATGGGCTTTGAGTCTTAGTCGGCGGATGAATTCTTCGGTGTCATTCTTAAGCTTCCCTCTGTCGTATGTTTTAGGACGGGGACAGAAACTCAAACCTTTCGATAACAGTTTTATTTCTGCATCAGTAAGTTCTAAATTGGAGATGTTGACTACTGTGTTAGTAACAGTTGCATTAGTGTTTGTTACAGAGTGCTTGCGATTCTTCCTTTTGCGGCGATTTTTCTTCTTACGGTTGTTTTTGGAAGAAATTTCGTCAATTGAAGTTTCTTCACAACAGTCCATTGGTTGTAGGTCATGACTTCTAAATTTTCTCTCTCTGACTTTGTATAGTTTCGAAGAGAGTCTTTTTTCATCTTTATTTAATTTGGAGTAAAACGTTTTCAATTGTTCTTCTGTTGAGACGGAATTGAGCTGATGTTTTAGTTCTTCAATGGTTGCTGATTTGGTTAGATATTGATGATTTACGTTTTTACTAAGTAGGGCTGTGAGTTTCATGGAAGCGTCGTGAGTTATTTTATTCCATCTTTTGTTGAATCTGTTTGAACTCTTGCCAATAATTTGTGGTTTCACATGAATTTGAAGACCTTTAGTGACTGTATTTGTTTCGAGGAAATGATGCAAGAAAGTGCAATGATGCTTTAGGCGAATTAAAGCATTAGTTTCATTGCGTAAAGTTTTGAATGTTTTCTGTATTTGTTGAGACATCGTCTCCATTCTAAGAGATACGGCAACAATTTAAATATAAGAAGGAAACAATGGAACGGATACATTAACACTACATAAATACAAGACAGAAAAGGGTGTTAGATCACACCAAAGGTAGATCGAGCCATACGAGGTAGGTAATATAAAGAATACAAATCATATGGCGAATAACAACCCTCTCAAGCGTACTGGATCCACCAAGGGATCACGTCTGTCAGGGATTAATTAAAATAGATGCAATAAACTGACGACGAACAGTACGAAACTAGTAACTAACTAGCCTAAGCGCTTTCGACTCTTAATGAGTCTTTTTCAAAGGCAAATACAAAACATAGTTACGACAAACAAATAAACACAAAAACGTTGCGTTTGTAAACCTCTACATTTCTATCTTCACATGTGTTAAAACTATAAATACAACCAGCTTGTGTAGACTAGTTGCGGAAACTGAAAACGTTGTATAATTCCCTAAAAGTCTACAAGCCAAAGCGACATCTATTTTTATTTTGTGTACATATGTAACGCAGATTATATCCCGGATATTTGGTTCTATACCGGTTATTCTTATAGTAAAAATTGAAGGATAAGAAGATTTAGAAAATGTTAAATTCTACTAGTGCATAGTTTTCATTTTCTAGTCTTCTTGGTTTAGACCGCTTGGTTTCAATGTTCTAAGGCGGCGTATCCAGTATGATTCCTTTTCCTTCCTGGTTTCGGAACTCCAGCTGTGGTTGTTGGCAATAGCGATAAGTATTATATCACTGAAAGTGTGGCCAGGGGAGGAGAAGTGTTCTGCGACCGGGCTTCTGTACAGCTTTTTTGTCATCCAATCAGATCTATGAAGGTTTATCCTTATGTGTAGCTTTTCAGTTTCTCCCACGTACTGAAGGCCACAGATCTTACATGTGATGAGATAAATCACATTCTCTGTTTTGCACGTTTTGTTTGGACCATGTATGTTTAGTTTTTCTTTAGTCACTGTGCTAGTGAATGTCTTGGTCTCTATCATATGTTGACAGGTTTTGCATCTTTTATCGCCACAGGGTCCAGATTGACTAGGTTGGTTTTGACTAGCGATTGTTGTTAGCTTGGCCCTGACTAGGATGTCCTTTAGGTTTTTTGGTCTCCGGTAAGCTACTACAGGTTTGTTCGGAAGTATTAGGTTTAGTATGTCTGACGATTGCACGGTTGGCCAGTGGTTTGCGATGATTTTACCTACTTTGGGATTGTCTGGGTGATAGGTCAGAATAAATGGTATCCTATCAACCTTTTCTTTCTGTCCATATCTGAGTAGGTCATCACGGTTTGTTTGTTTGGCCCTTTGGATTGCCTCCGCAATCAGGTCTTTGTCGTAGCCTCGGTAAATTAAATGTTTAGCCAGCTCTTCAGACCTTTCTATGAATCTTTCATCGTCGGAGCAAATTCTGCGTATCCTCAGTGCCTGGCTATATGGAATGTTCTTAATGCAGTGTTTTGGATGACAGCTGGTTGGGAGAAGATACTGGTGTTTGTCGGTTGGTTTCGAGTAGATGTCTGTGTGTAATTTGTTTTCCACCAGTCTGGTTGTTGTGTCCAGGAAAACATGGTTTGAGTTGGAAATTTCTGCCGTGAATTTTATTGAAGGATGGAAGTTGTTTGCCTTTGAAATGAAGTCATCCAGACTTTCTCTTCCATACTGCCACTTCATTTCTATATCATCGATAAAGCGTACCCACTGGTATGGTGTACGCTCAACCGATGCTAAGAGCTTTCCCTCAAGTTTTCCCATGAAAATGTTAGCATACGAAGGGGCCATTTTAGTACCCATTGCAGTTCCATTGATTTGTAGGTAGTTTTCTTCATTAAATTCAAAGTTGTTGAGTTTTAGGACAAGCTCCAGGAGTTGGATTAAGAAGTGTGTGGGTGGATTGTTTACAGTTCTTGTTTCCCATGCTTCGCTGCATGCCTGTAACCCTTCGTTGTGCGGTATGTTGGTGTACAAAGATGTGACGTCTAAGGAAGCAAGTAATGTATCTGGCAGTAATGGTTCACTAGCTTTGCTTTTTATGAGATAATCTGTCGTGTCTTGAAGATATGATGGTAATTTGTGGACATGTGGTCTCATAAAATGATCTAAATATTCTGATATCCTTTCTGTGGGGTGCCCGTTACCTGAGATTATAGGTCTGCCAGGGTTTCCTTGTTTGTGGATTTTGGGTAGAAGATAAAATCTACCTGCTCTTGGGTTTTCTGGGCTTAAGTAGTTTTTGGTTTGCTGGTCTATGTGTCCGCTTTGGTACGCCTCGTCAATAACATTAGTGATGATTTTTGCATATTCCAGCGTTGGATCATGGTCCAGTTTTTGGTAGAACCTAGCGTCACTTAGTTGTCTACTTGCTTCACTAATGTAGTCTTCCCTATTCATAACGACAACAGCGGAACCCTTATCTGCAGGCTTAATTATTATGTCTGTTCTGCTTTTCAGTGAGTGCAGGGCATCTGTTTCTTCTTTTGTCAAATTAGAATATTTGTTAGTATGGTTGATATGTCTGGAAATATCGTTTTCAACCGAGTTGATAAAGGCTTCCAGATTCGGAATTGAACTTTTTGGTGGGGTCCAGTTACTTTTCTTTCTAAATGTGGGTTGGTCGCAGAATACAAATCATATGGCGAATAACAACCCTCTCAAGCGTACTGGATCCACCAAGGGATCACGTTTGTCAGGGATTAATTAAAATAGATGCAATAAACTGACGACGAACAGTACGAATCTAGTAACTAACTAGCCTAAGCGCTTTCGACTCTCAATGAGTCTTTTTCAAAGGCAAATACAAAACATAGTTACGACAAACAAATAAACACAAAAACGTTGTGTTTGTAAACCTCTACATTTCTATCTTCACATGTGCTAAAACTATAAATACAACCAGCTTGTATAGACTAGTTGCGGAAACTGAAAACGTATAATTCCCTAAAAGTCTACAAGCCAAAGCGACATCTATTTTTACTTTGTGTACATATGTAACTCAGATTATATCCCGGATATTTGGTTCTATACCGGTTATTCTTATAGTAAAAATTGAAGGATAAGAAGATTTAGAAAATGTTAAATTCTACTAGTGCATAGTTTTCATTTTCTAGTCTTCTTGGTTTAGACCGCTTGGTTTCAATGTTCTAAGGCGGCGTATCCAGTATGATTCCTTTTCCTTCCTGGTTTCGGAACACAAAGTAAACACAAAAGATGCAAAACCTGTCAACATATGATAGAGACCAAGACATTCACTAGCACAGTGACTAAAAAAAAACTAAACATACATGGTCCAAACAAAACGTGCAAAACAGAGAATGTGATTTATCTCATCACATGTAAGATCTGTGGCCTTCAGTACGTGGGAGAAACTGAAAAGCTACACATAAGGATAAACCTTCATAGATCTGATTGGATGACAAAAAAGCTGTACAGAAGCCCGGTCGCAGAACACTTCTCCTCCCCTGGCCACACTTTCAGTGATATAATACTTATCGCTATTGCCAACAACCACAGCTGGAGTTCCGAAACCAGGAAGGAAAAGGAATCATACTGGATACGCCGCCTTAGAACATTGAAACCAAGCGGTCTAAACCAAGAAGACTAGAAAATGAAAACTATGCACTAGTAGAATTTAACATTTTCTAAATCTTCTTATCCTTCAATTTTTACTATAAGAATAACCGGTATAGAACCAAATATCCGGGATATAATCTGCGTTACATATGTACACAAAGTAAAAATAGATGTCGCTTTGGCTTGTAGACTTTTAGGGAATTATACAACGTTTTCAGTTTCCGCAACTAGTCTATACAAGCTGGTTGTATTTATAGTTTTAGCACATGTGAAGATAGAAATGTAGAGGTTTACAAACGCAACGTTTTTGTGTTTATTTGTTTGTCGTAACTATGTTTTGTATTTGCCTTTGAAAAAGACTCATTAAGAGTCGAAAGCGCTTAGGCTAGTTAGTTACTAGTTTCGTACTGTTCGTCGTCAGTTTATTGCATCTATATATATATATATATATATATATATATATATATATATATATATATATATATATATATATATATATATATATATATATGCCTCTTATAGAATCTAAATGGAAATAATTAGACTCTTTTCTTGTAATAAAGTGTTTAACCCAAGTGGCTATGTGAGAAATACACTGATGTCATCCCTTCCAAACAATAATGATGAGAACTAAGATTATACTGTATGGGTTAGTATGTCTAAAGTCAAAGGAAATGTTAATTCTGTAGATTGCAATTGTAATTATAAGTCTTGGTAACTATTTAATTTATTTGTATATTTTTAAAGTGTGTGTTTGTGTGTGTTTGTGTGTGTGATTTAGATTTTTAATGTAAAGAAAAAGAAAATAAGAAGAAACAGGAAGACTTCAACTGGATCAAGGTTCAGGAAATGTTTAGCACAATGGGACAATCAGACTGGATACCTGAGGACGTAAAGAAGAAGATAAAGTGCCATTCCCATGTTAAATAATTCCCACTGTCTCCCCAAATGTTAAATTTACAATTGTCCCAATAATTTATTTTTGCCATTATCAATGGTAAGTCCCATTGTCCCCCAAGTGCTCCACATTAGTAATGTTATCACTTGTGATATTTCATAATGAGGATATGTACACAGCTTATTCCAAATATAGTAACAGTATTTCCTGAACAAAACAGTAGATTAAGGTTATCTCAAGGTGCTCTAATAGTAAATGCTAGTTTGTCAATTTTTTCAACATTTTTGTCTAATATTAATTACACTACATGCATTTTTTCGCTGTTACTGGTTGCTCAGTGCTTATCAAGAATCCTTGGAAAATATGTTGTTTATAATATGTGTAGTTTTGAAATATTCTTAGTCTTAAAAAATATTATCTATCACTTCCCCACACCCACTATAAAAATTATGAGCAGTTCCTAAATAACGGACCAAATGTACAACCAACCTTCTCCATTTCCAGCAGTGTCTCTTTATTGCTAACTATTCGTCTCTGAACCTCTTCCCTCTTGATTCTCTGTTTCTCCAAAACTTTATTCAGGTCTGCTGACCCATTCACCATCCTTCTGCTCTGGGACAAAAGATTTAGGCCTGTGAGAACAATCAACCAAAATTAATATATAGTTCTCTGAGTTATTTAAGTTAAGCTTTTTTACAATATTTCAAATTTAGCATCATCAATGTATTTAAATGAATAGGCTGAAAACTAGAGTTCTAAAGAAAGTCATTACTTTTATAGTGTGTGTGGTTCATTTTTAAATACTCATGTATTTATATACTTAATATAACTCAGGTATCTCATAATTTTTGCTCTTAACATTTTACAAGTATTCTGGCCAATGCATTCAGTTCATCAGCTTTGTGTTATTCAATATAAATCGGAAACCCAAAAGTCAGCCAGAGTTTGCTAAAATTCAACAACAAAAAAATTCCCTAGAAGACGAAGTGAAAAATCCAAAAATATAGAATATTTTGAATTCCAGGTATTGAATGTGCTCATGTACCAAGTTTTAGTCTTGTTAAAATAAATAATGTCTTTAAATGAATTCACAATAATCCCAATGTAGTGTTTAGTCTAAAATTACAATAAGCACTTTGTAATTCCAATAAATAATTTAATAAATGATTATTCTCAAATTATTTCTGAACATAATGAAAAATGATTCCACTGATTTTAAAAGAACAATTTTGTTTATCAGAACATTATATACAAACCAAAGACAAAATATGATGACCAGAATTGGGTCATAAGTTTACTTCCAGAACTTAAGGTCAAAAGGCCATGTCAACAAATATCTTCTATAACCCACAACAATGAACAAAAGTTATCTAAACATTTGTTTATAAATGACCATAGATTAAACAACAAATGTGGATAAAAGTTAAGTGAATGAGAAAGTGAATTAGATTTCTAACATAGCTTTAACAATTTTTCAGTCATATCACTACAATGTCTGGACAGTTTGGCAGTTTTTAGTGATGTCTAGCACTGAGGCATTATGCTACAAACATGTTGCATCATGTCCAATGTAATCATATTATCCTGACACCAGGCTGACCAGTGATAACACTATCCTCTTAGCAGAGTGCCAAGCAAGGCAGCAGCTAGTACCATTTTTATAAGTTTTAATATGACTTGGCCAGGGTTCGAACCTCGAACCTGCAACCTCCCGCATCTGAGGCGGATACTCTAAACACTAGGCTACATGAGTAGTCAATAAATGTTAAGCACACAATACAAACTTAATATACACAAGACATGTGCATACAGAAATTATATCATGCTCTGCATCAAGCAGTACTTTCAATGTTCTTTCTCAATTACATTTCAACAAAGTGTTTGTTATACCAGTCATTAATTTGTCATAAATTTAGTTTAATTTCCATATTATTTCCAAGATTCACTTCCCACTTTTAACAAATTACTAAAAGCAGTAATACAAATAAATCTCAAGCACAGACTGGAAAAAAAGCCATAAAAATTGTTCCATACATGTTCAATCATGTGCATAGTTCAGTATGACACAACTTTTTCCAAGGTTTGATCAATGAGAATAATGTGGCTTCATATATTAAAAATGTTTTTAAAAAAAAGAAATATGTGAGCTATGCTAGAAAATGTTCTTCAGCTTTATCTTTAATCTTTTAAATTAACATTATTTATCAGATATCATGATATTTTTTAAATACTTGGAATTGTATACACTGTATTAATTGTTGTACTGTACCAATGGCCATTCACATCATGAACATAGTGATTTTAATGGAAATAAAGTTACTTCTGATTTCTTTTTTGTGAATTTAAAAATACCCGGAACTGGCCATGGAGTGATATTAACTCTGAAGTCAACTGCTACACAACCCGGCTGTACTTTTTCCAAGAGTATATGCTGGAAAAGGATGGAATACCATGGAAAAACATGGAAAACCCTGGAAAACTATGGAAAATTGAAATATTCTGCAGAATTTAGCATGGAAACCCTGGACATTGTGCATGGAAAATGCTAGACGTGCATGGAAAATGCTGGACATTTTGGACTTTAATATTTTTTCAGCATGGAAAACCATGGAAAATGCTGAACAGCTTGGACTTAGAATTTTTTGGATAAAAATTCAGCATGGGAAACCCTGGAAAAGAACTTAGTCAATTTTCAAGATTGGTACTTAAAATTAGTTTTAATTCTTTCTGGTCAACTGATTAGATTTTGTCCTATCCTTCAACTATCAAGATCCAAGTACCTAAAGAATAAGCAATCATGACTAAACTGAGCTAAAACACAGATTTTTCAATTTGAAACAATACAGTTATTTCAAACCTATGATACATATATACTCTGAAAGAGGACACATTTTAAACAAATAAATGAAATCATATGCTCACACACATTTGACCCTGGCTTTAACAAGACAAACCACAAGTGTTGAAGTAACAAACCATTTGTTGAATGCACAAACATATGTAATTAAATGTTCATGATAAAAAAACATCATAATACATAAATGTTGGTGTAATACAAACTTTATATGCATGAAAAAATATCCTAAAACAATATAGTTAAATCCTGATCATAACATATCCCAAACCAAAATGCATGCTTACAACAAGCTAGGCGAGCTTATGCAAGCAAGTAAGGGAGCAAAAGGAATTTTTCAAAGTCTGCAAGCTTGCAAAATCTAAAGTACTTAATGCAGCTTGCACAAGCTTGAAATAATCAGTTGTGAAAGAGCAGTTCTGTATGAGATCAGTGCTTCTTGAAATGTTGAATACATGTTGTGACCAGATCATATACTCATTATTATAAACTACACTATCAAATTAAAAGATGTTACTTGTAATCTAGTTGTTATTTATATCATCTGATAATGCTGTTGAGATAATAATATACATTTTCAGTGTTGCAAAATGCAAAGAACTGAATTACTAGTACTTTATGCCGATACATAAATAAAATATATTATTCCAACATTTATCTATGTTTAAATTAACTATGAACATTAATAATATATCTCAAAATAAACTGAAATATTGCTTGAGCAAGTCAAAATATGAAATATTACTTTTTCTACAAATGTCTTTTTTAACATTTTCAATTTTTACAAATATTATATGTTAGAGAACAATTGAGCTTTTTTGCATAAAGGAAATTCTTTAAGTGATTGAACACTCAATTAGCTATGCAGTCATTTTGTCAGGTAATGGAAGAATGTGTCAAGATTCCATTAAGAAAAATCCTGTTAAAAATTTATTACTGATTGCAAAGTTAATTACAGACTAACTTAATACAGCAAGATATTTGATGGCAAGTACTTTTAAATCTATTTACCAATAATATTTGCACCATCAATTATAGTCTCAGTAAATCTTGTAATATTAACTTCTGGCATCAAGTTAATGAAAGAACTGTCATACACATGTATTTGTTTCAATAACAATTTGCTGCCAAGAGGACAAATAATTGTAAGTTATTTAATTACTAAATAAAATTTTCAAATATATAGTTTTTATTTTTCTTTGAGATAGAGAAGAATCCCATTATGCCAGCATGCTATAAATAATTGAGCTTTGTGAATTTTGCTTCTTTAAAAAGAAATCAAATAAAAGCATGCAAGGTGAAGTGTGGCTTTCCGCAACAGATACTTAATTCGGTATTGAGTCATTAAATGCAGCTATGTCCCTTGTTTACGGTTAGCAGACTGGTTTACGAAATGTAAATATACACGCAATAAATTTAAGTAGAAAGAGCACAATACAACCATTGTAGCATCGTGTTAAATCGCAATTTTCAAGGTTGAATCGTCATAATTTACATCATTAATTTGGTAAATTTCAATGTTATCTGAACCAGTATATGTGCAGTAACTGATTCTATAATCAGAGATATAATCTGCAATCATGGAGTTATAATACCTGTGAGTAAACTCTAGATTGTGTCATATTTTGCCAGTTTTCGTGACTTTAGTTTTTCACTTGCATTGTTTCACACTTACAATTTAAATGTCAAAATATGAATTTGTAATGTTGCTTCACTCAATGATTGAGATGGCAACGCTGCATATCATTATTATTTATTGTTACACTTGCCAAATCGATGCATGTGCTATCAGCTATCAACATTAGGGTTAAACGCACGCTTGGAAATCCCATTTCCATTATTCTTAGTGTATTTTTCCTCTCGCATATCAAATCAACAGTTGTTAAGAAGTTATTGCATTTAATTCTTTACATCCTCACAGAAGATGGCCATTATTTTATTTCAAGATGTCTTTAGGTACATAATCAGTTTCATCGGATTTTTGTTGTTCAAAACTCTCAGGTGTCATTCATTTAACATGCGTTGTAGACCTTTCAAAATGAATAGCAAAACTGAAATTTAGGGCTAATTAAAGGATGATCTTGAACAACACTTACTTATAATTCCTGGACTTGATAAGTGATTTTGGAATAATAAACTAAAAATGAAATGCTTTTGACAATGAGGTAAATACTCAGGTTTTTTTTCCTGATTACATAGTGCATGTTGCTGAAATCCATTTCAGTGGATGATACCTGGATCACACTAGGAGCAGAGGAGGATGCAGAATTTTATTTGAGGATTTTGTTTAGCAGAAGTGATTCAGAGTAATTCTAATGTTTTCACCTAATTGTTTATCATTGTGACAGATGAAAGGGAACCTAACTATTTGACACCATCCTCACCCAAATGGATTTTTACAAGTAAATTAATGTAACATTTCCAAGGCAATACATAGTATAGTTTGCTCACACAGATCCCATTCATAGGCTCTTATTTTTATCTGATTAAATATTATTAAATGATTTGATGACTTCATTCTTTTTTTATTGTGACAGTAAGATCTCATTCTAATTGATGTTCATCATATATTAACATTTTCATTTTAATATTTGATATTACATACTTTTTGCACATCAAAAGCTAGAAAAATGGAGGTATGTAACTTTGCATAGAATTACAAAATAAGCTTGCCGCAACCTTGCATTGCTGTTAAAATCTAATGTTTTCATGAATTAATTTCTGGGTTTTTCAGCTAAATTATAGTGTTGTTCAGGGTTTTCCAGCGTACCCTGGACAGAGGCTGGAAGATTAGATCAAATATTCCAGCAATTTCCATGCTTGAAATTGTCCAGCGTTTTCCATGCTAGAATTTTCCAGAGTTTTCCAGCCTACTCTGGACAGAGGCTGGAATATTAGACCAAATATTCCAGTGTTTTTCATGCTGAAATTGTCCAGCGTTTTCCAGCCTACCCTGAACAAAGCCTGGAATATTAGTCCAAATACTCCAGCGTTTTCCATGCTAGAATTACCCAGCATTTTCCATGCTAGAATTTGAACAGGGTTTTCCAGCCTACCCTCCCGGCTGTACATTTTCCGAGGTTTGCTTGAAAATTTGACCAAAAAACATCGGACATCTGAGGTTTTCCAAGGTTTTCCTAGGAAAAGCCTTGGACAACATCTCGTACATTAAAAATACACCTAGGAAATACCTTGGAAAAACCTTGGATATGAGAACTTAGTACATTTTTAGCTATGAAAAACCTAGGAAATAAAAACTTAGTCCTTTTTTAGCTCGGAAAAACCTAGGAAAGAAGAACTTTGTCATTTATTAGCTTGAACATGACTCAAAAATGTGGATTTAGAAAATTTTCAGCTAGGACATAGATTTGGTGTGTTTTATTTGTGCACTTAGAGAATTTTGATATTTATTCAGAACATTTGTTTACAGTTTATTAAAATGAATAACATTTGTCATCCAAAACAATTACCAAGTCTACAATTTGAATTAAATAATAACTTTGAATTATTGTTGATTGATTGATTGATTTGAGATTAACATTTCACAATCTCACTTCAGGCAATGCCAAATAGGAACACAGATTTTGGTTTCTTATTTCATTTACATGTAGATAATAATATCAGATATGCCAAACCAAATGCATGTTTATGACAAGCTAAGTGAACTTGTGCAAGCTAGTAATGGTGCTTGCACAAGTTTGCAAGAGGAATTTTTCAAAGTCTGCAAGCTTGCAAATAGGAATTTTTCAGAGTCTGCAAGCATGCAAAATCTGAAGTACTTGATGTAAGCTTGCACATGCTTGCAATAATCAGTTGTGAAATTTAAGGTAAGTTCTGCATGAGATCAGTACTTCTTGAAATGTTGAATATATGCAGAATTTTATTCTGAGGATTTTGTTTAGCAGAAGTGATTCAGAGTATGGCATTATTGTTTTCACCTAATAGTTTATCATCGTGGCAGATGAGAGAGAGTTTATTTGACACCATCCTCCCTTAAATGGATTGCCACATGGAAGTAAATTAGTGTAACATTTCCAAAGCAATACATAACAAAAGTATAAGGAGTTTGCACACATAGATCCCATTCATATGCTATTATTTTCATCTGATTAAATGTTTTGATGACTTCAATCTTTTTATTGTGACAATAAGATGTCATTCATTCACCACATATTAACATTTTCATTTTAATATTTGATATTACATACTTTTCGTACATCAAGAGCTAGAAAAATGGAGGTATGTGACCTTGTATAAAATAATTCAATTAATGCCATATCAGTTCTTCTGATGCAACATAGGTCAGCTTTGTTTGCAAGCTACTAATCAGCAAGCTTGCCACAAGGTTGCTGCAAGATTCCCTATTACTAGTTTGTGCAAGCTAGCAGTGGTTTCAAATCTAAGCTAGCCGCAAGCTGACAAAACAAGCTTGCCGCACCCTTAAAAATAAGCTTGCAATTTTGGTTTGGGTTCATACTATCCTGTGGAATCTGATATCTGGATCAAAAGTCGGTTATGCCTTAATAGTTATGGCTTGTTTCATGAAAACTCTACCAAGCTTGTCCTTTTGTTTTTGCATAAATGAAATAGCCATAACTTTTTTGCTAACTCAGAAAATGACAATGACCATTGGAAAATAAGCATTTTTTAAAATGTGCTGAAATTGTCTTCAATGTAAAATGTGTATACTGACAAAATTAGGAATAAAAATGTGTACCACTCTTTATTCAGAATAAGTACGAGTATTTTGCTGCTTATATATGTCTTTGGTATTTAGAAAAAGAATTTATACAATTAATTGGTTATTAAGCAACTAGTACTGTATTTTCTTATTTTTCTAATATTTCTACTTTGATGATATATAGTCCAAGTGGGTCATAATTAATATAAGCAAATTGCTGCTACCCCATGATGGGAGGGAACAAATTGCTCTATGCTTTTTTTTCCTTTTTTAACCATAACATAAGAGTGCTGCTCTGCCCCAAAGGGAGGGTGTAACTCACTCTCTATCCCAGTGGTAATGAGAAGCTGCTGCTCATCCCTTTCAAAAAGGGTGCTACTTGCTTTCATGAATGATATTCATATTGCAGCTCAGTGAATTTTAGTGTAGATTAATTTACCTAATTAGAATACCAACTACTTTTTTAAAACTAATTTACATTTTTATTCAATGTATGTTTGAAATATAATTTTTCTAATGAGTAGACTATGTTTGTTTACCTGGGAGATGTGATGATTTCTTTAATTGGTTTGTTCCACATGACAAATGAACTCTTCCATAATTCCAAGGGCAACAGGGTTGATTATATATGTACAGACCACTTGTTTTTAAGGATACATGTATATTGAATGAGTAGTGGTGCTCTGTGTGTGTGTGTGTGTGTGATACAAAAGATGCTTAAATCATTTGTGTACAAAGTGAATTTGGAAACTAGATTATGAAAGGCTTACATGAAACTTGGCAGAGTTACAGATACATTTTTATTCCTAATTTTGTCATTCATTCGATGAGAAGATAAACAAAATATAACAGTATTGTAATGGTTTTATCATGTATCCTATTTCCATATTCCAAGTGAATGCTGTAAATTAACTATTACTTTTGTTTTATAATTTTGAATAGTTCTTTTTTTCCCTGGCAATGTTTGGCTTTTCAGCCTCTGGTGGATTCCAGGTAACTAAATCTAAAGTAGCATGTTTCATAAGTCTTCATTTGAAGTTAGAAACATCCAGTATATGCAGATTAAATGCATGTTATTTATCTTCTCATATAATGCAGTAAGGAGAGCTACTACCAACAGACACTGGCATTTTGCCAAGAAACCTGGTTGGCAAAACAGACAAGGCATGAAGCTTGCTCCTTCATCTTGCAGACCCTAATGATAGCAGGAAAACAGTCTTCAGCTTAAGGTTCTCAAAAGAAGCTTTACTCAGTGGTGCATAAAGGGGTTTTGTTAAAAACCATAAGACACATCAGAGATTACAAAAACTGAAAGCAGGACCATACTGATAGTATTCAGTTGAGGCTGCAGTGATCTTGTTATCGGAATTTTAAGAAGCCATCTTGGATCAACCAGTCATTAAAAAACTGGAGAATAGGGATTTTTTTTTGTAAAAGCTCTGGGAGTGGTGGCTTAACTCATTAACCACTGCTGCCCTGATAATTCATCGCACTTTTCCTCCCTCATCCCAAGTGCCTCAATAGCGTGGCTGAGTTTACCTAGCTTTTTTCCCAGGCGCAGTTTTTGAGTATTTGTTTAGGCCTATTTCCCACATGAGTCAAGTCGTCACAAACTATTGGATCATTTCAAGCCATTTTCTAATTACGGTGGCAGCTGAACCAATAAAATGTTAGCTTACACAGACAGAGTGAACCACTGCTGATAGTAGGGAAAAAATTTACTTTGATAGCGGTAGAAATAGTGAAAATATTCAGATCTGAAAATGATGCAAATTGACGAGAATCAGCCACTTGGAACAGACATATTCAAGACTCCGATAGAGAATTTTCAGGATTTTCATCGGGTGAGACTAATTGTGACATTGAAATAGCCAATGATGATAACAGCAGGAATGATGAGAATGAGTTCAAAGTTTGTTAAATGTTTTATTAGTTTTAAAATTTTCAGAAAGAATTCTAAGGAAGAAAGGTAATTTAAGAGCAAGGTAAATATGTACATCTTTGAACAGCATTTACAAGTTAAGTTTATAAGAGAGATGAAAAGTGAAATTTCTGTGTACATAAAATATAATTATTTCATGTGTTAATTATTGTGTGCGAATTCCTAATAGATTTTACAAATTGTTCATGGCAAGAGAAGCAAATTGATAAATACATCATTTTTTTTCACCTTTATGCACGAGTTTTATTTCTACATGTAGCATGAAATTTATACCATTATGTACATAATTTTATTGAGAACTGATGTGCCAAATATCAGCCTATGAAGGGCAAAAACTGGGTTCTGAAGGCATGCATCTTGGAGGTTGATGGAGTTGCCAAGTCTTATGGCATTACAGCTGTATTCATAAGCTAAGGTTACGAAATGAGAACACTTTTGCTGCATGTTTCATTGATGAAAAATAGTAAACAATAGAAAGGGTGCACTAACCTGATATATCTTTCAATATCAATATCAATATCAAAACTTGAATTGTATGTGAAGTGGGGATTATGTTTTTCCTTTGCCAGTTTCATTTCTTTAATTCAATTTAAAATTCACTTTTGTCCTCTTTTGCATCCCTTGTTCTCTCTCTTCAAACTGTAACTACATTTATCTTTTTCTGTTTCCTCTCTCTCTCTCTCTCTCTCTCTCTCTCTCTCTCTCTCTCTCTCTCTCTCTCTCTCTCTCTCTCTCCTTTTTCTCAAATTGTAACTTAATTTGTTTATGTTTCTCTTTCTGTTCTTTTCACTAAATATTTCAAACAAAATATGAAATCATACTTGGCATTTAACAAATAGGGGAAGTCAAAATTAAAAAAAAAACAAAAAAAAAACAATTTTTTGAAATATTTAGCCAAAATTAATAAATCCAAGATGAGGATCCAATTTTCTTTTGTTATGTATAGGATCATACAAAAGTAACAAAAGAAAAGAGTTAAGCCAAAAAGCTTTGTCAATTTAACAAAATAATTTATTTCCCTAGAAAACAAGGTAAAAATATGAAATAGGACTTATGGTTTGTGAATAAATTCCAAAAATTAATCCTAGCATTTAAAAATATAAGTCCTATCACTAAACAGTTCTAACTGAATCCAGGTTTGAATCTAAATGAAATTCCAATATGGAAGGCAATGACGTCAGATGAGGTCTTTTAACTGATGGCAACAGCTCCCCATTGAATCACAATTTATACTGTTCCCGTTTAGAATTTCAAAATAAATTTCTAATAAATGTCTTTGTTCCAGAACTTTATTTTTAAAACAAGCAGTTCTGTTGTTTTCCAGAGAATATAAATTATTAAATCTAAAAAACAATAACTTTAAATCAAACTGTCATCAACATCGAAACAACTTGAGCTCTAATGGTGTAAAAGTACAATTGGCAAATCAACTAGAAATCGTCTGCCTTAACCTATGATTTACATCACATGGTGACTCATGTGACGAGGCTACATGATCATTAATGACGAGGCTACATGATCATTAATTTGAACAGTGCAGTAAACAAAATTAAATTTAGCCTGTAGTCTAAAATAGCCCTAAGAATCAGATTTTCATGGTGGAAATAAAAAAACAAACAAGAAAGGCTGTTTACAACATAGCTAACACGTGGGACAAATATAACCTTGGTAATAGCCAATCATTATCATTCAAAGTTTACAAAATCAGAGCATGAGTACTTCCTTGTCATCTGAGATACACAACCATTGATGTTGTCTGAGATAATGATGCAATTGACTTTTGTATGATCTATGCACCCTTTTGGATCGAAGAACACAGTTTTCAATTCTTTATTATTTATGTGAATGTGCCTATCTTCCTGTGACCAGTGTACATGGAGAAGTACTCATTCTAACTCTAAATAAGCACCCCACCCCACCCTAAATCTGGTATACAGATATGAGTGGGGTTCTGGGACATGCAGCTGAACTTGAGAGACCATCCCTTGGGACAACTCACTTCTCTGGCAGTTCATGCCTCTTCCTTTAATACAGGTAATTGCTCAATTGTCCCCACTTTTCAGAGGCCTGGGCAAACATCATAAAAGATCAGTGAGTTTATGTATATGCTTCACAGAAGGAACAAACCATATGCAGCCACTTGATACACGTTTGGTCTGTAACAGAACACATGACACACTGCTGGTCTGTAACAAAAGTGGGATGCTTGAACCTATCCATAGCATCAGTCCTAGATTCATCGTGTCTTATAGACCTATACCCTAGTATCTGCTCTATCTGATGATAAGATGGAGGTTAATAATCTGTCACTTACAGTCAATGGCAATCTCCCCTCAGAAAATGAAGGGTTCAGACAATGGCTAAACCTCTCGGGTTTACTCCTCACATGACCTAAATACTATGAAAATCTTATCCATCCATTTCGTACACATTTTGCACATGATATGCAAGTTAAATGAGAGTCCCATGGGTCTTTCCTATGCCTACACCTACTAAATGTTTGTAATCTGAAAATAGAAGTTCTGAAACAAGAAACATTAGTTTGACAAAATAACAGAAATGATGACAAAATAACAAGGGTTGTGTAAACTTCGTTGTATCTCTTTACTAATATTTTTTTGTATTGTAAAGAAGAATGGGTTTATTCAGTTTATTCTGTTTATAACTTGTAAACACCAGAACATCATTCATGGGATGAAGTAATGTCATGGAAAAAAATGCAACTAAAACACTGAAAGGGCCTAGAATCTATTAATAAACTGTTACTAGATTCCATGTTGGGACCACATGAATAAAAAATAATCACAGAAATATCTGGACCCCATACATGCAAACCCCTGATGAGGAAAAAGTGTAATCTAAGTGGACAAAAAGAGTAATCTGGGCAGAAAATGAGTAATCCACATATAATATAATAAAATTCAATGTGCATATGTACAAAATGATTTATTTACCCCTCTGGATTTTAACATCAATTACTGCTTCAAGTTTTCATATTTTGAGTTTAAAAATCAGCAAACAACAATATAGAATGCAATTGAAAACACCAGGCAGTTCTGCCAACTTAAGTTTATTCAGAATATTATCAAACAATTAGACAATGTTTTATCTAGTGGAATCTGCTTTTAATTCTGGTAATAAAAAGAGCAATCTGACCTTGCCCATTTTTGTCAAAGTCTCTTACACCAACTGGTTACAACTTTTTGTTAACATAATCACTGCTCTTGTCTGTTACAATAATGAAGGGCCCAATTTTCATGGCTTCTGCAATTTTAAGTGATATAGCTTCTGCTCAACACTTAATAATATTACATGATTTCATTCTTGCACATGTATATTTTCTGCAATTTTGGTGTCAGGAAGCATATGTTTGAATATTTAAGGACCAAAGTTGTATTCTACCACTAGGAGTTGTCAATGTTCTATTAAGAATTCTGTAAATAATGCCCCTGCATTTATAGAATTCATTTCCACAATTTAGTTCTGCTGTGAAAAAGAAGTTACCTTAGTACTGGAGTTAGCAAAATGAGCTAATTCAAGGCATCTTTGTTTTACACTACGACCAATATTAAAATCCTTTCCATGCTGCCTGCAATGGGCATGAAGCTAACCTAGAATGGAACACTGTATTGTGTAATTCATGTATTCATCTCTGACACAGATTTTTTTCTTTTTTTTTCTAATCCATCTGTGAAAACATCTGAGAAACATTTTTGCTGTAACATACACATTGACTAGAATAAATTGAACTTGACTTTTACCGCCAATGTTAAATGGTAATGTACCTCCTATGATTTATAACAATGAATATGTGAGCAAATATTAAAAGTTAGAAAATCAGTCTGTTCCCTCCTCATTCATAAAGATGCTATAAATAGAAACAGACTCTCAAAAGTCTGAAAGTACAAACCAGCATGTTTCTTGGAAATAGGGCAGTTGCTATAAATAGAGCATAAGACTGTTAGGAAAGTTACTGCTAGACTACAGACAAGTGTACTTTTATGTCATAGTTACAAAGAAGCTGTCTTTTCTAGAATACGTACTGCACGATTAGTGGGATCTTAATAAAAATGACAAAACAAATTAATTTTTTGGCGGGGGATATACCGAAAAAGCGTAATCCAAATACATTTACATGCAAGGCGTAATTTAATGGAAAAAAAAGCATAATGATTACACCAAAAGCATAATGTTTGGCATGTATGAGACACCTATAATGTACAACTTTTTATAATTGGATAATTTTCAAGAACCCAAATTAGTACATATTGCTACCACTATGTTGCTGTTTGGAGAAAGGGTGCACAAATTGGCTTATTTTATTGTGTGAACAATGAACAACCTAAACTATCAATGCTAATCTTACCAATTTTTACAAATTTGATAAATAAGGAGAGAAGTTTAAAGTTCCAAGAACTATTAATGACAATCCTTAGTTATCAGCATGAAACCATTGCACTTGCAGACAACTTCTCTTCAGTCTTTCCATCTGTTGACTCAATGGACATCCACAAAAGAATAAGGATGCTCTATAAAGCACAGTCTGATGACATGGACCAAACTGGGTTGATATGTGTTCTAAGAAATTCCTAGAACAGGGAGTTGGTGCATCGAGCATGAATGAGGTCTTTCTATGCAGAAAGGTAAAGTTTAATAATAGTGACAGGCAAGATGTTATTGACATTAATATTCATCATGGTTAAATCTTTATTTAATGTCATATATCATTTGTTAATCATTATATTTCATAATTTCTGGAATTTCCCAAAAAAGTTGATGCACAATAGCAAGTCCTTCAATGATGGAATCAAGCACTTCACATATGAAAACCAATAAAACCATTAATTACACTCAATATTATACATCAACATTAATTTCATGCTCAACTGCCACACACACACAAACATGATTTTGAAAAATGTGCTTGGACCTTGGCTTATAATCATAAGCAATTTAATTATTGTTTCTGAGAACATCTTTCAAATGCTGATAATGAGAGGGTTACAGGATGGTTGGTCTGATATTGAAAATTTGACCTTTTCTCAGCATCAAAAATTCATAGAAAAAATAAAACTAAAATAACATATTTCTTCATTATTAAGAGATACTAAGTAGGAATAAATTAATTTCATAGCACTCTCAAAAACTTCCTCAACAGCAACAATGACCATAGCACATGTGTTACAAATCTCAGCTCTTTCATCAAAGTAACTAAGAAAGGAGTGAAGCCAACAAACTTTGTTGTTGTTGTTCTGGGGCTTAACGCCATTTTTCAAAACATGATATGTCAGTATCAATTGTGGAGAAAGAAACTGGGAAATCACCAGAAAGAACCACCCACCCACAAGAAGCTACAAGCAAGCTTTCTCACATATTCCACATTCACTGAATCTTAGACTTGAACCCATGCAGACAAAGGTGAGAGTGGCAGTGATCTATAACCGATAGCATTTTAGACTACTAAGCCACTAGGGGCCCCAAATGTAAATTTTAACATAATTTATTTTCCTACAAAACGCAATAAAAATATGAAAAAAGGACTTACTGTTTGTGAATATAATCCAAAAAACAACTCTAGAATTGAAATACACAAGTCCCATCACTAAAATGTCCTAATTAAATTCAAGTTCAAAGATGGCATATGATGACGTCAGATGAATGAAATATTGATGTGTCAAAAGTTCCAGCTGAATATTATGAATCATAAAAAAATATTCTGGCTTTACCACTCTGAATAAATTCCAATGAATGTCTTTGTTCAAACCTTTGATGACAAAGAATATAAATTATTCTTAAATAATGAACAACTCAAAATTGGCAACAACTGAAGATACTTTTGAACTCTTGAATGTATTTTATGATTCAACTAGAAAACACTGATACTTAGTATTAAAACCCACTAAATTATCATTTTGACACTTATGATAGGTCACATGATTACTTATTACAAGGCACTTGATTGGTATGCCTGGATAGTTTTATTTAAGAACCAATAATAAAAAAACATGATGACAGGAGGTGATCATGCAAGTGAGGTATATATGACCTTGATACTAATAGGTTTACCAAGGTCAGCTAAAAGTAATGCTTAAGAAATACTTTTAAGTTCTGTACAGAGTATACTTTATAAAAATATATAATCCCGTGAAAATAACCATTACAATAAAATGTAATGAAACAAAAATAAAACAAAAAACAATTTTAAACTAGCACACATGCAATTTAATTACATATTCATAATACGTGGAAATAAAAAATATAGTGAGGTACATATGACTTATTATCAGTTAAGTTTCATGATTTTGCTTAACACAGAAAATGCATCTGCTTTTAGATTTACTGAATACTGTACATATACAAAATATAACACACAAAATTAAGATTTGAACAATCCAATCTGGATAACTACAGAATTAACTTAAGAAACCAGACTTGTTTGTACAATCAAGAGATATCATTCAGCAGGAGGCATACCAATTTTGTTGATAAATCTACATGTTAGTGAAAGGGGAAAAATAAAAGTGATAATTTTCTGTCTCAGAGGAGAATTTGCATATAACAATGTAATTTTTTAAATAGTTTGAGGCACATAAAATAATAAATCCACTCTTCATTTGGATTCAATTTATAATGTCAGTGTTTGTGATTATTTCAAGACACATTTATCATTTCTTTGTCTTTTTTACAGAATTTTCAGTAATTTTTTACCAATGCAAAAACTGGTTGACTGTGAAATATAACTCTTTGTGCAACATTTCAGATTTAAATTTAAATAAATATTTGTTTGAAGACATCAAATTTGTGCACTTTTTTTCTTTCTTTTTAATGACAACTTAACAAAAATAGTTACTGTAATGACTGTAAGTCTTGAAACATGAAAAAATAAAAAAATTTCGTGTCCCAAAATTTATGTACATTTAAAAATTATAGCATTTGTGATGACACAACACTTGTATACAAAAAATGTCTAGACAAATTGGCAAGATTGCCATACTGCATACAGCAGTGACAAGCTCTTATGAATTTACTCCATCAAGAAACGTATATAAACTATATTTACTATGACTGTATTTATGTTCACTCTCAAAAATCCCACTCGAAAGCTCGCAATTTGCAAGTGGAAAAATGTTATCTACAAGATGAGAAATTAGCAAGTAGGCTATCGTACAGTAATATTTCTAAAATAATTCCTGATATTCTACCTACTTTAAAAAAATAATTTATTTGATAGAAATCAATCTGAAGAGCATTTTCAGTTAACATGCGATTCATTATTGCCGAGAACATATAATTAGCAAAACATTTAATATGCCAGATTAATCTTATGGTAACTAAATGTCCTAGATTTCTTATTAAGCCACAAAAAGACAGTGAAATGAAAGATGAATCTACCTTCTATGTTCCTTTCATTACTTCTGAGCAGTGTGATTCAGATATTGATCTTTGTGAATATTCCATAGTTTACAGACATTTCCTAAAAATAAAATCCTTCAAGACTTGGCATCTTTGCACTCATAACATGATATAAAGGGATGCTTCTACCATTGCTGTCTCTAATGCCTTTCCTTATGCCCATTGTAGCATCCTTCCTCCCACTGTCTAGATCACTGACAAACCTACTTAAAAAAGTGCTATTTTCTTTTAATCTTCCTATATTTTTGTTTTATTTAATACAGAATACTTTATGAGTGGAAGCTTGTTTGTTCTTTAATCTCAAAAGGCATACTAAATATTGATCACAAGAGCCTGGTGGAAAAATACTTCTACCAGTATGCATTTTTATGTTTCAAATACTTCTACCAGTATGCATTTTTATGTTTCAAATACTTCTACCAGTATGCATTTTTATGTTTCAAATACTTCTACCAGTATGCATTTTTATGTTTCAAATACTTCTACCAGTATGCATTTTTATGTTTCAAATTCTTCTACCAGTATGCATTTTTATGTTTCAAATACTTCTACCAGTATGCATTTTTATGTTTCAAATACTTCTACCAGTATGCATTTTTATGTTTCAAATACTACTACAGTACCAGTATGCATTTTTATGTTTCAAATACTACTACAGTACCAGTATGCATTTTTATGTTTTTGTCCAAATATGTACCACTTTTGAACAAGTTGCCTCTCTTACATATATGCCAATGTAATATGATTTTCACAATTTGATTTTTATATTCTTGAATGATCAGTTTTAAATAAGTCAATTTTAAGAAGAAATTTTCCAATGCCCATGTCAATACACACACACACATATATATATATATATATATATATATATATATATATATATATATATATATATATATATATATATATACATATACATACACACACACACACACACTATTATATGATCGTGAAATGCAAATATTTACTTCAGTATATGATGCAAGTAAAGCTCTTTCTTTCCAATAACAAATATTCTGTTATCATTTTTAAATCCCAAAATCAAGAGAACATGATTATTTTCATATTATGTTCATCAATACATGAATATTAAAATCATGTGCTTCCAAACAAATTACAGATACACAGATTTTCTATGATATTCTTTGCATCTATTTGAATAATACTACATGCCATATAATTCACAGTTCAGTCTTGTTGCCAAAAAGTACAGCATTTTTACCAAGTCAGGGTAAACTCACAACCTTTTTTGAGTTTTTAATCAACATGTACTTTAAATTTGCCAATTTATACACTTATATGCTCTGCTAAGCACTAGTACTGAAGAGAAGACTTCAGAACTTAGGCTAAATTGCTTTCTGATGGAATTTTAGAACTTTGGTTGTACTGCATTCTGACATCTTGAATACACATGCATTTACATGGTTTATACACTAAAATATATTATGTTACCAGACAGCAAACTTGTAAATACTGCATTAAAAAACTTCAAATGGAATGGCATACTAAAAAAAATATGTTAACTTTTTTTAGTACAGCTGATAACTTGTACATATCATTCTACTTTAAGAACAAATAATGTATTTAAAGGAGGAGCACACTTGCATTTGGAAGATTATTCTATAAATTTTAATTTGTTTGGTTTTATTTTTGCAAACTTGAAGTATTCACCATAAATTCTACTTGTTACAATGATGGAAAACATTACATCCATGATTACATATTCACAATTATTTAAAATTTGCAACAATGGGAAAATCTTCTACAATATTTTAAATTTATTTTCCTGTTCCTTCTTGATAAAATTCTGATCTTATGACACAAGAGCTTGGTTCATCATATGTATAGTCCGATGGTACATCCCCATTTGTTTGCACCCCCATACAGATTTCAAAAACAGAAATCTTTAATTTGATAAAAAGGGCAAAGAACTTAGTCATTTCATTCACTGATTTATATTTTCTAACCTGAATGTGAGAATTGCCATAACGTCATTGCCCACGTGTTTCATACTTAACTCAAGTTTTCAATTTACAACAGTAATATACTGACATGATTGAGAACCATTTCCAGTTTCTGGACCAGTCCATTTTCAGCAAAGGTGTGCATTCGAGACTAAAGATGTACATCTGTCATCTGCTACAAGTATTTACAGTGTCAAGCTTTCACATAGATTTAACAATCGGTTTCATTATTATGTTCAGGTGCACAAAGGAATATAATTCCAAAGTCAACATTATGGTATTTTATGGAATTATCCTGTAGTTACTGAATAGGATGAATTACATAATGTTGTCAGATGGAAATAAACTACCCCATAGTGTACGGAATATGGCGCCATGTTAATATGGAAAGTCTGTTAAGCATGAAAGGTGCAAGGGGATGCCAGCATTAATGCCATTCTGGTGACAGGTTAGAAATTATAAATCAATGATTCATTTGACTTAGTTCTATGCACTTTTTATCACATTAAACTTTTTAGTTATTGAAATCAGTAGGGGGGTACAAACATATGGGGATGTAGCATCGGACTATAGTCATCATGGTATGTTCGTTGTGTCTGGATCAAAATAATATAGTACCTAAGTACATGCATATGTATATATACAAATGTGAATAAATATGCATTGGACCTATTATACTATTTTTATCTTCATGCCTTTCATGAATTCTTAGTCTTTCTCCAGCTTTCTTTCAACTTCTTTTGAACTTGAACAATGGCATTCATATTTTGGAGACATAGTATAAACTTATCTTTAATAACTTAATATAATACTGCTGCATTTTCACTGTTATCATAGTAAACAATCTGTTTGGTATCATTTTCATCAAACATTAGACAAAAATACTTTTTTTTGTACTTGCAATGAATTGTTTAAGACTATGTGTACTGATTCAAGAAAAATATAAGCACAGAATAGAAACCCAAAACTTTACTGACTTAAATCTTAAAAAGTCACTGAAAACAAACATGTTGTACCAATATTTGGTTTAACTTGGACAATCCAAACCAAAATAATTGGAACTCTCTGTTCTCAACCATAAACTGAAAAAATTAAAATCTAGATTGATTTTGAAAAATATTGGTAAGTTTAATATAAATGAATGCTGAAAATGTGTAATTATGTCATTATTTTTTCTCGTTCTTGGCTGCATTTGTTTATCATGGCAACCAACTAGTTCATCCCATGAATGCTGAAATAAATTACATGCAATACTCATTCCCTGTTTACAACAAATTTTCCACTATAAAGAATATTATTACTGCACAAGAAGTAAACTCAAATGGGATGTCAAACTGTAGAATTAATGGAAAAATCCTGTGCAAATCAGTAGTTCAATCTCCTAACCGATGCACAGTAAAAGGTTAATAGCAATATACTTTACTTGTCTGTTGGTTATAATGAAAAGGATTTAGTGAGATCAAACATTATCTAAAACTCCAATACAAAACTGTACCTAATTATTGGAAGACAACCAGAATTAAATGTAAAAATTAAATATAAAAAGAGGGAGTGAATTTGTTCATTTCATTCTAGTTAATATGAGTAAAACAGATGAAGTGCTATCTCAATTCACTTTAAGTGAAAAGAATGGTGTAGGAACAGCTGAATACACAAACAGAATAAGTATTCTTGTGCGCAATCCCCTTCAGCAAGTCTAATATGGATCACCTGATCATGGGGGGGGGCAGTAATGTTTAAAGGGCATTGCTAAACTAATGAACATTAGCTCTAGAGTGTAATATTGCTAAACTAATGAACATTAGCTCTAGAGTGTAATACAAAAACTTTGTTTACATATGTAAAGTTAGATTCTCAAAAATGTAATCCTTACATAAATGTTGAGCATGAAATGAGAATATCACTGAATCTTTATTTTATTTAAATGCCTCATAAAAATGTCAAGAAATGTGAAACACTGTATACTATATCCTATGTTCCACCATGACCATCAGTATAACAGCATGCAAACAAGATGCAAAACGGTTATGTGGTCATGAGTTAAATGTAAACAACATGTAAAAAGTAGTTTGCAGTGACAATATTAAATTGATAGGGTGTGGTACAAATAGATAATGCATACAGTCAGCTAGTCTGATGATTCTGGCATAAACACAGCTTGAATCATGAAACTGAAGCCAAGTCAGTGAAACATGAAATATGGGTCAGTGACCTGCTTCTGTGATGAGGTTGTAATACCTATCAAGCTGCATCCATATAGCCAAGTTTCAAGATTCCTTATACAATAGCATTTATACAAGGTACAAGAAAAAACATCTAAACAGAAAAGCTTGACAAAGAATGTACAAATAAGATACATGTACAAAATCAGAGGTGACATGAAAACACGATGCCCAAATATGCTGAGATGTGAGTGTTTTAAATAAAGTGAGTATTTTAAGTGTTTTAAGTAATGAATACACATGCCATTTCAGGATTTTATGGTAAAATATTTTCGTAAATTATGATCAAGAATAATGTGAAATTATTAAATTGTGGCAATCCCTAATCTTATTGCTAACATTGTATCATGTTTATATAACTGATGTCAATATCAAAATATACAGAGAATCAAGATATGGGCAAAGTGTTTACAATATCTACCCAAGACTTGTATCTGCAGGGCTGAGCTTTTTTTTATCCACTAGTCCAGGATAAGTGGTTTCAGAAATTTCACTAATCCCACCTTTCTCTTCACTAGTCCCACCTTACTTTTCACTGGTCCCAAAATGGTAATCACTTAAAGAGATTTGATGAAATAGATGTACTTAATCCATAGAAAAAACAAACGAAGTAATATACAACATAACTATTTCTTAAAAGAATTTAATTTTTCAAAAACATTGTTTGTTATACATTTGGCTTTTTCAGGTTCATGTATATATGTTTTAGCTGATGGATTTGAAAATATGTCCATGTATATGTCTGCCACCTACACCAGCAATAAGCCAGCAGTTGATAACATTGTCTGGGTTAAAGTCCTCAAGCTCTGGTCCATTTGCAGAATTGTTCATCTGGGTGAATTTCCTACCTGTGCCATTTTTGGATATCGTTTGCTGTAACTGCAAAACATCTTTCCTTCCAAGTCAATATATTCAAGCCAGAGATAACATTCAACCCAAAACAGCTGAAAATTTCTCTGTCTCTTAGTAGTGTTATATTTGACATTTTTGGCCATCACAGATTGCTGCTTATGTCTCTTTGGAGAAATAGCTACCAAACACTCAGTGTCCGTCTTATGTTTTATCCATCCATTTTCAAACAAGATTACCTTCACCAAATAGCCGTTATTACCTCCTTTACGAAAATAGTTTAGCAAACTCGTTTTATCCAGAAAGTATCTATCAGCTTGCTTGATAACTACTTCTAAAGTGATCATAACATCAATTTCCTTTTTAAAATGCTAACTGAAACGGATTATTAATTTCGAGTTCTTGTTTCACTTCAAACACAATATTGCACATGTTAGTTAATCATCTGTATAATCAATTATAAATTAAAGAATCATTAGTCATTTAATCAGTTCACAGAAGAAACCGACACTGATGTCGGTAAAATATCTATCATTAATTTAATTACACTGACTTGCTGGATTAAAATCATAGTGAGTCACTCATTATGATCTAGTTTGAGTTTCCTCTGACCCTTACCACCCTATTTTTGATATTTTGACATTTATGTTGGGGTGTAGGGTTAGAGTCTATTCCCTATAGAAAAGTTGGAATTCGCCACCATTTGGTGTCAGCATAGGGTAGATGCTTGCTAACAGAACTAGGAAGCTTAAACAACCTTTCATCAAGATATACCTGCATGAAATGGATAGGAATATGATTTATTTTGTTAGATATTGCAAGTATAGCATTTGTTATAGCTTTGATCTGCTGACAGACTAGCCGAAACAATTGTATTGCTGAAATTTGACCTGGACCTTGTCATTTGCATTCTGAGTCACATGACTACACAAATCTCGCGACCCACAAGTCAATAACTTCTGGGTTCAAATTGTCATGTGATATCAACAATTAACCATTTCTAATGTTGCTGTGGGGAAAATCGAACATATAAATGAAAGTCACATAATATTTACAACACTACTAATTGATCATACTGACTTTATTTTGTTTCACATGTTTTGATTTGCTGATAATTTGGTTGCTTAGCCCAATATGCAGTCAAGTGGTAACCACAGAGGTTCATATCGTTGTTTATAATTTACCATCATACATGTATTATATATATAGTTATTATATAGTACATGTAGGATGGTAAACTGAAAGCAACAATACGAGCCCCTGTGGCAATAACAGGATATAAATATATACAAAAAAAGTGGATAGAATCAAGTATTCAGTATGCCCCGAGGGCATAATTGGCCAAAAAGGTAGATATAATGATTAAAGCACGAAAATAAGGACTAGCCTGACTTTTTTAAAAAGCACTTGTCCCAGACTAGAGACTTGGAAAATTTTACTTGCCAGACTTCAAAAATGACTAGTCGTTGACATATCGGGCTATGGGAATTTGCTCAGCCCAGATCTGCTAATTCTATGCATAAACAATCTTGGCAGACTGAGATCAACAGTGCAGAAAGAAGCCTTAAATGATTTTAAGGTAACGCAAGACACCCATGACAAGCTACTGACCAGTGCATTTGAATTCCTCTTTCTCCAACTCATCATTCTCTAGCTTCCAACTGGCAACTTTCTTCTTCATCTCATTCAATAGTTTCTCTATTTTCTGTGGATGACAAGAAAAGACCTTACTTTCTGCAACAATTCCTCATGAGGCTGATGCTTTACTGGACAACATTTTGGTGGGAGGGAGGGAGGCTGGAGGTGGATACAAAATCCAAAGGAACTCAGGTTTGGTTTTGTGTTCTTCAGGCACATCAACACTAAGAAGATTATATTATGCCAAGACAAGCAGATAAAAGTGTTGTCCCCAAGTCAAAGACAATTCATGGTATAGACATAGAAAATAACATTGATAATTACAAAGCATGACAGTGTTGCAATTATAGTCCTGTCAGAATTCATCTACTGAAAATAATTTAGAAATAGTTCTGGTCATTTTTCCTTATGCTGAGTAAATATTTAAAAGACCTAAAGAAGAATGAGCCAATATTGCTACCATAATCAAACTGAACACACTGAAAATATTGGTGAGGACCCATGAATTCATCACAATAAACAGGAAATAATTTGGGAAACATGTACATGACTTTGTAATTTATAGCAATATTAAAGGCATTATTGGCAGAAACTGGCTGGTCATGTGTAAAGTTATTTTAAAAAAATGTAAAACAAAAAGATAATCTGTTTTTAAGCTAAAAATAAACCAATGTACAAAAAGCTAAAGGCTATGTTTTACATGAACTATAATACTGTAGTCTGAATATACCCCCCATTTGTTTATAACAAATCCTCACACACACAGATTTAAAAGATGAAAAGCACAAATGAGATAAAAGATGCACAGAACTTAGTTCATTCACTGATTTGTAATTTCAAAGCTGATTATGCCAGGGGGAATTCTAACACCGTTATTGTCTGCATGTTTCATTCCAAATGATGTTTTTAGTGTAAAAGATGACCCAGTTTACCATTCATTTCCAGTTCCTGGACAAGCCCATTTTCAACAAAAGGGCAGGTAGGACTACACATGTATGTACATAAAAGGAAAATACTATGTTGTCTGCTTCCAATATTTACAATGTAGAATCAAACAAAGGAAAAGAATGATCGACAATTACAAATTTGCCTTTCATGTGGATTTAGCAAGTGATGTAATTTATATATGTGCAAAGAATATAACTCTAAACTCTCAACATTAATGTAATTTACAAAATTATCCAACAGTTACAAATAGGATGAACTATGTCACAATGTAGTCTGAAGTAATCAACTTTCCCATTGAATATGCAAGAGTGCTGTGTTGGCATGGGAATCCTGTTAAGCATAAAGGGCACAGATAATGCCAGTGTTAGGACCATTCTTGTAATATTCAGGTTAGGAATTAGAAATGAATGAATAAATTGACTAAGTTCTGTGCACTTTTTATTACATTAAAGATTTTTGTTATTGAAATTGGTAGGAAGGTACAAACAAATGGGGAAGTAAATTCATACTATAGATACAAAAAATGAGAATGAAGTCTGTAAGGTAGAGAGGATGGATTGGAAGAACATGCTGTATTACATAAAGTCACATCTCCATCAACTTCAAACAAGTAATATATTCATTGCACTCCTACTGATAACATTTAATTGAGTGATTTTTTTTTTGTTATGTTCATGTATGGGGAGGGTGAATTGACACTGTCTAGTCATGATATATGCTGCATAAAGTTTCATGAACATATCAAAAGTGGTCAAAAAGTTATACATTAGCAAAGGATACAAATAAAGTTAGATTTATTTTGCTTTGCTGAGACCTTCACCAGCAATTCAAAAGTTACACACTAGATGAGGATAAAAGTCACTGAGGTACAATATTCCCTTGCCATGACCTTTGAACTCAAAGCAGCACAGCTATGGCAAGTGACACTATTTGGTCATGATATATCATTGGCTAAAGTTTCATTCACCTATCAAAAGTGATTCAAAGTGGTTGCAATACTCTGGATAAGGAGACAAAAGTCACAGAATTACAGTTCCCCATGCACTAACCTGACCCTGTGGTGTGTGGGAGCATGGTTAAGGTACATAACACACCATCTAGTTATCATAAATATTTGGGTGAAATTGGTGAAAACGTGACACTTAACCTCATATGCCTTAAAGATGAACAGCAGTTTATATGCACATCACTCCTTTTCACATAGGGCATGTTTAACAAGGCCCAAGAGAAACATGTTTTTCTTGTCATGGATGGAATAATTATGATCATGACTGCTTGAACAGTGTTGGTGTGATCACTATTTTCCTAGGTATGTCCATCACCAGATCGAGCAGATCTTTGTTCTAGCACACGTCCAACTAGAGATCAGCAATCAGAACTAATTTAAAAACCCTATCACTCATTTTCAAAATTAGTTTCAGTATTAGAACTGCTGATGGGAAAGTAAATGCCCATATGCCTCCCAACTGATTAAAAGGTTGTCAACGGTCTATGTCTCTAGGTCTAGGAAGATATGCAATTTTTTGGTTTCATTTTATCACAAATAGGTTTAACATCTGTTGTTGTTGTTGTTGTTGTTGTTGTTGTTGGGCTTAACGCCATTTTTCAGCACAAGATAGGCTATTCATGGCGGCCAGTATTAATGGTGGAGGAAGAAACCGGGAAATCACCGGAAAGAACCACCGACCCACGAGAAGCTACTGGCAAGCTTTCTCACATATCTACATTAGCTGAATCCTAGACTCAAACACACGCAGACAGAGGTGAGATGGCAGTGATCCGTAACGGACAGCGCTTTAGACCACTCGGCCACTCGGGGCCCCTTTTAACATCTGTTGATGCTACAAAATGCAAACTTGATGAAAGATGGATATATGGTCAGAATATTCTGAAAGAAGCACCTGGTGGCCTATCCTCAGTAATGAATTGGCCTTAGCATTAAGACTGCCTGAGATGTGTCACACTTGTGTGTTTTATGATACTGGACACACCAATGATGGTATTCCCAAACCAAAATGCTGAGGTCCTAGACTTCCAAAGGCATTCCTGCTGCTAGCCATTTACTCTCTTAACAATAAAACAAAAGCATTTAATTTTAATCAAGATTGTAGTCTTGTGATCTAAATGTTTAGAGATCAGGGACCTGTAGATGATGCTTGGAAAGGAGGCAGCTGAGGTATATACAATATACAATAGGTCTATCAACACAATCTGGCAGACCAAGAAACTGAAATTCATTTAATGAAATGCATCTCCTGGTAAACTACTTCTAAATGAACAATACACTTGATACACTTGAGAAGATAAACCAGGCTGATATGCATTTGAAAAACCATAGCTAAATGAAAGAAAAATTGAACATGGACAAGATGCAACTTCTCCACACTGACAATCCACCCTAAACTGCAAATGAAGTACAGAATGGTAGTAATACCATGAATTAAAAGTAAACTTAATGAATGACTATGTAGTATATAGACCAGATACACTGACATCACTGTGAAGGATGACAACCTGAAATGGAATATGGTGAGTCCAACATCTTGGTGAAGACCAAAGAGCTAAATGAAAAGGCAGGGAATTAGTATACTAACACATTAGCACAATAACCTCCTGTAGCTGAAGTGAAGGTATTTTTATGATATTATGTGAACAGGTATGTTGAAACAGATGTTGGACAGGTAAAATTGGGTTCCATATTTGTCAAATCACACAGACCTTGCCATCTTCATCTTGAATTCTGGGGTGGCAATAAGCTGAGACCACTCAAGTCTATGACTTCTCTCAATTTCACCTGGCTTTTATCTCCATTCCCACTGGCTATTATAACCCCAAAAAGTCTGGAATATCAAATTTTTCACGCTTCCTCCACCACACATTCGATAAGCAAATGCTCTACGTACTTCTGTAGCAAATCCACCTTTGTACAATCTCCTTAATGAAAGGTGACAATAAAAGTGGAAGGGTCTGGATGAATGAGTTCTTGAACCCCTCCAAAACAGCTCAAATCACCCAATTACTTGTCAGAAAGATGATTTTAGTGTATGTGTGTGTGTGGTTTAGATTTTTAATGTAGCTTTTAACAATTTTTCATATCTAAGTGTAGCAGAACACTAGCAGTCTGACAACCACAGTAGGTTAGCCAATCAGTGAGAGAGCTTGCAAGTCTGATTGTCAGTTGACAGAAGGCTTGAAAAAGGTGAATCCTTGCTTTCTATTCACCATTCCAGAAAGCCTGTGAAAGTTATGAGCATACAGAAACCTATCATTTGCCTAGTCATGAAAAGGTTGCCGATGTTACAAAGAAATTACCTTTGTGGTATTTCAATGAATAATCACCCCTTCCCTGGTATACCCATTCATGAGGTCATGCATAGATAGCAAATCTTTAAAGTAAATTATGTTTCTCTGACCACATTTAAGTTAGGAAGATGCTCCACAACTTATGAAATCCAGCAATCATGAAAAGATGAAAAAATTCACATTTCCCATCTTAATTTTATTTAACCCTTTCAACACTGCAAACCGGCAAACCGGTTCAGGGGAAGTAAGTCCGTAAACACTACAGACCGACTTTTCGGTCTGGGGCAGTGTTCTTCTTTAACGTTATAGTACCCGACTAAATAACTTTTGGGGTACCCTAATAACATCCATCTTGTAATGTAGATGTTATATTTGGATGATTTCATGAGTTTAGCTTGTATACAACTAGAAATATTGAACAAAGTAGAAACTTTTAACAGGTTTCCCAAATGCTGAAATTTGTGTCCAAAATGGCGGAGTTTGAAGGAATTTCTGAGAAGAGTTATCAGAGGATTTGAATAATTTCGACCTGGTAAATTTGGATGAAAATGAGAGAAGACGTCTGGAGAGACAATGGAATGCACTTATGAGTGACAGTGATGACGATGAAGAGGAATTTGAAAGTTTTGAACCAGAGGAATTGTATGCTCCAAATGATTTTGTTTGGATGAAGCTGGAAAACCAAAGAGATTTGTTTCAGTTTTCTGACAGAGTTGGGCACACCCGAGTGTTAGATGGCTCCAGGAAAGCTTCGGAATATTTTCAAATATTCTATTCAGATGAAGGTTTTGGAAAAATTGTCCGTTTAACGAACTTCAATGCATCGATCAAACATGGCAGAGGCGATATAGGTGTGTGGACAGAGCTCACCTTGGAGATCATTTTGGTTCATTTTATAGAATTTTATATATTATGGATACCATGAAAGAAAGACTTGTGTTGCTACTGTGATTATTCACTAGTACATCTAGTGTCAATTAAACAAGTTTTGAGAACTTTCTAATTTTTCTAAGAGGCAATAAAATAATTACTTGTATTTTACCTGTTGTGTTACCTGTTTGTACCTGCATTTTAACAGTTGTAATAGATATGAACATTTTAAAAAATTAGTCTTAAAATTTGATTTTTATCCTTGATTTTGACACCTAATCCAGCCAGATATCTTTAACATTGGCAAAGTTATGTTGTTTCAAAGCCCACAAGTCATTTTGCTTTCCAACTCCAAAGTTACTTAGTGTTGAGGACTCTATGCCCACAAAGTTACTTAGTGATGAAAGGGTTACACAAAGGATAAAACTCTTTTCAACCACTGACCTTACCTACCCTTACCACCAGGTGTGACCAGTTGTTTGCTAGTTTTGCAACCTCAATAAGGTTGCTTGCATCTGCCGAGAAGCATATGAGGATTTAATAGTAATGTGGTAGTAGGTAGTTTTGGAAGAACATAATTTATTACAAAATTTGCTTTCTCTTGTGAAATACTTTTCCCAATCGCATTAATGTTAGGAGAATAGGTAATAGAAGGCAATGCTGAACATTCAACTTGAACTACTCTTACCCCCAAGAGATTAAGGATTTCTCTCGGTAAAATGGTAAACTGCACACCTAATAACAAAATAGCACAATTAACAGTCACCTAAGCTGTGATGTCACTACCCATGCAAGAGAAAAGGAAGAACTTCTTTTCCTTTTTTTCTTTTCAAATAAATTATTGGAAAAATCCAGCCAAAAAGACCTCCTCCATTCTAATGATGAGACTTCTAATTTTCAACAGGTCTGGCCATGATCTGGCCTGCAGCCACCAGACCTACCATTCCCATTTCTTGACTCTTCGAAGATAAATCACACAAAAAGCAACTTCAGAAGGTTACCTGTGCATGTCAGTTAGTTGTATGCATTATGTCTCATATTGCCAAGGTTTCCTGAAATAACTGATTTACTGAGCTGTAATTTTCATGAGGCATACTTTATCCATTAGATCTCCTCATATGCTGAGCATATTACCCACTTTAGCCAAAATGCTAGTGCTTGCAAGGTCATATCCACTTTCCCCATCTTGACTGGAAGGAAGTAGAGTTGCTTCCACCATGCTGACAGTACATGCTCAAGCTACAACTATCAGGATAAGGGCTTATCTGATCTGAATTGAACCATGTCTGTACCTATGATAATTCCACTTGGACAACAGTGTGCATATTTCGGTCTATTAAATAGAAAATTGACTAAGAGGTCTGATAAAAAGGTTAGCCAATTCTGATAGTGAAGCACAAGTTCCTGAAAACATATCACTTCCTCTTGTACATCTTCAAAGTGGTGGACATTCTAGCTTATGACAGTCTCACTATCTCACTATGACAGAAAAGTGTAAAAGAGTAAACTGTAAGGGCATGGGAATGTGTATTGCTCTCCACTGTAGGATCAGCATACAGTAAATCATAAAGTTTACTATATCACTCACTGAGGGGATTGTCCTCATCAGGTATATTCTGTCTATATCAGAATAGGACATTACATGGGGCAAGACTGATGTCATGTCAGCCCTGTGTACTGTTTGATCCCTTCCAAAGGTGTAATTAAGCCATAAAGATTTGTACCAGCAGTTGCTTCAGCAGCAAGGCAAGTGTCAGTTTGTCTTGCTCTAGTGAAATACTGGTAATTATAAAGGCCAGTCAGTTCAGCTATCCACTTGACAGACAACCTGGCTATCAGTTAGGCAGTGAACATTAACTCATGCTTGGTCAAAGAGTTTTGTAAGTGTCTGACTGGTTCATACAGCCAAAAAAATCAGCTAACCAGATTCCTATACAGTTCTAAATAACCATGTACAATAGACCATTTCATGGAGACTTTGGCAAACTTCATAATTTGCTCGGAATTTTGATCACGTGTCGGGTGGTCAACTGACTGCAATATCCAATTGATAGCTGGTAGGCAAATAGTCTGGTCCCCTGCTTAGTATGCTCCCTAGTATAGTATAGCAGAGTACATCACAGGGAGCATACTAAGCTGGGGACCAGACTAGTGGTCAAAACAAGGCGGACAATTCAGCATTAGCATCAACTGTTCTAACTACTTCAGCTTCGTTTATAGAGTTGAAAAATGCCTATTCAACAGCGATGATGCCACAGATATTGACGAAATTTAATATTGGAACCATCCCATCTTGTTTTCTGGATTTTATTGCCATACGAGAGAGTAGCTATGAGCTGTTTTACATCTGGACATGTACATGCGAGTATAGAAACAGTTTTGATGTTAAAAATTTAATCCCTTTTTTTACCATAACACCTCATTCCATAAATCAAGTTTTGTTTACCAATAAAAGGAATTTTTCGTATTAATCCACAATATAATAAACCTGGAATATTTTTTGACAGTAAAGCTGCAGAAGTCCCAGGCATTTAGCGGACATTTCTTAATTTGTTTTAATCTGATACATCTAAACAACAATGTATGCCATTTTGTTATGTACAGATGCCTACCAGCGTTTGATTGGCTGGAGTATAAAGTGACTCGGGAGGTTTTTCAGATAATTACGGAGCAACTTGGTTAAATCCGGTATGAAAAGGGCTATTGGCAAGTACATGCCATTGCTCACCTAAGCAATGGATTCCAGTTAGCTGATTGTCAAGTACAGCCAGCTGGACTGGCTGAGGCTGAGTGGCAGCCAAATGGTATTCTACCGACTGGACTGAGCTCTTGCATATGGAGATGGACGTACACCCACATTTCTGTAAGCTCAAATTCATCATTGGAGATATAAAAGGAGTAAGATGGAACAAAATCTAGCATATGTGACTCTGACAGTGCCTATTGGTAGGTCCTCAATTCCTTTCTCTTTCATTTGGAGCTGACATTATGTAATGGTCACTGTGGGCATCATACACATACAATTTTGGTGGAAACCCTCCAAAATAACTTGAATCAAGAGACTTAACCAAATCTGGCAAAATAAAATTACAACTGCATTCATTTCATCAACAATCATCCTCTCTATGGTAAACTCCCTGATAATGTCATGTAAAGAAGGGACTTCCATGAAGAGTTAAAGAGGTTGCTTCTATGCTGCTTGCTTTCTCACCTCCTAAATTTGACCCTCAATGTGATTCATATATAGGTTGAGAGACAGCAGTAATGTTTTTGTCTAGGCTAGGTACATCTGAACAGAAGACATTGGTAGGTGATCTGTACCAGTTTGGTGATAAAGTTGCTGGAACTGAGTAACAAAAAACAACCCTTCAATTACCCATTTGTGAATTTTATCTGACAGATGCCAGTAATTTCTGCAATCTTTGTTGATTGTGATAAAATCCTGAAGCACGGTGGGCATTCCAATAGATGCAAAATTCTACATATCTTTTCAACTTCTGCATTTAAACTAAGCTCCATCTTTTTCATGGTTTGATTAGAATGTCCAGGTAGGCCTGTGTCATCCCCCATACTAAAGGGGGGTCTTGTCTTCCTCCTGTACAGTATGCAGAATTTTGTGGCATAAAATTCCATGTGGCAGTTATGACACTGATTGTCAAATAATGGCTCTACCTGTCAGATGTGCCTGCAGAGCTGGATCAGTGATGTGCAGCACAAAGCATGGTTAACCCATTACCTCATACAATCATGTAAGCACCTTTGGACACCTCTACTCAATTGGCATGGAAGCAAGTTATGATGCCTCTACACCATTCTCATGCAAGTGAGTTTGGCTGCCCACTGTAAATATCAGATATTTTAAGCTGGTTTGCATAGAGCCACCTTCAGGTAAAACCCCCTATTAAATACTATATTCATTTATGTGAATGACCATTATGTCAGATCACATGGTTGATGCTTAAGCTCTGGCCATAATCTGCTATTTAATGTAACTGGGTCGGATTTTCCACTCTCCAATATGGAGGACACAGGTTTCATTCAGTGCTTTCTGGAGTTCACATGATTAGAATCACAACTATTAAAGCTTCAATAACATAGGTAAAGGCTCTGATGTTAAAGTAGGCATCACTAAGTTTGTATAATTTATCAAATTCATATGATTTAGTGATGCAGACGTAGACAAAGAACTGATAAACTTTGAGTATGAGAAATGGTTCATCAAATGGCTACAATGGTTTGATGGAGAATGAGTTCTCTCAAAATTGTGAAGTACATAAAAAATTATACCATGAAAAATAATTATACAACTATAATGATCAGATTGTATAACACTGCTGTAACAGTTAACTGGCAGGCCTATGTGAATGGAGTGAATCAGGTGACAGGTGTTCTGCTTTACACACAATGTACTGTGTAACTTTGGTACAAGTATATGGACTGCCTACAAAGCCAGACACTCCATGAGGTAATGGGTTAAGCTGGGAAATATCAGTCTGAGAATGGTCGGTTATGCCCCAATTGTGATGCCAGAGCACCATATACTGGCATCATGGATATGTTCATGAAGTATAGCTGGCCAGCCAGGCAGTCTGCTGTTGTAGGCTGCCATTACTGCCTGGAACTGGAAAGTGGCATGTAGTTTACCCATCCGAGATAACAGATTCACACCTGCCAAAACTGTACTCACTGGCCAAAAAGCTGGACTAGTTCCTAGATGCCAGAAAGTAATCATGCATGCCTAATTTCAATGGTATTATGTCCATGCATGGGAAGGGAGTGGGTTACCAAATTAGGTTAAAAATGGTTCCAATTTTCTCCAATTCACTCATTAATAACCTTAAAGACAGAGTTAGTTGAATTATGCAAAACATGCATGATTCAAATAGAGGTTGAGTGGTATTGCTTGTTTCATCATCAACAGATCATCCTTGCTGTGTGAGTTCTTTTGGTTATCTTTGCCTGGGTGGGGTGGCGGGGTGGGTGGCATAACAATGTCCCCACAAAATACATACCAAAAACTTCAAGTCTGGATTGATCCCTTTCAAATGCATTCAAAAGATTCTAAACACAACTTTTTTCACAGCCGTTCAATTATATTTTCAAGATGCTGGAACAAATGTCTTTTGCCCATGATGCACATGTGAGGAACAACATTTCATGCAGGTATAGCATGTTTATTAATTGTTCTCAATGACTTTAAGCAACTACACTTCTTGCCCTCAACTAACATCTTTTGAAATGAAAGAAAGAAGAAAACACAAGTGCAACAAATATGCAAACTGTTCAATTTAGTGTACTTGTGCTAATGAGGTGACTTAAGATGAGTACCAGGTGTATCCAAGTTCTGACGTAATACACCACTGACAAAAATTTGGATGGTCTATAATTATAATAAATTGCAATGGGGCACTGTAAAACAGATGTTGTTGTTGTAGAGTTTAATGACAAAATTTTAATCACAAGATAGGCTGGACATGGCCACCAGCATAACTGAAGGAAAGAAGAACCCAGGGAAGAACCACCAACCCATGAGAAGCTGAGACTTGAACACACACATACAGACATTAAAACAGCTGTAAGCAAAAGTTTAAGCAAGAAATGTTAATCATAAAAAAAAAATATTTCTCTTCATCAGTATGATACATAGATGGAAAGATGGGTCGGGTGTCTCATGGAGGAAAGAATTAGGAGATATCAGAGGTTACTGGCTAATGGTATTGTACAACTGACAAATAAATTTACTCACTGTATAAAGTATCTTTTACCATGAAATGCGTTTTTCAGCAGTAATGTGAGATATATAATCTTATGAGATGTAAATATATCCTTGTTAAATAGCAATACATTTTCCATCTATGGACCTGATCACTCTCACCAATGTCTATCAGTGGTTTGCCATCATCAAAGTCCCATCTTAATTTAAGAGACTTGTCCAGTTTGCTATCCAAGCACTGGCAATTGCTAACATAAATGTTTTAACAACTTCAAAAAGTGTGCTTTTTTGAGAATTTTGTAGCATATCAAAATTCCATGATATATATATATATATATATATATATATATATATATATATATATATCAACACTCTATTATATACATATATATATATATATATATATATATATATATATATATATATATATATATATATATATATATATCAACACTCTATTATATATATATATATATCAATATATATTATATCAATATATTGAGATATATATATATATATATATATATATATATATATATATATATATATATATATATATATATATATATATATATATATATATATATATATACACTCTATTACAACAATATGTCTCAACCACCCCAGTAACCCAAAAATGACAGTTTGATTTTGTATGAATCTTCACTTTCATTAAGACCATCATATCTGTTACTGAGAGTGAAAGTCCAGAAATTTTCATGTTACCAGAACATCACTCATATTTCTACAAACTTGTTTCCAATTCATAGAAACCAAACTACTCTGCAACAAAAATTATGCTGCAAATACTGATTTGATATTAAGAGGCATCATCATTATGACTGCAATATTTATACAAATTCAAATTTGAAAATTCATCTTGAAGAAAATTTCAAAGTACCTTGGCTTTGTCCTGAGCATCAGTTATCATCTGATCCTTAGTTCCTCCACCACTGGATGCCTCATCAATTTGCATACCTTCACTCTCTCTCTCCTGTTAGCATGATAAAAACAATAGAACCATTTTAGACAAATCATCATGGCTTGGCATATTGTAGCTTCTGGGGCAAATTTGAACCTAGAAAGGAATCTATCTGAAATAGCTCATGCCCCTCCTCCTTCAAACAATCTATTTATAAAAATCTAACCTCCCTGTATCTGATTATTACTTCCATTTATAGAGGGGAATACAATGGTCCAACTTTTATAATGTGAGTGAGTCTGTAGGTGTGTGATGTTATCTAGATTTTTAATGTAGCTTTAGCAATTTTTCAGTCATATCGAAATGATGTCCGCAGTCTGGCAGTTTATAATGATGTCTAGCACTGGGGCATCATGCCACAGATATGTAGCACAATGTCCCACCCAATCACATTATCTTGACAACAGGCTGACCAGTCCTAACACTAACCTCATATAGGGTCACCTCTTCTGCAGCAGGAAAGTGACCTTCTAAGAAGGGTGGCCTTTCAGTCACACAAATATTAGTAATAATTCAAAATATCAAAAGGGTAACAAATGTTTCAGTATTTAATATTTTCATTCAAAATTGTAGACGTGAAAGAATCAATGTGATAAGACTTATATCAATGTTGTTTTAATTATGAACAATCCACAATCGTGGTGTGAGAAAGCTTGCCAGTAGCTTCTCGTGGGTCGTTGGTTCTTTCCGGTGATTTCCCGGTTTCTTCCTCCACCAATAATACTGGCCGCCATGTATAGCCTATCATTTGCTAAAAAATGGCATTAAGCCCCACAACAACAACAATCATGGTGCAAAACCAACTGTCCTAAAAATGAGGTTCAAACATCTGGCTGTGACTATTGTCAATTCCATTTTCCCACTGCTGTATTAAATATAACTTATGATTGGAATCTTACTGACATAATATTTCTCAGTAGTGATCAAAGAACTCTCTCTCTCTCTCTCTCTGTATATATATATATATATATATATATATATATATATATATATATATCAACACTCTATTACAACAATATGTCTCAGCAATCACAAAATCCAATAGCCCAATGCCCAGGGCCCCTCTAATATCAGATCAGGCCCATCCTGTATTCTAATAGAGGTGCACATCGGGCTTGTTGAAAAAAAATAATTAAATGAGCCAGAAAAAATTTTGATTGCACTGATGAAATGCAGAAATATATTTTCAAGATCTTGACATATATGCCATAACATGGCACAATCTAATTAAAATCAGATCACCACTGTCTTACATGAAGTGGAGATCTGACTTTAATCAAACTGTAATATAGCATGTCATGCTAAAAACATGACTTTGTGTTTCCAAACCCCTGACATGTCATGTTTCAAGAAAATACCATTTTCAGTAATCTTGGAAAAAAATCCCCCAAACACCACTGTCAGTACATGCCTGTTAAAGTTTGCAGTATGAAAGGTAAACAGTCATGATTAGAGCTGATGCAAAACTATCCTTTGGGCATTTTAAAAAGTGGCAATTAAAAGACACAGAAATCAGGTATAAACAAACATTTCCCATATTATTTAATTAGCTGACAAAAGCTAGTGTGATGTGTTTGAAGACTGCAGTGGGATAGCCAACTGTGTTCCTTTACATCAGTACCACCAGGACATTGAACAACCCAATATAGGTAAATCAAAGAGATATTAGATGCATACAGGAGAGCAAAACCTATTTCATATCCTTGCTGTAAATAAGAAAGTTTAAGCTATATGTATTAGAGATTTTTGAAAACTTTGTGAACAGCTGCAATGTTTCTTTGATGTGCTGCATATATAAAACACAATGAATGATAATTTAAACTATGAGAATGGTGTGTAAGTGTGATTCATTTCTGAAGACGATTAAAGAAGTAATTATCTATCATCAAAGTCCAATAAAACTCAGTGACAGAACTCTTGGTAGATGGAGTTTTTACAGGGTTCAACACTAATGCTAGTCTTCTGGCTCAAGGCCACCTGATTTTCAGAAGGATTGCCACTTTCCTAAGCTGGATGGTCCATTAGGCCTACTATTTCAAATTATGGATATTAAAAATATATCTATCCCATTTTATAGGATCATATAAATCTTTCTTTAATTATAAACAAGTCAAAATCAAAGGTGAAAATTAAAAATGAAGCAAAGTTAAAACAAAATAAAATCATGCCTACTGCATTTAAACAAAATTATTATTGTTGTTAGGTCACTTACAGCAAATTATCATTTGGGCATTTACTTCGTTAATCGTATAAAAGCATCAAGTGTTTAGGCTAATGACTTTATGTTATGTCTATTTGTATGTTTGAAAAATGTTAAGATTTCTTGATAATGTCTCTCCACTGCCCAAAATTCAAAAAACAAAAGATGAGACACTCACAGTACAATACATGTATGATAAAACCAAAATAGAAAGAAAATTCCAAGATACCTGGAAAAAGGAGTTTCTGTGGCTAAACTACAACAAGGAGAAGAATGGGATATGCTCAGTTTGTTCTGTATATGATACAACAAGAACATTTGTACTTGCCTGCAAAAACTTTAAAATTGATAGTCAGAACCCATGACTTGTCAGAGAGCCACAAAAGGGATAGCTTAAGAAAGAAAGCTGAGAAGGAAGCACCTGGCACTTCTGAAGGCACTAAATCCATTTGTATGCTGCTGAAAAAAGGAGCCTTTGAAAAACTATGTGTCATGTTTAAAAAGGCTCATTTTGTTGTGAAACATAAACGCCTGTATATTATGTGAAATCATATGAGTTTGACAAGGCAAAAGGTTTGGAAATAGGTAGCACCTCCCTGATGGCCAAATATTATCAAAAATTTATTAGAGCTATTGTCAATACTTGTAGGTCCAAACAAGACCATATTATTTCTTCCAGACAATTTTTGTCAGTTATAATTCATTTTCCAAAGAGACAGAAATTCTATATGTTCGATCATTCATCTTTTGAGTAAATGTTATTAACTTCCATTTTATATTACTGAATTTAAACTGTTAACCAGGAATTTAAATTCAGATCCATTCCATTGTATTATTATAAACTCTTAAGCCAACAATTTAACTGTGATCCATTTAAGTTTAATAGTCTGGACTTGTGAAATTTCAATCAGGGCTTGTGATTTTTTTCAAGTCCATGGTCCAGAGCCTGTGTCTAAAACAAATTTCTTTAAACTTTTAGCGCTGTGTCACATTACCTCCCACGTGACTTGTGTGGCAACACAACCTACCTGACAGAATCATCCAATAGGAAATTACCTCAAACTGTACACAGTTTAATTTTCTAGAACTCAAACCATTTAAAAAAAGACCTATTTAAAGCTCATTATCTAAAAACAGAATTTGCACTAATAGACTAAAAATTCTAACACAATACTGACATATATAGCACAAGTAGGTTGCTGTTGGTTGAGGGCACCATTTCAGTGGGACAGCTGTGTATTTAAACCATGACCAACTCCTCACTCCCAGGATCTGTACTCAGTACTTAAAACAAAGGTGCATATTTTATAAATTCTTGTAGTAACATCACATTTTATGAACTGCAACACTTCATTTACAAATGCATCACTGACTGCTAAAATAACTACCAATTTTGACTATATAAAATAACAGACTTGTGAGATTTTCATAAAGAGCTAGTATTTACAGTGTTTCAAACAAGAGTACACTGAAGAGACTCATGCTCTACTGGCAGAAAATAATTTCCAGTAATTTAAAATAAGACTTCTTCCATTTAATTTCTGAATATTGAAGCCATCACATTCTTTAACAATCACAAAATTTTCAAATTAGTTGATGTGGTGGACATATTGGATGTCAGCTTGGCACCATTTCTATCTAGGACCAACAAACATCATAAATCTTCTGACAGAAACTCCAAGTGCATATGACTTTACATTTTAAAGCAGTAAAAACAACAAAATTTTCCAGATGGATTGGAGGTCATTTTTTGAACCAGACCAATACCATTTCTATTTAATTGAGGCATGATTTTGGTTCTTTGAAAAAAACAAGATGAAATTGTAAAAGGGGTTCTGTAAATCATCCAGCAGTCTCAATGTGTAGCACCCCTGGCCTTCCAGGCCATAAATGCATATTTGACTCTTTGAACCCTGCTCTTGATGAACTTTTATTATAACATTCTGGAAACATCATTATTTCATTCAAACAAAAATATTATTTGAAAAATAACAACCTTACCCAGCATTAAACAAAACATAAAGAATTTTACAATGTTCATTGTCACATCAACTTGTTCCCCAATAACATTAGTGCTGAAGTTATTACTTGTGCATGAAAGTGTTCATGCAACAATTCAGTCATAATAATTTGTTAATTTTTGCAGCACATATTATAGGCATTTTCATACCTTTCTCTTCTCATAAGAAATCTGTGGGTTCTTCCTTTCATTGCAAAAGTTTTCAATTATATAAATCAACTTTATAAAAAAAAAATGTTCACATAAATTCGCTTGTCTTTCCCCCTTTCCCGGACACAACCTGACTGATGTGCTTGTCTTGCTTTATTTATACGCCTTGACAAAGATTTTTTTTTACCTTTGTGTAGCCACTGATTTTGTAAACTAAGGTTCAGTATTTTCTTTTCAATTTCAACAAGAGGTTCTTTTTTTTTCATTTAACCTCTTCCTGTACTGCTTGCATGCAGTTCATATATTCTAACAGAGCATACAGTATCATACTTTTTCTGACACCTTCAGACCCTATTTTAACATTTTGTACTCTGTTTATCCTCCCTGATTTGAAATCAATGATATCATACATGACATTGAAGGATGACTCTCCTGGTGGGCCATGAAAAAGATTCAATAAAAACATAATCATCTTTAATATATAAGGGTATCTGGCAACAATCTCATCATTTCCCCACTAAAGATAATCTATCTTGTATGTTGTCTCTCCTAAAATTCTGGAATCTTCTAACGTTCAAATCATACCAGTTCACCTTCTCATGTAACATGTTAGATGTTACTGTAGATGTAAGAGTAGTTCAAATCTCTGTCAAATATCTCAAAATGCTAGTCTTCTGGCCTAGTTTTCTTACAAACTATCGTACTACCAACTCTGCGTTCAAGTTATCCCATTTCCACACAATATCCAAACTTTTAGATGCCATTATTGGCAAGCATGCTTATTTCAGCCAGTTTCTGTTTTGCGAAGATGTATTGGGCAATTAGAAACTTCTGTCCAAATCAAAATGCTCTTTGCCTTTACCATCAGTTAACCCATTTTATCCTGTTTACCATTTTCAAAAGCAGTGCCTGGTTCCTGAGAGGCAATTCTAAATATACTGTGGTAAAACTGAGCCTTATAAAGCAGCAGCTGTAGAAATTGTGATGACCTTCACCATGTTCAATAAAAATGTTGCAACCTTGTTATTTCTTTTTTAAAGTATAAAAAACTATGTATCTCTGAAAAGGTAATAAAATTTTCAACACAGTGATCTATGTTTTGTTATCATTTACCAAAGTATATGCTCACAACTGTATTTTGAAATATGACTTGAATGAAATAAAAATAAAATTAAAAAATTTACCATCATGTTCAGTTAATCTTTTGTCCATGAAGAATGAAATGCTCCAAATAGTGTGGGGAAAAAATGAAGATAATTCTATTTCAAGTATTTTGGTTCAAATTTGAAGTTTATAGCACTATTAGCTAAAAAGTTATAATAATTTTACTAAAACTGGAAAACACAATATCTGGAACAATTTGTTTACTTCACATTCTAAAATATGTACTTCAGCGTACTTTCTTATGAAAACTTTTCATAAAATTAATCCCAGAAATCTTTCAGTAAGATAAAGGTAATTAATCAGTACAATTTTTGTCCACATTTTAAAGTCCACATCATTACTATGTCAGTATTAAAAAATATTACTTTAATTTAAATAGTAGCGGCAACCGAGGTGGAAAATTCATCCCATACACATTCATTTTTAAGGTTGTTAAAGTCAATTTCATTCTCCGAATCACTGTCCGAAAGTGCATGAAGCCATGCAACATCTCTTTCATCAACTTTATTCAATTCTAACCCTTCATTCAAGTCAAGATTGTCATCAGAATCAGCCAAATCGCCAACTTCAATGTCGCTACCCTCGCTATGAACATCCATGTTTACATCCGAGTTGTCATCCATCATTTTATTAATCAATTTTCAAGCCAAATTGTTTTCATTCCAATCACATTTTTTTTTTTTAAATTTCACTGCACAAATGTGCTTTAACCATTTCCTGTGTTGGGTGAAGAAGTATACAAATATTTGTGATGCATAACACACGTTTCTAGAGGCACTACACACTGACGTAGTAAGTATGACTGTAGTTGTATTCCTGATAGAATGAGAAACTAAAACCACAGTCGAATTCAGGATAGAATGAGGTATTACGTCCGCAGTCATATTCAGGATAGAATGAGTTAAGTAACATAAGGAACGAATACTATAACTAGGATTGTCTTGGTATGGTTAAATTATCACATAATGGGCTTTACAGATGGAACAGACCATTATTTAAAAATTAAATTAGAGATAATGGAAGAAATAAATGGAGAAAAACCAAGTTCTGGCCAGGAGAGAAGTGAAATTCCACTTTAAAATTTTAAAAAAGTCATCACTTTTAATACCAGTTAGGCATCATGAGTCTTTTAAAAACACAACGCTGACATGAAATAATCAGCCTAAGAGATGTAGTAATAAAACAAGATTTCAAGATGGCCAATCTGGCAATCATACTGAAGTCAGATTGGTGCCTTTTCTTAATTATAACCAACTAGATAGACATCATAAGAAGTCTTTCAATGACAACCCTATGTTGATATGATCATTCATTCTGGAGAAATAATAATACACCTTTCCCTCGATAATTCACTATCAACGGGGTCCACAAATATGTACGGCACTATAAGTGAGGGCATGATTTACAGAGGGACCTCCCAAAATGTAAAAAATCTGCTTATACAGTACATCAAGAAAACTAAATGGGGAGGTAGTGTAGGGAACTGGGCTATTTAATGACTGAATCCTAGTTTTACAACCATGTCGACAACAACTGTAAATAACGCGCTTTTTCTAATAAAGTTATTTGCTGAAAGTAACAGTGAAACTTCTTATCATCCTTGAAAATATCTTTAGTTGCCAGTTCAGAAATTCTCTAAAAATCACTTGTCCACAATGGTCGGTACTTGTGAAACCAAGCTCTTTATTTTATGAAGTATTCATTTAGCTTGGTTGCCTTGCTATCTTTGGTCACAGTTATGAATAAGTTAGTTAATTCAAGGTAGTTTTGTGTTGCATAAATAATAAGATCTATAACAATGTTCAATTGACCAAATGAAGTCAATTCACCTGACATACACTGGGGATACTAGACTGTAAATGTGTACAATTTGCATGCCTTTAAAATTTTTTTATTCAACCTCCTTTATTTGATTTAAAGACATAATTAACATGATAATACAAAGGAGGCCAGCTTTTAATTCAGTTAAACAATAAAACAAATAATTCTGCAAGTCAGTTATCAAAATATGGTTGGTGTCATGATCTACCTAGGTTTACAGATGTTTATCCAACTGACACTAATCCGGTGTTTGATCTGTGGACAAACACTGCAAACAAGAAGCCAGCAAGTTGTAGTCCCCAAAAGGTTCTTTTTGCAGAACAGGGCCTGGTAAATTACACCTGGGTGCTAATCCTTTAATAGGACATCAAAAGAGCCATTTGTAATAAAATGATAGGCAACTTATATTGACAGTTCCTCTGATTTACAACTTGGGAATGGTTAGTCCACCGAATCAAATCTGAATTAAGCTAGTGGGTTGGCATACCTCAAAGTTTAGAGGATATTAAACTGACTCCATCCCAAAATTATTTAGTAGACCGAGGCAGATTATAAGGTGATTGCACGATTAAAGGCTACTCTGAGATACTCACTCATAAATTTGTCATGAATGTGAATGAAAGGGAAAAGATTGGAACAAAGAAAGCTTCAGAAGGAAGCTTTCCGGGTGGGATAACTTCAGTTAAAAGGAGAGTCCCGAAAGTCTGAGAGAGAAGACTGAAGTAAGACTGTCAGTACAGTCAGGGTCGACGGATTGGAGTCCACGGTTCGACGAGGAAGTCGACAGAAAGGGAAGTGGAGGTGGAGAGGAAATTCTAAGGAGCAAAGGAGGAGTAGAAGTGGAGAGGATAATCGAAGGAGTAAAGGAGGAGTGCAAGAGAAATTTAATGAGACAGATGAGTAGAACCAAGGACAAGGCGAAATTCTCACACTGATTCAGATGATGAAATAGGCATAAAAGGGTCGCGAGATTGGGAAGCTCACATGTTGAAATTTTATTATTAATTAAATTGCTTTATATAATTCACCCCTTTGTACTTTGTATTTAATTGTTTAATTTCACCCTTTAGTACTTTTGGATTTAACTGTTGGCATTGCTGACTGGGGGCTCAGAACCATATTCACCTACTTAACATCTGAACCATAATCGAGCCTGGGTGGGTGCCATACCTAAATAAATATTGGAAACACCTCACCTCATTTTCATATAATTAAACCCCATAACACTCTAGGGTATAATTAAAAAAAAACCTACCATAACAGTTGGCACCTAATTAGGTCCTCAGAGAAATGCATGCGGACATAGCCGTTACAGTAGATTGACACATTTTACATTTAAATATACATTGCATTTATGACAATTACACTTACAATGAACTAAATGATATAATTAAAACACAAATTTCACTTAATAAAATTAATTAACTGGTATATAAATATTAATGTCCTGCCTACACTAGGTGTTAAGTGACATTTTCATTGATCAAAATTTTCATGAATATCTTTTAATTACGATGTACTAAGAATGTTGTTTGGAAGGAAAATGTAACTAATTATACAACTTTTTATTAAAAGTAATAATTTCAAAATGTTGATTAAAATTTCTTTGCCATATCTACTGTTTTCGACCATAAAACAAGTGATGTATCAATGTTTCAGTTACCAATTTTTATTGCGATTTTCTTTTCAAGTTCAACAAATAGGGATAACTTGAGGAGGGATGTATTTTCTGGTTTTAAAAAAGGTGATTAACATCTGACCCTGCATTATAAGCTGGTATTCGATTTATCAGGGCACAGGTTATTGATGGAGTGGTGTAACAAGATTTTGTATATGGCCACTGTGACATATACAGTAAATACCTGAACGGCACAATTAGGATCAATTATATATCATAAGAAGTTGTAAAGTAAAATCCATATCCTGGCATGACTATCAATTCAAAAGGTATAATGATAATATTTTTCAAGATGGCTGCTATAGTGACCCTCTGGACATCAAAGCATAACATATACAGAATAAGAAGTCTTCTGGTAATAGTCACATGAAAATATTACTCATTTAGGAGGATTATCAACAAGATTCTTAAGATGGCCAATTTGACCATTCATAGCAATCATCCAAGTAGTTAGTACTAGTAATAACAAAATTGTGCAACTGGACAGAGCTGATGGACAACAGACCAACCCATTTTGATCTATGACCAGTAGAGATAACAACTTAGTGCACCATATCTGTATTTGCTTAAAGATTGTAAGGTTTTTATATTTCCAGTAAAGGCTATTATATTTGATGGAGGAGTGGCATTATTAATACAAACTTGAAAGACTGTAATGCCAGGGTGTTCTTTGACAAATTTGGCTGACATAGGTCCAGTGACATTTTCAAAGAAAATGAATAAATATCAATTGTAACTGACCACAAATGCTGAAATGATGCAGGTGAACTAATAATTATTTCAATTCAAACAAATGTTTTTGTTTTTTTTGACAAATATATTTAAATTTAGGACACCACAAAATCCAAGAACAAAAATGTGAATTCAAAAGAAAATAATTGTACCTTCAGATACTTTTCCAACAGTTTGTCTTCATCATCAAAACACTGAATTATGTTACTGACAAGGTCTTCTACAGGACAATCCTAATGAAGAAAGAAAAAATGAAATTTTAAAAATGGTCGAGTACAAACAATGTAAACAATAAAGTCAATATTATATAATTACTGATTTTAGCTGAGGTGATTATTAGCAAGTTTCAGTGGTCCTGGTTATCTGTGTGGTCTAAAGCACTGTCCTTTATTAATCATTACCATCTTACCTCTATTCATAGCCATATTCATTACCATCTTACCTCTATTCATAGCCATAATCATTACCATCTTACCTCTATTCATAGCCATAATCATTACCATCTTACCTCTATTCATAGCCAAAATCATTACCATCTAACCTCTATTCATAGCCATAATCATTGCCATCTTACCTCTATTCATAGCCATAATCATTACCATCTTACCTCTATTCATAGCCATATTCATTACCATCTTACCTCTATTCATAGCCATAATCATTACCATCTTACCTCTATTCATAGCCAAAATCATTACCATCTTACCTCTATTCATAGCCATAATCATTACCATCTTACCTCTATTCATAGCCATAATCATTGCCATCTTACCTCTATTCATAGCCATAATCATTACCATCTTACCTCTATTCATAGCCATATTCATTACCATCTTACCTCTATTCATAGCCATAATCATTACCATCTTACCTCTATTCATAGCCAAAATCATTACCATCTTACCTCTATTCATAGCCATAATCATTGCCATCTTACCTCTATTCATAGCCATAATCATTGCCATCTTACCTCTATTCTTGGCCAATGTTTTTATTAATGACTACCATCTTACCTCCTCTATCCATAGCCAATGTGTCCTTTATCAATCACTACCATCTGACCTCTATCCAAAGCCAATGTGTCCTTTTTAACCATCTTACCTCCTCTATCCATAGCCAATGTGTCCTTTACCAACCACTAGCATCTTACCTCCTCTATCCATAGCCAATGTGTCCTTTATCAATAGCTGCCATTTTACCTCCCCTATCCATAGCCAATGTGTCCTTTATCAATTACTACCATCTTACCTCTATCCATAGCCAATGTGTCCTTTAGTAATCACTACCATTTAACCTCCTCTATCCATAGCCAATGTGTCCTTTATCAATCGCTACCATCTTACCTCTGTACATAGCCAATGTCTCCTTTATCAATCACTAAAATCTCACCTCTATCCATAGCCAATGTGTCCTTTATCAATCACTACCATCTTACCTCCTCTATCCATAGCCAATGGGTCCTTTATCAATCACTACCATCTTAACTCCTCTATCTATAGCCAATGTGTCCTTTATTAATCACTACCATCTTACCTCTATCCATAGCCAATGTGTCCTTAATCAATCGCTACCATCTTATCTCCTCTATCCATAACCAATGTGTCCTTTATCAATCACTAAAATCTTACCTCCTCTATCCATAGCCAATGTGTCCTTTATCAATCGCTAACATCTTACCTCCTCTATCCATAGCCAATGTGTCCTTTATCAATTACTACCATCTTACCTCCGTCCATAGCCAATATGTCCTTTATCAATCACTACCATCTTACCTCTATCCATAGCCAATGTGTCCTTTATTAATCACTACCATCTTACCTCTATCCATAGCCAATGTGTCCTTTATCAATCACTACCATCTTACCTCCTCTATCCATAGCCAATGTGTCCTTTATCAATCAGTACCATCTTACCTCCTCTATCCATAACCAATGTGTCCTTTATCAATCGCTACCATCTTACCTCCTCTATCCATAGCCAATGTGTCCTTTGTCAATCACTACAATCTTACCTCCTCTATCCATAGCCAATGTGTCCTTTATCAATCACTACAATCTTACCTCTATCCATAGCAAATGTGTCCTTTATCAATCACTACCATCTTACCTCTTTCCATAGCCAATGTGTCCTTTATCAATCACTACAATCTTACCTCTATCCATAGCCAATGTGTCCTTTATCAATCACTACCATCTTACATCTATCCATAGCCAATGTGTCCTGTATCAATCACTACCATCTTACCTCTATCCATAGCCAATGTGTCCTTTATCAATCACTACCATCTTACCTCTATCCATAGCCAATGTGTCCTTTATCAATCACTACCATCTTACCTCTATCCATAGCCAATGTGTCCTTTATCAATCAGTAACATCTTATCTCTATCCATAGCCAATATGTCCTTTATCAATCACTACCATCTTACATCTATCCATAGCCAATGTGTCCTTTATCAATCACTACCATCTTACCTCTATCCATATCCAATATGTCCTTTATCAATCACTACCATCTTACCTCCTCTATACATAGCCAATGTGTCCTTTATCAAGCACTAGCATCTTACCTCCTCTATCCATAGCCAATGTGTCTGTTATCAATCGTTACCAATTACCTCTACTCATAGCCAATGTCTCCTTTAACAAAGACTACCATCTTACCTCTATCCATAGCCAATGTCTCCTTTATCAATCACTACCATCTTACCTCTATCCATAGCCAATGTGTTCTTTATCAATCACTACCATCTTACCTCTATCCATAGCCAATGTGTCCTTTATCAATCACTAAAATCTTACCTCTATCCATAGCCAATGTGTCCTTTATCAATCACTACCATCTTACCTCTATCCACAGCCAATGTGTCCTTTATCAATCACTACCATCTTACCTCTATCCATAGCAAATGTGTCCTTTATCAATCACTACCATCTTACCTCTATCCATAGCCAATGTGTCCTTTATTAAGCAATAGCATCTTACCTCCTCTATCCATAGCCAATGTGTCCTTTATCAATCAATAACATCTTACATCCTCTAATCATAGCCAATGTGTCTGTTATCAATCGTTAACAATTACCTCTACCCATAGTCAATGTCTCCTTTAACAAACACTACCATCTTACCTCTATCCATAGCCAATGTCTCCTTTATCAATCACTACCATCTTACCTCTATCCATAGCCAATGTGTCCTTTATCCATCACTACCATCTTACCTCTATCCATAGCTAATGTGTCCTTTATCAATCACTACCATCTTTCCTCCTCTATACATAGCCAATGTGTCCTTTATCAATCACTACCATCTTACCTCTATCCATAGCCAATGTGTCCTTTATCAATCACTACCATCTTACCTCTATCCATAGCCAATGTGTCCTTTATCAATCACTACCATCTTACCTCTGTCCATAGCCAATGTGTCCTTTATCAATCACTACCATCTTATCTCTATCCATAGCCAATGTTTCCTTTATCAATCACTACCATCTTACTTCTATCCATAGCCAATGTGTCCTTTATCAATCACTACCATCTTACCTCCTCTGTCCATAGCCAATGTGTCCTTTATTAATCACTACCATCTTACCTCCTGTATCCATAGCCAATGTGTCCTTTGTCAATCACTACCATCTTACCTCTATCCATAGCCAATGTGTCCTTTATCAATCACTACCATCTTACCTCCTCTATCCATAGCCAATGTGTCCTTTGTCAATCACTACCATCTTACCTCTATCCATAACCAATGTGTCCTTTATCAAGAGCTCTTTGATACAGTTAGTATCTTTTATGTTATAGACTTCCTTAAGGAAGTAAACATATATCATAAATTATAACTTTTATGTTATCATCTTAAACATTTTGATGTAATATATATATATATATATATATATATATATATATATATATATATATATATATATATATATATATATATATATATATATATATATACACACCACTCCCTCAATAACTTGTGCACAATGGGGTCCAAAAACACTGACAGCGTTATAAGCGAAGGCGCAAGTTATCGAGGGACCTATAACAAACAACATAACAAACAAACGGATCAACGTACACAGACAAAAGGGGTGGGTGGGTTGGTTTGGCATGTTAGTGTTGAATACTCAATAATCGTGCTATGATTAACTATGATTAAATATTTCTTCATAGCAGTGTACTTTGTTTACTTTTTGTCATCACAGAGTGACATTAATTTCAGGATAACTTACAGGATATTGAGGAGATCATCAAAACAATAATCCACACGTTTTCCATTGGCTTAACACATGTATGATTTCACATGTTGTGTACTACATCACAAATGATTGCGTTAAATTGGATAAATTCTTGTTTGATCCAAAGTAGGTTTTTATACACAAGATCGACACCCATTTTTAAAAAAAAAAAAAAAAAACACCATATCGATCTAACGACAGGTTGATTTGATTGAGGTAGAAGTAAAATGATTTTTTTTACAAGGGTTTACCATTACCGACATCAATTTAATGGGTCTACAAATTTAAAATAACAGAAATTAGAACACGATAATACTTGCAGTTTGTGACACGTTTGACAAATATCACTTCACATTTTCAAAACATCTGCTCATTTTTTTTTTACTCTTTGATTTCTCTGCCGCCTCTGTATATTTGTTCATGGGTGATTTTCTCTCTGAGCTGGTTTGGATAATTACATGCAGCTCCTTGATTCGCTAAGCGTCTTTCTCCCGACAATGAATTTTTTTAATTCTATGCCGGCACTGTGATCTTCAAAAGAGATAAAAATATTTTAAATATATCACATAAAAGTGTGAAACCATTTTTGACTGGTCAAATAAAATGAATTTTGAAAACGGTAATGACCTCAAGAACTTATGCTGCTATCTGCATGCTGCCTTTGATTTTGTTCATTGTACTTCCCTTGCTTGATTTGATACAAAAGACATATTCAAAGTGATAAAACAACACAGGTGTCTTTTAATTGATTTTTGTTTAATGCAAGAAACACTTCCCAGAGTTGTTGATCAAAACAAAGCTGGCATTTATTTAGGTTCTCACAGAAATACTCACGGGTTTCGACGTGACGGACGATTGACTGACTATTTTCATAAATTTCGTAGAAGAGAATATGTTGCAATTCTAGTGTTTACACTGAATCAAAATTAGGGATTAGAACGTGAATTTCACCTAGCAAGACATTTAAGTGGTGTTTATTTTATTATCTGTTGCCACCTCTTAGCATAATATTTTGCTGATCCTGTTTCGCCAGACTGATTATTTACAGAGTAATAACAACTTTTTCTCTCAAAAATCCCCAAACATAATTTGAGAATCTAATTAGAACTTGAAAATTTCATAATATAGATTTTATCTTGACGGCAATAATCACCATTTCCGATGATATAATGAGCTATCGTATTTCATGTAATTTTTTTGTACCTTTCAATTTTTTGTACACAATCCAGTTATCAAAATAATAAATATTTAAATGTATCATAATTATTCGTATAGATGTCTTTGTATTTGAAAAATTGGTTAAGTTATCGGACATAAAATTTCCACCAAGAAGATTTACATTTGCAAAAAAGATCAAAAATACTGTATTCCCAATTTGTTTTTACAAAAATTAATGATTTATAATTATTTTGTTGTGTACGAAAATGTACATAATATACAGTATGTAACAAGGTTCAATATACTAATTCTTATCGCGAATTTTTTTCCCATTTAACACATTTTAAAATATATTTCCTTTGAAAAAAATCGGGAGCCATGCAGGACACCACGTTATAAGCGGGTTCGCAAGTTATCCGGGCGCGAGTTATCGATGGAGTGGTATATATATATATATATATATATATATATATATATATATATATATATATATATATATATATATATATATATATATATATATATATATATATACGGTCGCTAGATTTTAATTAACTTTCATATGATTTCGTTGTCAAACATTATTTGCAATCCCTCTTGATCGGGAAACTTTATTTTTTATCACTGTTACCATTGCTATCATTTTACCTTCAGCTATTTGGTTTCCTATCGCTGGCCGATACAGAACCTTTTTACCTTTTATGCATAAAAGATGTAACCTTTTGTATGGTGCTAAATGGCCTCTTTGTGCTGGTGCGCCATTAAATTTAAACCAACCAACCTTTATCAATCACTACCATCTTACCTCCTCTATCCATAGCCAATGTGTCCTTTGTCAATCACTACCATCTTACCTCTATCCATAGCCAATGTGTCCTTTATTAATCACTACCATCTTACCTCCTCTATCCATAGCCAATGTGTCCTTTATTAATCACTAGCATCTTACCTCCTCTATCTGTAGCCAATGTGTCCTTTATCAATCACTACCATCTTACCTCTATCCATAGCCAATGTGTCCCTTATTAATCACTACCATCTTACCTCCTCTATCCATAGCCAATGTGTCCTTGAATTAATCACTAGCATCTTACCTCCTCTATCTATAGCCAATGTGTCCTTTATCAATTACTATCATCTTACCTCTATCCATAGCCAATGTGTCCTTTGTCAATCACTACCATCTTACCTCTATCCATAGCCAATGTGTCCTTTATTAATCACTAGCATCTTACCTCCTCTATCTATAGCCAATGTGTCCTTTATCAATTACTATCATCTTACCTCTATCCATAGCCAATGTGTCCTTTGTCAATCACTACCATCTTACCTCTATCCATAGCCAATGTGTCCTTTATTAATCACTACCATCTTACCTCCTCTATCCATAGCCAATGTGTCCTTTATCAATTACTATCATCTTACCTCTACCCATAGCCAATGTGTCTTTTATTAATCACTACCATCTTACCTCTATGCATAGCCAATGTGTCCTTTATTAATCACTACTATCTTCCCAAACCAAAATGCATCCTAGCAGTTAGCTTACTGCAAGCAAGTACTAAATATAAACATAACTACTGATACATTGATAAAATATTCTGATGCAAAAATGCTTGTTATACATGTACCTAGAATGACAAACATTTTCCAAACCAAGATGCATCCTTGCTGTTAGCTTGCCACAAGGTTGTTGCAAGCTTGTATCATCAAAATATGCTTGCAAATAAATATTTATTAGCTTGTGCAAGCTTGTGCAAGCATGGCACCATTTCTTACAAGCTTTCACATATTTCTAGACAGTTTCTTCCAGAATTTTTGTTCACTGCCTGCTATATGCATATAAACTGCAAATGACAATTTCAGATAGCAAATGTACAATAAATAATTGTACGCTGTAGGTGGCAACTTTGCAGATCATTATTTTTTTACTGCTGATCCTGTCAAACTGCAGAATTTGATGCATTGTTGTCAGTTATCAAAAATAGGTTGATGAATTTTGAAATTATGTGCAAGCATCTTAATCTCATTTCCGTTTTTCTTAGGGACTTGTTTCTTCTCGCATTTCACATTCGACAATTACCTACTTGCAATTAAATTTAATTGAGACAAGTTCAGAGTTCACTGCATTAATCTATTTTTTAAAGTTTGTTTAATGTTCATAAAAGATGGTAGTACTAATATTAGTACCCTTAGTCCTATCTTGTGGACAGGGTACTAACAGAAGTCTATGTGTGTCACTGGAGCAGCCGGGTGTGAATCACACCTGGATCTTTTTTAGCCTAATATAAAAAATTTTCAACATGTTCTTTTATATATAATAAAATAAATTGAGTAGTCCTCTTATTTAATACTGGAATCATTGCAAATCATTGTAGAAATAGTGGTAAAATCCCATTTACCTTTCTTATCTGATACTATCGGTTTGATCGTCCGCCATATTAGTTCGAATAATGCCTACTTCCATTCTCAGCCTCGTTTGTGTGCCATATAAGGATGTTAATGTCTTATTTGGAAATATAAACATATCGTAGTAAAAAATATATGGCACAGTTAGAGTCAGAAATTCTGTGCATTAAAGTAAATATGGTTTACCGGTGTCTTTGAAATTCCACCAAGAAGCAATTATTTTCTCAACAATAGCTGTATTGCTCAATTTATGCAAGTATCCATTCTCCATCTTCTTGCGTTATATCATTCAACAACTAATACCATTTGGTAGAATATTTATATATAGTCTGGTAAGCCTTATGCAGGGGTCAAGCTAGACTTAAATTTTAGGGAGAAGTGACTTCTCCTTTTGGTCGGAACAGGGAGAAGTGGGAGCCAAACAGGGAGAAGTGGGAGTTAATCAGGGAGAAGTGAGACCAAAACTGGATATATATATATATATATATATATATATATATATATATATATATATATATATATATAGAGAGAGAGAGAGAGAGAGAGAGAGAGAGAGAGAGAGAGAGAGAGAGAGAGAGAGAGAGATGCATTATCTTATTTTAATGATGTGCTCTATTTCTTGGTATGCTTTTAACAGTTTTAAGCAATGCCTTATTTTCAAGTTGAAAAATGTTATTTGTGAGTATCAATATATTTTGTACGCATATAAAAAATTATATTCACACCGATTCTATTCATACTTAGTATATGTGTTTTTGAATTGAAGTAAATGCAGTGTATTTTGGCTGTATGACTTAAAAATCACATCTGAAGCTATATATTGTAATTAATTTTCACTGATAGAAGTAACATTAGAGCCTTGTAACTGCAAGTTGGTAAAAATGCCTAATAAACTACCACTTAATTATTTTATTTTCTTAAGTTTTATGTACAATTGCAGTCAAAAAGATTTCTAGCATCGTTTGAAACAGCCCCTAATACATGTACATAGCTATAAATGCACAAGTGACTTCAATCATACTGTTCATCCCGATTTCATTGTTCCCGATAAAACATTACTGTAACTATTCATAGACAACATACTGAAGCACTAAAGTCGATATATAACTAAACTGGACCCTTTTTTTATTTTTTTTTTTTACCTCCAACCGAAAATCCAAGAATTGGTGTAGCACAGAGCGAGTGCATCTATTTTTAGATGGGGGAGGGTTTCGAACTAGACCTTCACGCTTGCTTCGTTACAAAAAAGCATTAAAAATTCTGCATATTAATGGTTTGTTTACCTACTGGTAAAAATGACATGGATTGGTTAAATAGCATTTGCTTCATTACTATATATATATATATATATATATATATATATATATATATATATATATATATATATATATATACATTTCGTATTTTCAGTTTAATGAAGTGGTATATCAAATACGCAGCAATGTCCGCCATTAAAATTTCATTTACGGTTTCAAACTGATTTTATAGAGAAAATAAGCAAATACGGCAGTTAAAATCTCCATTTATTAAAAATAGGATATAAATTAGAAAATGCTCTTCACTTATACTTTTTAAAAGCAAATTACTATTTGCATATTGATGTCTAAATTTCGAAACAGAATATTGTATATTTTCATCATAGCACTGTAGGCCCAAATTCATGAAATTTAGTAGTGATATCTTGCTTCGGGAAAGGGTTAATGGTCAGTTAGCTATCAAAACTTGCATGTGAGTGTGCAAGAATTTCTTTGTCACCATAAGCTGATTGATATCAACACCACATAAATACATTTGGCATTGGATTACAGCAGTGCCAGAACTTACTGGCTACAGGGAGAAGGCATCTCAAAGTCGTAAACTACAGTCATATTATGTCCGAAAAATCAGACGGTAAAGTCGTTTTCGCTTTCATAACAGAAGAAGGCGAAGTTTACACTTCTCAGGTGACTTTTTCGCCCACTTTGCCTGGTAGCATGACAAACTGGTAGCAAACTGCTTATGTAGACAAGGGGTCACATTGTGAGTCGCGAATTATCTGTCATGGTGTACACAGTGAGGTTAGCATAACTATGCCAATTTATTTTACCGTGTAAGGGCTTAATAAGTTCAAAATAAGCCAAACTTCTTTGACTAAATGATTATACTTATTTAGTAGATTTCTAAACTAATTGTGTTTCTGACTTTAGTAAGGATTGTTTTTGCTCCATTATATGATATAGGATCAGTTTGTAGCCTCAACCACAACAAAACAAGTTGAGGCTACAACATCATATCTAAAAAGATGGTAGAGAGTCTCTTTCAGAGAACTCAAAATATCAGCTGAGTAATTTCATTGCATTCTTCTGTTTAAAGATGTCAGATACCAATTATTTGACAGATGTCATATCCCTTTCAAAACAGATGGTAAAACTAATATTTACGATGACCAATTTGTGTGTAAGACTTAAAAATGTTTCTATATTGAACAGGTTACATGTTGCTGTAATCTATTTCAGTGGATGGTACCTGACTTTTCAAGAAGCAGGGGTGGGTGAAGGATTTTATTCAGAGAGCATTGTTTAGAAGTGGTTCAGTGTATTAAACAGAAGGAAGGGGAATGTAACTATCTGATGGCATCCTTCCACAACTGAATTATGTATGGATGTGAAGTAAACAGTTTCTAAAGCCATGCAGACAAAAATGTGACGATTTTCCACATAATCAAAAAAATGGTCCTGCAATGTTACTCAAACTGAAGAGCTTGCCTTTTTGTGTAGCAGTCAGAATTTCTGGAATATACCCTCAATACAATGAATATATTCCAGCTCATGTGATTTTCAGATTTTGTTCTATTGGTCATGCGAGTTATACCTAATTTACATGTTAAAATGCACACAAGACTAACACAAGTTAGATCACATCTGAGAATTGTGTGCAAAAAGGTAGCTAAGGTTGGTGTATTTGAAATTGTATCTTACAGAAAAAGTACTCTAGAACACATTCTTGTTTAATATGATCTTTATAAACTATTAATTTCAGCTAAGCTGATACCACATTTGTAATCTGCACAACAGGACTTTCATTCCACAAATATTATGATAATTTAAAATACAAAACCTGAATACAGCCATGGTCCAAGCTGTTTTACAGTGACTGTACAGTATCTGATGTAAATTTGTTGACATGCTTTTCACCATACAATACAGAGACGTAGCAAAAGAAGTTTAAAAGAATTTCATATTTTCTTAACACTAAATTAATACTTTTTACTTTTAAAAAAGGCTGTTTCAAGATATGAGTATTTTTGCAAATAAATATTCAGAAATAGTTGAAACTTGTTCCATTTATTTCAGATTTATTTTATATATAATCTCCTTTTTAATTTAGCTGCAACAATTTTATCATGAACAGTATTCTTGAATTGTTTGTAATGTAATTTTTTATGCCACATTTTTACAGCAATGAACCTTGCATAAGCTTGTGCAAGCTTGTGTAAGCTTGCACAAGCTTGTTTGTCCACGCAAGCTTGCTGTTAATCCTTGCAAGCTTGTATATATTTAGTATTCTGCAAACTTGAATTATTATTTCATGTGGCTTACACAAGCTTGCCGAAAGGTTCCAAATTCTAGCTTGCAAGATATAGTTTGTGCAAACTTGTGGCAAGCTTGCATGAAGAGCTTGTGGTTTCAGTTTAGGTTACCTCTATCCAATGTGTGATACCATCTTAGGGGCCCTGAGTGGCTGAGTGGTCTAAAGCACTGTCCATTATGGATCAAGGACATCTCCCTTCTGTCTGTGTGAGTTTGAGTCTAGGATTCAGCTAATGTGGATATGTGAGAAAGCTTGCCAGTAGCTTCTCGTGGGTCGGAGGCTCTTTTCGGTAATTTCGGTCGAAGGCTCTTTTCGGTAATTTCCCGGTTTCTTCCTCCACCAATAATACTGGCCACCATGTATAGCCTATCGTGTGCTGAAAAATGACGTTAAGCCCCACAACTTCATTTTTATGAAAAAATCATGATAATATGACCATCTGTTCAGAAGAAATATGAATAAAAAACTCTTTTCATGGTGGCCATAACATATCTCAGACAGGTACCATTTTCATTTAAGACCAACAGCATAGCTAAAATACACATAATTCTGAAAATGGTCTAAGTAATCTGATTCATCAACATATAAATCTTCTGTTATTAGGATAAATTACACAAAGTTTCACTGCAACCCACTAAAACCTGCAAGAACAACAGTAATGCATTTACAAAATACTGTCATGTATTTGTCTCCTACACAAAAAGTATTTTCTTCTTATAAGTACAAAAAATAATTTTTTTAAAGTTTAATAGCATTTTGAGGAAGAGACTAAACAAATTTTAATATAAAGTGATTGTGTCATGGCCACTGAAATTACACATGCATGTATTTTTCTCAAAAGAAAAAAAAAACAATTTCTTCTTAATTTAAATAAAGTGTAAAAAAGTTTTTAAAGGATCACATTGGACTTTGCCAACATCACAAATTGCAATGTTATCTTCTTATTGGCTACAAAATATACCATCTCGCAATTTTTGGGGGGGACAAAATTGTTAGCTGTTTCAACTTGTCCATGCAACCTACGGTTTAGAGTGGAAAATTTCAAATGCACCATGAAAGGAAGCTGCAAACTTAGATATAAAATGCACTGAAATCTAATGATCATTATGTAAACAAATCTTTGACAAACCATCTTCACAGTCCACTGTTACTTTATAATTCTCTTATGCTGATATCTGGCCCGAGTACTGTATGTTGTTGACCCAATCAAACAATTATGCTATTGTACTAGCTACAACTGACCAAACAATAGCTAATTCTTTTAAAATGTACCAAGAAATTTTTTTTGCTGAAACTTCAGATAAATTAATTACCTTTGAATCATCAGTCATTCTTTATAATATTAAACAAATGAAAAAAAATTCAGTCCCAATCAATGTTCCACAATTATTTGATGTTGCCACTAGAGTAACAACTGACTGTGCATTTGTGTGTCCTTCAAATCTGTTCTTTAGTGGTAACTTCTATAACCCTTGCACCCTTCATCAAAGCAAGCTGACTACAATCTTCAAAAAAAAAAGCCAAAGTAATTTTCAATAAATACAATGGGATCTTATGAATTGTTGCATTTTCCAAAGTGACCAGAAGACATTTATTGTGCCTTGAAAGTTTCCCTTTTGCAGGAAAAACATTTATGCTTACAACTGATACAAAACAGCAGCATAGAATGCAAATTAAATTTCCAATCTTTTGAAACTATAAATATCTGGCAGACAACTTACTTTTAATTTTTTCACATTTTCATTTCCCTATTAATATCACCATCCCTTGGATAGCCTCTGCAAGATGATAGGATTTTAAAGCTAGGAGTCCAGGACTCCTAATTTGTGGCAGAATAAATATGTTCTAATCACTATGAAAACTGTAGCTAAGCTTTTATTCAAAATGTTGCTGATATCTTTGCTCAAAGATTGTCAGCTTGCTTTGATGAAGGTGCATGTGTCATGATTGCTGCGGCAATATCAAATAATTGTAGAACATATAGACCACTTTTTTTAAAAAAATCCTTAGTATATATTGGTGCTTCAGATGTAATCAGCTTTCATTGAAGTTGCAGTAAAACTATATTTCTTGAGATTTTTTTATTCATATTTTTTAAATTGCCATCATGTGGTTGACTGTAGTCATGTCACATTTCCGCCCTCAGATGTCGTCTTATTGTAGCAAGTCAGTTGTATGGCTATTCTAATTATATTACATCATATAGTATCAAGGACAGATATCAGCATAAGTGAATTATAAAGTATAACAATTATTCTGTTAGGGTGGTTAGTCAATATGAAATAAGGATTTGTTTATGTAAGAATTGATTCCAGTGCATTTTTATATCCAAGTTTACAGCTTCCTGTCATGGTGCCTTTGAATTTCTCCACTCCAAACCCAAGACTGTATGTACCGTTTTTATTAGTCAAAAATGTTGTCATAAAAAATATCACTAGATGGTATATTTTGTCACCAATATGTAAAAAAAATTGCAATTTGCAACATTGGCGAAGCCCAGCGTGATCACTGTTATTGATTTCATTTCCCGTTGTTGCCGTATAAATATTGCCTGCGAACTCAAAATCAAGAGACTGGGACAAAAAGCATATTTGCAAATTTATGCAAGTATTTTGGGTTAAACGGAAAAATGGCGATTGTTGTTGTTATAAAGTTTAATGCCATTTTTCAGCACAAGATAGGCTATACATGGTGGCCAGTATTAATGGTGGAGAAAAAAACCTTGGAAAACCCACTGACCCACAAGAAGCTACTGGCAGGCTTTCTCACTTACCCATGTTAGATGAGTCTGGACTCGAACTCGTACAGACAGAGGTGAGATGGCGGTAATCCGTAACGGTCAGCACTTTAGACCACTCGACAACTCGGGGCCCAAAAAAAAGATTAGAATTTCAATGAGATTCAGAACTGTGCTAAAGTTGCTGGAACTGATACTTCGAATATGACAGTAGCCAAGTGTAAGAAAGTATGTGCTTATGTCTAGCTTAGTGGGGACTGCAACTTTTGCTAGTGGGACTGCAAGTTTTGCTGGTGGGACTGCAACTTCTGCTGGTAGGATGCCTACTTTTACCAAATTAGGAGTCTTGGACTCTTAATTCTAAAATCCTAGCAAGACCTCTGGACTATTAATGAATTTATTTAACGAAGCAAGAAAGTGATTAGTTGTGAGAAAAGACCTCCATCTAAAAATAGATGCACTTGCACTGTGTAATACAAATTCTTGGATTTTCGGTTGGGAGAAAAAAGGGTCCAGTTTAGTTATATAACAACTTTAGTGCTTCAGTGTGTTGTCTATGAATAGTTACATTAATGTTTTATTGAGAACAATGAAATCAGGATGAACAGTATGGAATGAAGTCACTTGTGCATTTATTCCTATGTACATGTATTAGGCACTGTTTCAAAGAAATCTAGAAATCCTTTTGACTTCAATTTTACACAAAACTTACAGAAAATAAAATAATTAAGTGATAGTTTATTAAGCATTTTTACCAACTTGCAGTTACAAAACTCTACAATGTATAGATTCTGATGTGATTTTTATTTTTAAGTCATACAGGGTAGGAATATAAATTTTTTAAATGCATACAAAATATGTCTATACTCAAAAATTAAGAAATTGTTCAACTTGAAAATAAAGCATTGCTTAAAACTGTTAAAAGCATACTGGAAAAATGGAGCGCATCATTAAAATAAGATAATGCAGCTCTGTGTGTGTGTGTGTGTGTGTGTGTGTGTGTGTGTGTGTGTGTGTGTGTGTGTGTGTGTGTGTATATATATATATATATATATATATATATATATATATATATATATATATATATATATATATATATATATATATATATATTTGTTTTTTGTTTTGGTCTCACTTCTCCCTGTTTAACCTCCCACTTCTCCCTCTTTTGCTTCCACTTCTCCCTGTTCTGACCAAAAAAAGAAGTCACTTCTATCTAAAATTTAAAGCTCAATTGACCCCTGTGAAACAAAGCAAGATATAAAATAAAAGAGTAAAATTTCAGGGCAATCCTCCATTAAGTTTAGAAGAAGTGATAAAACTTGTGCTCACAGATGTATGGATTCCATCAGCTCTTGGCCAGATAAGCTCAGTTTTAAGGCAATCAATGAAAATCATCACGACTATTTGTACAGATGGCAAAGATCAATAACTAAAAAGAAACAGGAACATAGTGATTCATTCACATGCACATTTTTTACCAAGTTTCAAGGCATGCCATCAAATTTGCTAACAAGATTGTGTACCAGATGAAACGATTCAGTATGTAAATACTGTGAGTGCACAAGGGTGTCAAATTTAGTCTTAAACCATACTGCAAGCATGTTTGGGATGTTCTACCATAGTTTTCAACATTGGAAGACTTTGTCAAACGTGTAATGCGAAAAAGGTTTGTCACACTGACCTCAATCTTTCGTTTGATATCCATCAGTGTAAGTTTCTTCAGAGGATCTGCTTCCATTCCAGCTTGCTCTGTAATTTTCTGAGCCAATTCCATACATAATTCTTCTTCATGTTGTTTGGCTACTCCATCAAGGCCTTTCATTCTCATTTGACATGCATTTTTTCTGAAGAGGAAACAGAAATTCTGTACAATGCTCATACATTCTGAATATGTCTATAAATGTTCCATCCTTATATTTCTTAAGGAGGAAAGTTAATTTATTATCATAATGGTGTGTAGGAAATGGCTGCAGTGAAGGAGCAATTGATGAAGAAACTCAATACACAACAGAAGCTACTGTTGTTATTATTGGCATTAATTCATCAATTGTTCATAAAATACTGATAAATCATTTGAATGGCAGAAAGGTTTGAGCAAGATCCAGCATCTGTTAGTCAGAAACCAAACTTAACAAATATGAAAAGAGCAAAGATGAGCATGCCACAGGTGAGGAAATATGGATTTATTCTTTGAACTTTTGAGAGAAAATAATAACGTTTGTATCACAGAAAAAAAGCACAGACCACAAATTGTCTGACATAGAAAACCAAAACAGTTTTATATATAAGTTATTTTTTAATGAAAAATGATACCTATGCCTGACTCTGTTAATGTCACTGGACATTTATGTGCCTCAAAAATATGGCCAAACGTTTCAACACTACCAAATAACCTGTCTGCATACCAATGCCATATGTATTTGTCTACTTGAGGATACAAAACTACCATTTTTACAGACTTCCTGACAAGGCACAGCATCCAAGCTTTGCCAGATCTTCAATTTAACCTTGGTTCAGCTCCTAGGAATCTGGTTATCAATGATTTACTAAAGGGTATGTGATTTGGAAGATGCCAGACAGCTGAAACTGCAGTTTTCCAGTATGTGAGCAACATGACAAAAAGTGAATATAAATTGGTATTTAATAACTAGATAATATATTGATGTACTATTCACTAATAAAGAACTCTGCTATTCAGTGCAATAACACTCAGAACTTTTAAAATACAAGAACTTCCATGAATTCAAGATCACACCTTTTACTTGCTAATTGTTGAAGCCATCTTTGATCTTCACAAATAGTAAGATTTTCAAATTAGCCCCATTTGGTCAACAGTCAAGCACCATTTAAATTTATCATGAACTGGTCACCATTAAATTTCATCTACACCTCTCACTTGATAACTCACACACAACATGGTTCACAAACATAGACACACTATAAGCAAGGCGCGAGTTACCAAAAGACCTCTAAAAATTGAAAAAATAATCTTACGCTATACTTCAAGAAAACTGTGGGCAGTAGGGTAGGTGGGTAGGAACTGGGCTGTTTAATGACAGAATCCTCGTTTTACAATCACATCCATAATAACTGTAATAATGCACTTTTTCTAATCATCATTTGTACATGAAAGCATCTGTGTATTACATCACTGCTTTTTGTTTTTTTATTAGTCTGGTTCTAGGAGCATTATTTAATAGTATACTGCCAAGTCAGGATTTGCAGTGAAACTTCTTGCCATCCTTAATGATATTTCTAAGTGCACGTTCAGGAATTCTATGAAACTCGCCTGCCCACAATGGTCAATATGTGTGAATGCAAGCTCTTTATTAAAATCTCACCTAAAGCATAGTTTCTCGGTGACTGATGGGATATCAATGTTTTGAAAAATTGGTTGTGCGAATTTACATGAATATGCTCAATTTGACATAAAATCGATAGTGTATGATGTCATGTGGGGTCTATTGCTAAGCACAGTTACAATATACTGTGTCTATAAGAAGAAAGTTAAGCTGATTCATTCCAATTTTCAGTATGTTCCTGTTTTAAGTCTGCAGATGTGTGTTACATTTTACTTTGATATTTTTCACGAAGAAAAACATGTTTGGACTCTTCTTTGGAAACAGAAAGCGCTCATTCTTTGGACTATAATATTATTCTGGAACTGTTATAAATTATTTTTAGTAATTCTGGACAACACCATCTTGACGTCACAGTTCATGGGGGATCAAAGCATTTACACAATTATAGTTTTGAAATTTGCAATAAATTTTTCTTTCATTTAGGACTTTCACGGATATTTATAAGGAATAGGTTGGATTCACTTCATAACTGTACATTCCTCTCACATTTGTTTATAACTTTGATAATTAAATCATTTATTGCTAAGTTTTAAAGTTTTATTAACTTGTTGGTTTTGCTTCTTTTCTGTAATAAGTTTGTTACCATAGAGTTGTAATAGATATGACCATCCATTTAAGAGAATTATAACAAGATTTTCAATAGTTCATTGTGGTAGTCTTATCTGAGGTCAGATTGGCATCATTTTCGTTCAGGACCAACTAGATATTATAATGAGTCTTCTGGTGAAATCCCCATATTGATATGACCTTCCATTTCGGAGTAGTAATAACAATATTTTCACAATGGCTGCCATGGAAGTCATAATGGATGACAGATCAACACCATTTTCATAACTATTGCTGTCACAAACCAATGACCTATATGATTTTACATCTAGAAGAAGAGATATTATTTTTATTTAAGACTACTAAACATTGTAACAAATATTCTGGTGAAAATCCTATGTCAATATGTCTTCTGTGATAGAGCTTTTCAAGATGGCTGATGTTGTGGCCATATTGGACATCAGATTGGTGCCATTTTCATTTATGACCAACTAGACTTCATAAGGAGTTTATTTGTTTTTTAGTAGAACCCTTTTTAAAATCTAATCAGGAGGAGCAGAGATAAGATTTTCAAAATGGCCACTGGACCATGGGAGGATTTTATGTCTGTTAAGTTGCATAGCAATCCTCCAAGTAAAAGACCAGCCAACCTATATAGTAATGAAGCAAATAAAATTTAACCAATCCATGTCATTATTATCAGTAGGTAAACAAACCATAAATATGCAGAACTTTTAATGCCTTTTTGTAACGAAGCAAGCGTGTAGGCCTAGTTCAAGAAAAGACACCCACCCCCATCTAAAAATAGATGCATTCGCTCTGTACAAGACTAATTCTTGGATTTTTGGTTAGGGGTAAAAAAAAGAGAACAAAAAAGAAAGGGTCCAGTTTAGTTATATATCGAATTTAATGCTTCAGTATGTTGTCTATGAATAGTTACAGTAATGTTTTATCGGGAACAATGAAATCAGGACGAACAGTATGGTTTGAAGTCACTTGTGCATTTATTCCTATGTACATGTATTAGGGGCTGTTTCAAACAATGCTAGAAATCTTTTTGACTGCAACTGTACACAAAACTTAAGAAAATAAAATAATTAAGTGGTAGTTTATTAAGCATTTTTACCAACTTTCAGTTACAAGGCTCTAACCTTGTTATTTCTATCAGTGAAAATTAATTTCAATGTATAGCTTCAGATGTAATTTTTAAGTCATATAGCCAAAATACACTGCATTTACTTCAATTCAAAAACACATATACTAAGTATGAATAGAATGGGTACGAATATAATTTTTTAACTGTTCAAAGCATACCAAGAAATAGAGCACATCATTAAAATAAGATAATGCATCTCTCTCTCTCTCTCTCTCTCTCTCTCTCTCTTTTTTTTTTTTCTCTCTCTCTCTCTCTCTCTTTTTTCTCTCTCTCTCTCTCTCTCTCTCTCTCTCTCTCTCTCTCTCTCTCTCTTTTGTTCTCACTTCTCCCTGTTTAGCTCCCACTTCTCCGTCTCACTTCTCCCTGTTTAGCTCCCACTTCTCCCTGTTCTGACCAAAAGGAGAAGTCACTTCTCCCTAAAATTTAAGTCTAGCTTGACCCATATATATATATATATATATATATATATATATATATATATATATATATATATATATATATATATACTAACTTATAATTTTGAGACTTTTAACTTAAAATTCTATTCACACAAAGTATATGTTGTCTTAGAAATGCAATTTACAAAGAAAACTTCTTGTTGTTGTTGTTGTTGTTTTGGGGCTTAATGCCATTTTTCAGAACACAATAGGCTATACATGGCGGCCAGTATTAATGGAGGAGGAAGAAAATGGGAAATCCAGAAATCCGAAGAAAGAACCACTGACCCATGAGAAGCTATTGAAATGCTTTGTCCACATTCACCAAATCTTAGACTCAAACCCCAGTAGACAGAGGTGAGATGGCAGTGATCCATAAAGGAGAGCGTTTTAGACCACTTCGGGCCCTCAAAATTCATAAGTCATGGTGTATTACTGGAAACTATGTTTTCATTCCACCTATGTTTGTCAGTATATCACCTTTAATAAAATTCATGGATTTATCTTAGAAATGAAATAAAATGTCAAATATTATGGCTTTTTACAGGGAGATCAACTTATAATCAAGTACAAACAAAATGTTTTTCTATATCACTATGCAAATAATTGATGTTTGAATAAATTCTTCCTAGTTTTAAATATAGCATAGTTCTCAGACAATATAGCAATATATGTTGCTAGGACAATCTCAAATGTTAACAGTATTAGGATACATCAAAAATGGATACTTTCAGGTTTGGAGTCCAAGTTTTCCTTCTCTTAGTCATGGCTGCCTGCCAAGGCTAAAAAGCCTAGTCTACCCACCAAGTTATACCACCGGGTACTCAGTCTTGCCACACAGCAGGCTGTGAAAACAGGGGGCCCCACATGAAGCAGCTGTTGCATACACAATAATATAGGAGAGGCCATATGCAAGTACCTCCTGTCCAGCAAGGCCAAACAATGGTCCCACGATGATCACTACAGCTAGAAAGAAGAGGCTCTGAGAGATACTTCACTTTCCTTTAGCAATCGGGAACATCATAGGAGAGGCCAGCTAACCGCAGAGAAGCACAAGAGAAAGAAGAGTGCAACAACAACCCAAGCAACTCAGACTTCCAGGTATGTCTTCACCAACTGCAATAGGGATTGTCACTCCCACATCAGCCTGCACAGCCACAACAGACGATGCCAAAACCCCCGAGATAACAACAATCTAAGGACATTTCTCGTATTGTCTCTTGAGACTAAGCTGCCGATGATTATATATATATATATATATATATATATATATATATATATATATATATATATATATATATATATATATATATATATATATATATATATATAGATGCAATAAACTGACGATGAACAGTACGAAACTAGCAACTAACTAGCCTAAGCGCTTTCGACTCTTAATGAGTCTTTTTCAAAGGCAAATACAAAACATAGTTACGACAAACAAATAAACACAAAAACGTTGCGTTTGTAAACCTCTACATTTCTATCTTCACATGTGCTAAAACTATAAATACAACCAGCTTGTATAGACTAGTTGCGGAAACCCGCAACTAGTCTATACAAGCTGGTTGTATTTATAGTTTTAGCACATGTGAAGATAGAAATGTAGAGGTTTACAAACGCAATGTTTTTGTGTTTATTTGTTTGTCGTAACTATGTTTTGTATTTGCCTTTGAAAAAGACTCATTAAGAGTCGAAAGCGCTTAGGCTAGTTAGTTGCTAGTTTCGTACTGTTCGTCGTCAGTTTATTGCATCTATTTTAATTAATACCTGACAAACGTGATCCCTTGGTGGATCCAGTACGCTTGAGAGGGTTGTTATTCGCCATATGATTTGTATTCTTTATATATATATATATATATATATATATATATATATATATATATATATATATATATATATATATATATATATATATATATATATACACATACATACATACATACACACAGGGGTCATGCTACCAGGTGAAGTGGGCTAAAAAGTTGCCTGAGAAGCGTAAACTTCACCTTCTTCTGTTAGGAAAGCAAAGAAAACTTCGCCCTCTGATTTTTCGGACATAAAATGACTGTAGATTATAACTTTGAGATGCCCCCTTGCTGTAACCAGTAAGCTATGTCACTGTTGTAACCTAAGTCCAAATGTATTTAAGTGATGTTGATACCAAGCAGCTTATGGTGACAAAGAAATTCTTGAACATTCACATGCAAGTTTTAATAGCTAACTGACCATTAACCCTTTCCAGAACAAGATATCACTGCTTGATTTCATGAAGTTGGGCGCACTATGCTATAATGAAATAATACCAAATTCTGTTTCAAAATTTAAACATCAATATGCAAATAGTAATTTGCTTTTAAAAATATGATCAGTGAAGAGCATTTTCTAATTTATTTTTTTTAATAGATGGGGATTTTCATGTCCGTATTTGCGTATTTAATGCATAAAATCAGTTTGAAACTGTAAAAGAACTTGTAATGGCATACATCGCTGTGTATATGATATACCAATTCATTAACTTTATTTGTAAATAATTGGGCAAATAGGTTCAGGAAAATATATAATATAATGTAAACAAAGTTTAAATATTATGTGATAGGAGATTTAGGCTAAATATATAACAATGTAGGTCAGAAATGTGACAATCTTTGTTGTGGAATTTAAAATAATGCTGCAAGGTCAAGATTGTTTTCTGACTTACTGTAATTTTCAGGAAAATATGAATAATATATATAGTATTGCATCATTATTACCAGTAGGTAGACAAATAATACAACCATAAATATGCAGTCCTATTAATTAGTGTTTTTAACAAAGCAAGAAAGTGAATAGTTATATTAAGAAAAACTCTCTTTCTAAAAATAGATGCACTGTGCAATACGAATTCTTGAATTTTCAGTTGGGGGAAAAAAGGGTCCAACTTAGTTATATATCAACTTTAGTACTTCTGTGTGTTTTAAATGATTAGTTACAGTAATGTTTTACAGGGAACAATGAAATCAGGATGAAGAATATGGTTTGAAGTCACTTGTGCATTTATTCCTAGGTACATGTATTAGAGGTTTTCTCAAAGAATGCTAGAAATCTTTTTGATTGCAATTTTACACAAAACTTTTAGAAAATAAAATAATTAAAAGGTAGTTTATTAAGGATTTTTACCAACTTTCAGTTACAAAACTTTAATCTTGTTACTGCTATAAGTTAAAATAAATTACAATGTATAGCTTCTGATGTGCTTATTCAGTCATACAGCTAAACAAATTGCATTTACTTCCATTCAAACACACATATACAAGTATGAATAGAATAGGTATGAATATAAACTTTTTGATATGCATACAAAATATAATGATAATAACATATAACACATATTACTTCAATTTTAAAACTATGAGTCCAGGACAATTAATTTGGTAAAAATAGGAGTACCACCAGCAAAAGTTTCAGTCCTACCAACAAATGTTGTAGTACCCTCCCAAAAGCATCTTGAAGTGGCTAAATGTCCATTAAAGTGCCAAGACTAAACAGGCACAAAACTTGGTCAGTTTTATTTATTCATAATTAATATTTTAATTAATTAATTCTTTAAAATAGTATTGCTATCAAGTACAAATATCAGTCTTAACTATAATATAGTTTACATTCGTCTATAGTCGCATTGCACAAAATTTTCTGATGCTTGGCTTTGGATCATATTCCTCCACACTAGATCCCTCAAATTTGACTCATATCTCTTTCTTGATTTCGAGTTTGCAGGCAATATTTATATGGCTACAATTGGAAATGAAATCAATAACAGTGATCATGGTGGGCTTCGCGGATGTCGCAAATTGCAATTGTGTAATTTCCTTATTGGTGACAAAATATACTATCTAGCAATATATTTGATGACAACATTTTTGGCTGATAAAAACTATATATGGTAATTTTGGGTTTAGAGTGGAAAAATTCAAGATGAAATACTTTAGCCAGACATAAATAATAACTATGGAAAGTCCTGTTTACCATACTCACAGTCATTATACAAGTTTAAAACTACTAGAGAATAATCATGAATAGTTTTCAGTACCCCTGATCATGGAATTTTTTGCGCCATGGTTCCAGACACATGCGAACTTCTATGGGTATTTCCCTACGATTTATTATATCACTCCAGTTTCGGAAAAGCGTCATGCGCTGATTAGTGGTATCTGGCCCTTCTGGACTCTGGAGCAGTTGCAGGAGATGTTGTCTCTCAGCAGAGGTTGGACTCGCTGGCTCTACAGATGCAGACATGTTCACTAACTGTCTCACCTCTTCTTCAGTATTAGTATCTAAAAACACCAAATACATGTATAAAATTATATACATGGAAAATAAAATTACATTTATTTTTAATCAATATTATCATTCTTTAGGGCTGACCATTTATCCTGTGGGTAGTATTTGTTGTTTAAATATATATCCACCATGGAAAATTCAAATGGCTTGCAAGGAATATTCTGGTTCTTATTTGTGGAATAAAAAACCAATTACATAAATTATATTACTTGAAAAATATAATTATCTTGAGGTACAAAAATAAAATACTCCTGCCCAAATTAAACAGTTGGTCTCCTTGATGGTATCTGGGTTTTTTTTAGTGAATGATACAATAAGAAAATTTGGATTATAAGTCTTGTGTATGAGAACCCCTCCATAATGAAAGTTCTAAACTCTCAGTCTATAGAAATAGGAGATACTGATGGAAACATTGGGTGTAGAGGTGAGAACTAAATTAGTCCACTGGTGGGCACAAAAGCATTAAATGTTTGGCAAAATCATTCAAATTTAATTAGACATGCACATATCACTTTTTAGCAGAGGATAATGTGAAGTTTGTCAAAAGGTTGTCTGCTCATCTTGTTCCACTACATGTATATCTCATAAAACAAGTTACAACTGGTAAACATGAAATTTTGCCTATGGAGTAAGCTCTTATGAAAATAACTTGTTCTGAATTGCAAGTTATGTAGTTTGACTCAGAAGGGACATACAAGTCACTAGAAGTTAATGATAATTTGCATATATAATGCAGATCTTTACAAAAAACACTTGCCTGACTCCCAGAATAAATTTGGTCCAGGAAAGATATAGTTTGCATGGCTCTTGCCTAATAAATTGAGAAAGGAATATAAAATATAAGAATTTTATCTAAATGTTGGTCATCTGGGTAGCTCTATGCAAACTATTTTACCAATAAGGGTATCATTTTCAATTTTAAATGCTTAATATATTATACTCTGCAATCTCACCACAATAATATATCAACACCTTTATTTTGCATTAATATGTGCTGCATTCTTCTTGTACATAAATGGCTAGTTTCTTTCATCTACTGCAGGTGTCATTCCATCCAGGAATCAATGTCAAAGTCAGTCTCATTTTCTCATATAGAGGTAATAATGTGAATATTTACTGTTCAAAGTAAATTATGATAAATATTTATATTTTAATTGTCACTTACATTTTAATTGTGATATTTTTTTATCAGGTATTTGCTGACTTTCAGGTCCAAAGTTTGCATAGGCAATTTTGTCAGATTGCTTACTCTACACCAGTGGTCCCCAACCTTTTAGTCGCTGCAGACCGGTCAACGTTTGATAATTTTACCTCGGCCATCTTTGGGAGGGGCGTTGATTTATTTTATATTTTAGATTGTCGATTTAATAATTTTAATTTAATTATATTTAAACATGCCTTCAAAATAAAATATTGTTACACCAACAATGAATATAATAAAATATAAATATAAATGAATATAAAGTGAATATGAACCCAAGAGAAATACACAATAGTAAATAAAATGGAAATAATTTAATATACCTTGGGCAGCCCGGCACCATTTGATCTACAGACCGGTACCGGTCCATGGCTCGGAGGTTGGGGACCACTGCTCTACACAATCAGCTTGCCTAAGGTTGTTTTGAAGCATGTCACCAATTTTATGGTAAATAAGTGTTAATGATTTCTTTGTCAGGTGTTTTGAAATAAAACTAATCAACAACTAGGAGAATTTCATTCCATGTGTTATTGATGTTACAAAAATGTAGCACTTGCAAAGCAGTGTTTATTTATGATCATTATGTGACAATTTAAAGTTCATGGAAATTGACATATTTTGCTTTACAGTTTACAGTAAAACAGTCTCAATTCTTTAGCTGCTGATGTTTAAGGAAACATACAGCATTATCATATATGCTCATTTTGCATTTATGCAGTTTGCAATTATGCCTTGAAAAATAAGTAAATACTGTAGATATGTCTGCAGAGATTTCATATGATTAAGACAGCTGTGGAAATAAATGTAGTGTAATTATAATAACAAAAATCTAAAGAAGTTTAGCTTTATGAATTTTTATAAAACATGTCACCTGTGTTAATTACCAGGTACTAGAGCATGCAACAAGTTCTTATAGCATGTATATCACAACAGATTTTCCAGAGTGATTGCCCTGAAAAATGTTCATCAACTAAAGTTTGTCAAATAATCAGAACAGAGCTGTGCATTGAAAAAAAAAGTACATACAAATAATCAGAACAGAGCTGTGCATTGAAAAAAAAAAGTACATACAACAAAATCAATGCTAAGTTACATGTACAATTTCGGATGAGGTCAATCTAATGATTTGTATTAGTACAAACCAGATTGCATGTTCTGCCAGATGTCACAATGAAAGCAGCCTGCATTCAAAACCCTGTTATTTGTGATAATAGACACAACAGCCTCTTTTCTTCACCCTTTTTAGTACTTGGTTAGCATTGTAAAAGTCCATAACACTTTTCCTTTCATGACATTTAAGGTATAACATATTCAACAGTAACTGTATTACAGAATAGACTTTGGTTAAACCACAAGAGTCTGCAGTTTTATCAATAAAGACCGACGAAATTTCTGACTACATGTACATGAAATCACCTTAACGGTATTATAAAATAAAATTATTTTATAATACCGTTAAGGTGATTTCATGTAGTCTGAAATTTCGTCGTGCTTTATTGATAAAAATGAAATTATTTTATAATACCGTTAAGGTTTTTTATGTAGTCAGAAATTTTGTCGTGCTTTATTGATAAAACTGCAGACTCCTGTGGTTCAACTACTTTTCCTTTCAATTTGAAACAGCAATTTAATCTAATCTGAATAAATACAGGTCTGTAAAATGACATACACTTCAAACTGACAGTTCTGTAAAAGTCACGCATGGTCACATAGTACAAAGTCGATGCCACATGATACAACGATTATCTTAGCTAATGACACTTTTTACCTTTGCTAGTTGAATCTTCATAAGAAGCTAACAAATTTATTAATTCTTCCTCCATGTTCATATTGAACTGTAATGAACTTTGCTAAACGTTGCAATGCTGCTCTCACCTTTTTACTGGGTCATCAAATTTCCACTGATTGTAGGAAATGTGACATTTCGACGAATTTTCTTGTTCTTGAAAATTAAATAAATATGTGTTACTTGCTTTCCAGCAAACACATAGTAACTATTCTTCTTACACGACATATGATTAGTGCAATAAGGAAACTATTAACCAATCAAAATTGTTCTGACAACCAAAAACGCAAGTAAAATTCCAGTATTAAAAAATCTGGAATAGGACCAAATCGGAGATAATGGAAGCCTGATTTTGAGAAAGTTAATAGTTTTCACAATCAGGCGATTTATTAATACAATTAACAAATGCATCGAGCCTAGTATTTATGTATTGGGATTAAGGTCTTACATGTTAATGGCGTAGTGATATCGCTACGATGTCTGCTTTGTGACAGTTTATTGCGATGTCTAGCACTGGAGAACCATGCCGCAGACATGTAGCATGTCGTCCCACCTAGTCACATTATCCTGACACCAGGCCGATCAGTCCTATCGCAACCTCTTAAAACTGAGCGCTGGTGTCAGATAAAATATCACGGGTTTTGGAGGTCTCTGTCAGAAAAGAAACAAAAAGCAGAGACCTACTTGTTGGTCTAGGGTGGGACTACATACATGTCTGCGGCATGATGCTCCAGTGCAAGACATCACTTTAAAATGCCACACTGCAGACATCGTAGCGATATGACTGAAAAATTGTGATATATATATATATATATATATATATATATATATATATATATATATATATATATATATATAGACACACACACACACACACACACACACACTTATTTAAGACTCATTTTTATTTTGCTCTCGTCTGACTCCACTCAGCTCTCCTCCCTTTTCTCTGGTGAGTTTTTTTTTTTTATTATTCTCCTGATGGTGTTTTTGGTATAGTAATTTTGTAATCTGTCGACCTTACTGTTAGCTTATTTGTGCCCTTGTTTGAGAAACTTTCTAAATAATGCTTCTCGTTCAGTTTATGTTGACACCACACGTCAATAGAAACTGTATGGTGCATATAACTGGATGCCAGCTTGAAATCGTCTCTTCCAATCAATGATCTTTCGGCGTATTTATACTGGGAACTGACAATCGATTGTAGTACATCTATCGGATAGGATATATTTTATGGCTTCCAGCTGGTTCCAGTCGTTATGGTATTATTAGCAGACACTGCATTATTATTTGTCCAGTGGGCGTCCACATTTTTTACCCTCGCAGGCAAGTTAAAATAATCTTTCATAATTGGTAACATTCGTTTTTCGAATTACTGCTGGAAACCCGATGCTTTTTCCGAAATGACAGTTCTCAATATAAAGACGCCGAAAGATCATTGATTGCAAAATGTCTCTAAATGGTCTCACAATAATCCCAAAATAGTGATTTATCCCAAAAGTATTGATGAACACTTTGTAATTCCAATGAATATATTATTAAATTATCTCATATTAAAACTAAACAAAAGTCTGAATCAAATTCAGATATTAAGATAAAAAAAATAATTAATCCTGATATAGACAACCTAAATATAAAAATTTAAGACAATAAGAGGACCATGAACACGGTCAAAAGTTCTGTCTTCATATGTCCCAAGAATACTTTGTAAGTTTTATACGATTCGCCTCTGTGCAGAAATATCTAAGAACGATAAAATGTTCATTTGTGTTTTTCCTAACATCACTATGATTTTGTATATACCAATGTTACATTCACGTTTCCAAGGCAAAATCTTCGGTCAAACGGTATATGGGCTCGTGCGTGCAGGCAAGGGGCAATGGGTGCCATTTACTCGCGGATCTGGGTTCGAAACTCGGTAGATTACAAATTTAATTTCTCTAACATGTATGATAGTATTGTTTGCATTAAACTATATATATATATATATATATATATATATATATATATAGAGAGAGAGAGAGAGAGAGAGAGAGAGAGAGAGAGAGAGAGAGAGAGAGAGAGAGAGAGATTTGCCGGTTATAGCGCAGCATGGAAATCCTAAGAATGGTGCATTTATGCTTATAAATCCCGTTTTTAAGCCTCAAAAACGCTGAAATCAACAATAGAAAAATGTTTCCATAAAACCATCCTTAATTGTTCCTGCGCTTTTATAATAACAATTTTATATAATTTATTGATTTTATGATAACATTTTTCTCGAATTTCGTGAAAAATATTAGAAAGCCAAAATCAACAATTATATAAAATAATACTATGAAAATCGGTAAAATTAATCTTATTTATAGTATTATTTTTCAAGAAATTATATTTTTAAAAATTTCATCAGATTGTACTTAAATTACAATTATTAAAATAAAAAATGGTTGACAAGATCAGTATGTATTGTTCATTTAACAAACTATATGTATCAACAAAATCATACCTAACAAGATCAGGAGATATCGTTTTTCCAAAATGTATACAAGTAATAGCGTTTAGTCTGATAGATAAGATCATGGTGGAATTTGATTCAGTATTATACACATCACTTGGTCTGCAAGTAGATCAAAAACATATTGGTTTGCATAAGCTTATTTGTCAACCAGATGGAACATTATGGATTTGTTTTAAGATAAAAACCGCCAATGATGAGACAATTTTTAAACAGTGGATGAGCGATCCCGAGATAAATGTATATGAGCATATTTATAACAGTCTTAAACCAGAAATGAAGAAGATTATAAGAGAACAACGGCAAGCAAATCTCGTGGATGAGTTTATTATCAACAATAATATTATATAAACAAATGAAAATATTTTTGTTTAATCTCGTGAACAAACAAACAGTTAAATTCAATTCGGTAGCAATTGCCGCACTATGTATTAATGTAGATAATGATCTTATTATATCTAATAATTTTTGGACTGGATGGCTCGTCGTGGATTTGCTATATCGCGAGAAACTTAAATGAAGAGAAATCGTTAAGCGATTGGGCCGCAGAAACATATACGAGCAAATTTATAATAGTCTTAAACCATCATATCAGCAATCTATAAGACAAAAACAACGTGTGGCAGAGATAGATGAGTTTATCAATAGGTTTATAAAATGTCAAATTTGAATCACTCGATTGGCTATATTATTAAAATGCCTTTGAAAAAAAAATGAAATATAAGTATATTGAAAGATGATTTAAGTAGGTTAGTGAAAGCGCAGAAGAATTTTTTTAAAAAATAACTGAAAATGAATTGAGTAGATTGGAGGAATCATGGAAAAAGTTTTGGAGGAATCACGGAAAAAGTTAAAATTTTTAATAAAATTTTCTACAGAAAAAGATATTGAAGCAGAAGCAAAATTGAAGGTGTTTGGGAATTATATTACAGAAGCATTAATGAGTGAATTTATATAAAGAATATTTATGACTCAATGTGAGTGTATTAATTCCATCGCCCGATTGTGTCAGGCAATAGCGTTTGTCGACGAAGTTGGTTAGCGCGTGTTTTCTAGATCTATCGGTCCTAACTTGATGCTTATAAGATCTTATCGAGTACATAGTAGCGAAATGTTTGGACGAATTTCTAAGAACATGCCTAATATAATTTTTAACAACATACCTTTTTACTCCTTTGAGTTTCTTAGTTTTCTTGCTGTCCGCAGCTTTAACTGAGTACATTTTGCTGCGTAGTCCAATAAACTCGAGGACCGGACGGAAACAAAATTCATCTTTCATTTTTTCCCCATAACTTTCTTATTGCTAGGATCGTGAAATGGCGAGTCTTTGCTAACATCTGAGAGATCGAAATCGTTTTTATGCGAGTCAATATCCTCATACACATCATTAGTAAATACTTGATAAACGAGTGAATCAGTATCAGTAAAAAAAAATAATTTTGACTTTGGCCAAACTCGTTTAACAAAACCGGAAAGAAACTCTTATATGAGCCACTATGAGATTTCCAAAACGCTGGCACCAACAAATATTTATTTATTAAGTTTTAGATTTGTTTTATACTTGCTAGCTAATTCTAGGTTTTCGTTGTTATGAGAATATCTTTCATGTAATGTGGCTGCAATTTCTTTGGATATTGTACTTTTGGAAATTTTAAATGATCTTAGGACACTGCTAACTAAAATGACTGCTCCCTTGTGCTCCAAAACCCAGCCTGAATTTGTCTAAAGTACACTATTCTTGGCAGCTATTAAAATATGGAAATGAAATTTGCCAAACTAGACAATACCAGCTTCTAAAAGTGCAATGAATGAATTACCAAATGCTTAAAATTTAGAAAAAAGTTATCGGCTCTATTTTTTACAATTTACCTCTGATGTTAGAGAAGTGAAAATGAGCAAGTAGAGCTAGCACTTTTTTGAAAGATGCACATCTGCAGTAAGGCCAAGCTGTACACTCTCTAACCCATATTACACCCATCAATAATACATCAAAATAAAGGGAATTAAAGGTTCTTTGAACAATAGCTAAGTTATACAAAGTCTCTTTTAAAAAGCCAGTATAACTAGTGAGAAAACCCGGGTAAACTCTTTTTCTTTAAAAGTCTAACCCTATGCTAAATACGAAACTGTAGAGAGCCACGTTAATCCAATACCATATCTACGAGCAATCGCGGCAGGTTTTTCATAATCTCGCAACATCGCAATGGTGATTTTGTCGTCCATTCTTAGGTCAACAGTTTTGTGCATCATAATAATAATAATAATAATAATAATAATAATAATAATAATAATAATAATAATGTATTTTATCGATTAAGAAATTAATAGTAAAATGTCAGTGACGCTATTACTCAACTCGGAACAATCTGACAAAAATATTGCAAACTTTTCAGTAAAGTATAGTAAGCCAATAGAAGTAGATCGACATAAACAATATGAAATTCTATTAATTTCATGCACTTGTTGGAAGGCCATGGCAAATGTTAAGATTGGTATCAATGATGAGTTTTAATTTCTGTTTATGAACCACCAGGTTTACATTTTTCATTTAAGAAAGTTAAACTTCCACAAGGAGCCTACAACATAACTAATCTAAATAAAACAATAAAAGAACTTATATCTAAAAATGTCGGTAATGCTGATGATTTTGAGCTAGCACCAAATTATAACACACTACAAGCTAGAATTACTTTGAAAATTTAGCAATTAGATTTCCAGAAAGAAGTATCATATGCCTAATAGGTTTTCCTACCAATAACATAGTTGAATATGCTAGTTCTGAAAGATCTCCTGCAAAACCTATCACACACGACGGTAAATTTCCAGTAGATATAACTGAACTTAACAAGATATTTGTAAATTGCTCAATAGCGTCTGGTTCTTATTCCAATAAGGGCATCAAAGGGAAAACGATATATAGTTTCTCACCAGATGTTTCGCCAGGTTCTCTCATGCAAATCAATCCGAGATATATTATATACTATCCATTAAATGTTGAAAATCAATAAGTGAAGTAAATATGCAACTGACAGATCAGTCTGGACGACAGTTGGATTTGAATAACGAAGTCGTTACCTATTATCTGCACATGCGCGCGATCACTTCATGATTGACAATAAAGTTAAAACTAAATTTGAAACATCTACTATCGATGTAACTGAGTAAATATTCTATTTGGTGCGACGATTACCGGATGCCACACAAACATTGCGTTAATTGCGATAAGTCATAAATAAAATGCCCAAGTCAATACTGCTTAAACTGAAGGTGGTGAATTTATCGAAGTGGATAAAAAAAATATTTATACAAAATGTTTTCTAAAATTTATTTTATTTGTTGAAATTTTTTTATTTTTGTGAAATTTGTTGATTTGGGGGGTATTTTATAGATTTTATCGTTGTTTTTCGTTGAGTTGCTCGTTTTTGTTGGGTAAAAACCCCAGTAGAGTCAACGGGAATTAACATTACGTTTTTAATTTAGCCATCAAAAACTGTTTTTTTTCCAGTTTTTTTTTTTTTGCTTGCATTATTTAGATTTTTATGGTCATTTTGCTGACAAATTGCGCTAAAAACCAATTTTTGATCGATAAATGAAATACGTAATGATAATTTCCGTTAACCCTCCTGGGATTTTCACCTAACGAAAATGAGCAAACTAAACGAATTTTGTTAATCAATTTAGGTCAATACCTCAGTACTTTTACAATATTATTTAGAACGATGAAACTGATCAACAAATAGATTTATTATTATCATAAAGTTTGTTGATTTTCGCGAGATCAAACATATTTTTTATTATATATTTTTGTGAGCGATAAATAATAAAGATTTTTTAGATTTCATACTATTTTGATCGTTTTTATTTCGAGTATTTTGGTCGATTTTAACGATGTGTTTTGCTGAGTTTGCTCGTTTTCGTAGGGTCAAAACCACAGGGTTTTCAAGTATAAAATTTGTTATTTTGTTGCCATTTTCACATAATATCAATCATTATCAAACAGAACAGTGAAATAATCATCACAACAGCTATAATATTGTGTGAAAATGGCAACAAAATAACAAACTTTATACTTGAAAACCCTGGGGTTTTGACCCAGCAAATTCGTTGAAAAACTTCAGATTTGACAATGAAAACTTTACAATAATATTATTTATATGATTTTATTTTGTTGTCATTATCAACATTTATTTTTATTTATTTTTGTTAATTATCAATTCCTATCAATTTTTTTTAATTATTTTTTGTGAGTTATAAATAATATGACGAATTTTTGGCTGAGCTCGATTACTTAAAGGAGACTTCCTTTAGTAATTGCTATAGCAATCTCAACCAAAATGACACACATACATACATACATACATACATACATACATACATACATACATACATACATACATACATACATACATACATACATACATACATACATACATACATACATACATACATACATACATATATATATATATATATATATATATATATATATATATATATATATATATATATATATATATATATATATATATATATATATATATACATATACCGTAGAATTGATCGTTAGTTATACTTGGTTGGGATCGATTGCTCCCAATATTATAATTAAACTATTATAGAAGTCCCACCAAGGCTCGATTTTGGTTTGAGGTTAAATTAGTGAAAGATTAATGTACAGCTCTGAGCCCCCAGTCAGCAATGCCGACAGTTAAATGGTTAACACAATAAGGTGAAAATCAATTCATAATAATTTAATACCAATTCAATAGTTCAAATGATTCAAATTTGCCAAGTACACTTCTTCAACTCGACCCTTTAATAGCTTATTGCATCACCTGACTTGTAGTGTAACAGTTGAAACCGAGAGGGATTTCTGTTTGGACTAAATGAATAACAACAAAAACAAAAGCGATAAATGATTGGAATTTATAAAATGAAATACTATCTATCTATCTATCTATCTATCTATCTATCTATCTATCTATCTATCTATCTATCTATCTATCTATCTATCTATATATATATATATATATATATATATATATATATATATATATATATATATATATGTGTGTGTGTGTGTGTGTGTGTGTTTGTGAATATAAAACAAATACACTGATTCTCACACTACTATCATATAACTGTTGCAGTTTATCCTATATACACTGATGAAATGATAAAGAAAATACAAAAATATGATTTCATTGACCTCTATCCTAAAACAAATATACCCCGTATCAAGAAAAATGAAAAGTGAAAAATGAGATTCACTTAATCTCTTGTATGCATTAATCATTGAGATTCACAGAAAATAAGCAATACTCATGTGATTTCAATTGCTTCGACTAAATCCTGCGTTCAACACAAATAGATGAACACAAATAGATGAACATGCATCACTGTAAACTAGAATTTACTTGATAAACTGACTCTACAGTTTATACAATATACGAACTGGAATGTGCAGTTCCACTGGATCCCTTTCTTATCGATCCACGTTCATATACGTCACGAATCCCTTATGTATATTCAATTACATTCATATCTTCAGACACCTAGACGTAGACAGTATGCTGCAATACAGATAGCTACATCCAATACAACCACTGATAGCTATAGTCAGCTCTCATCGGACACTGATTTCCACCTGTCCTTGTATTCTACTCATCTGTATATTCTTCTCTCCTGGTTCTCCTCTTCATCGACTTCTCCTACTCCACCTTTTATCCACGTTCTCTTCACCGACTAGACCCTTGTTGACTCCAACTGTTTGCCTGGTCTCACTGCCGTCTTACCTCTTGGAGTCTCGGGACTCAACTGAACCGAAAGTTCTGTCCCCTGAAATGCTACCTAGGAAAAACACAAGGCCGGTTCAATATGTTCCCTTGGCATTCTCACTTCACACTACACACAGTATATCATCAGATAACGGTTATTAAATTTCTTCTGTCACGCATTCATTGCATGCTTTCTTGTATGATAAAACAACGCCATAATAGTAGTATAAATTAAATGAGGGTTTCCAAAACAGGGAAATGAGGGTTTTGGCCCACCCACCCCTCCAACACCTATTAGAACGTTTCAGTTAACAAGGTGGAAACTAAACTAGCATTAGAATGAAAATGATATTATTTTAGTTATATTATATCTTAAGTTTAGATAAAATTTTACGTTACTCATATGTTTTTGATATTTTTTTTCATACTT